>NW_019167915.1:9164818-9249474 GCF_002303985.1 Durio zibethinus | reverse complement strand
TGTAATCGAATAAAGTTGATGCAATAAAAAAATTCAAGTTTGAGTTTGACTTAAAATTTATTGTTTAAAATTCGATTCAAATTTATTTAGTGTAAAATAAAAAACTACAGACCATTAAAAAATTTTCAATATCAAATAATAGATATATAAAGCTTTTCTCTAGTAAAACTAAAGCTAATCAACAACTAGAAAGACAAGTGAGAAATTTCACTAAATAAGTGATTCAACAAATACATCATAAATTTATTTCTAGAGAGCTTCAAACCCAATCTTAACCATTTAGAATGTAAAACACTGAATTATGAACTTTTAACAAATTTTAACTTAATCGGACCACGGATCACTACTGTTCAACAACTCTCCTTTCTTTTTTCTCTTGATCTTTTCTGCCTTATTTTTTCCTTTTTCGGCACCACACCAATATTCATGCTAAAATCACAGCCCCACCTCTTTAATATGTAAGGCTCTTATTCCACGTTAAGTTAAAAGGCCCATGGCCTTTGAATGGTCAAAAATATGGGGTTGGATCCCACGTTCCTAACAATCTCCCCCTCTAGCCCTATTAAGAGGAAATTTATCATCATAGCAGTTTTATTTGGAACTGGACCTTGGCTAAGGGAAACCCATTCTAGCCAAGTTATTGCAAAGCTCAAGCTTTGTTCCTGAGAAATGTCTTAGTTAATATATCTACTGCATTTTCATTAAAATGAACTTTTTTTACTTGCATCTGTTGTCCCTTAATCACTGAATGTAGCTAGTAATATCTAATATCAATGTGTTTTGTTCTAGCATGATACATGGCATTCTTAATCAAATTTAAAGTACTCTGGCTATCATAAAATATCACATACTATTTCTGATCAACACCAATTCAAGAAGAAACATTTCATCTAAAGTATTTCTTTACCTATTTTAATTGTTGCAATATACTCAGCCTCTATAGTTAATAAGGCAATACACTTCTATAACTTAGACTGTCAAAACATAGTTCTTCCTATAAAAGTGAATAAATACCCTAAAGTAGATTTTCTACCATCAAGATTACCTGTCATGTTAGCATCATTAAACCTTTTTAGAACTAGTTGTGAAACTCCATAACTCAAGCATATTTTTAAGGTGGCTCTTAAATATTTGAAAATTCATTTCACTGCTTCCCAATGAACCTTTCTTGGATTAGAAAGAAATTTGCTTACTACACCAAATGCATGAGCAATGTCAAGTAATGTGTAAACCCATAAGATACATCAAAGAATTGATGGCAGAAGAATAAGAAATACTTGACATAGCTAGTTGCTCTTTTTTAGTCGCTGGACAAGATTTCTTACTCAAATGAAAATGATTGGCAAGTGGACTGCTAACCAATTTAACATGCTATATGTTGAATCTATTAAGCACTTGTTCAACGTATATTTTTTGTGATAACCATAGCTTTCCAATTCTCTTATTTCGAATAATATCCATGTTGAGAATCTGATTTGCTGGACCTAAATCTTTCATGTCAAAGAACTTAGACAATTGTTCTTTCAACTTGTGAACCATACCGGTATCTTATCCTACAATCAATATATCATCAATATATAATAAAAGAATAATAACGTTACCATTAGTAAATTTTTTTACATACATACAAGGATCCATTACTTTTTTTTATTATTGTGGCTCACCTTAAAAGAACTAAATTTTTTACCACTGTTGCAGAGTTGGCTTCAAGCCATACAAGCTTTTTTTTAGTTTGTGAACTAAGTGTTGTTTATCTTTCACTTTAAAACCTTTAAGCTGATCCGTATAAATGTCTTCTAGCAAGTCACAATGCAATAATATAGTCTTAACATTAAGTTGTTCAAGTTCAAGATTCAAACTAGGTGCTAATCCCAATATCACTCGAATGGAACTCATCATTACAACTGGAGAGAATATCTCATCAAAATCAATACTGTGTTTTTGAAAAAAACCTTTCACCACCAATTTAGCTTTGCACCTCACTAGTTTGTCACCATTTTTTTTCAATTTAAACACCCATTTATTTTTTAATAGCCTTCTCTCTTTCGAAAGTTTAATAAGATCATATGTACCATTTTTTCGTAATGACTCCATTTCTTCTTTCATTGCTTTTAACCAATACTCTCTATCTACATTAGTTTGCACATCTTATAAGCTCTTTGGCTCATAGGCTGAGGCTTTACATTATATAATGTTAAAGGTAGCTCTCTCTGTTCAACACTTTCTAGTAGGAAAGACTACTCATCCTATTCAATACTCTTAGTAAGAAAGGATTGTTCCCTTTGCTTAAAATCGATTGCATCTTGTAGGCATTGAATTTTGTTCAGAACATTTTTAACACGACTGACCCAAACTCATTTGTGAACATGGGCGAGACTTATTAATATAGGACTATTATGTAAATCATTTAAAATGACCATTTACAACCCATAAAGAACCCACAAATTAGCCCATTTAGAGACCCAAAGTCAACTCGGATCAAATTTGATCCAACTTGATCAATAAAGTTAAAATTAGTTAAACTTGGTCAAAATTACTCAAAACTTAGTCAAAATGGATAGAACTTGAGTTAGTTCTCAAAATTCACAACTTAATTGGAATCAATGTGGTGTAAAAGTTAAAATTGGTAATTTTTAAAACACTAAAATTTTTATTGCACTTGGAAAAGTACAAAATTACTAAAATGCTCTTTAGGGCTATTTTTGTAATTTGACCTTTCTGAGCTTAGATTTTCATGAAACTTTTTAGATTTTAATTTTATAATATTTCATTATTTTTGGTCCATTTGAAATCATTACAGTACCCCGAAAGGTGTGAAATTACCAAAATATCCTTTAAGGATATTCTCGTAATTTGACCTTCTAGAGCTCGGATTTTCATGAAACTTTCTAGATCTCAATTTTATAATATTCCATGATTTTTAGTACTTTAAAATCCTAAAAATGAGCATGAGAACATTGATTTCTAATAAAATGACCTAAATGTCGAAAACTTTATACTAAGGGTAAAATGGTCTTTTTTTTAGTTTAAGGACTATAAAATCCAACATTTGTAGTGAGTAATGTGGACCATTATATCTCTTATTAAATATTGATCTAATAGTTAAAGATTGCTTCTTGAAAAAAAAAAACTTTAGCCTTGGATGAGATTTGATCCAGAGGTTTATATTTATCTTTTAAAGATATTTTGGTAGTTTCCTTCTTAAGAAGGAGGGGGGGAGTTGAAAAAAAAGTAGGAAAAAAATGAAAAAAAGGAGAAAGGAGAAGGAAATAAGCTTTCTTGAAAAAAAAAAGAAAGAAAGAAAGAAGAAATGGAGAAGCTATGTTTAAAAAAGAGATCTAGAGAAAAAAAAAAGTAAAAAAAAACTTTTTTTTTGTCATTGTTTGTGGCTAGTGAAAGGGAAGCCCTTAAGTCAGCATAAACAAAAAAAAAAAAAGAAAGGTAGTTTCATAACTATTCGTTTTTCATGAGTTTTGGACATGAATAAAGATTCACCTTTGCTTTTATGTTTGTTGACTTCCTTAGGCATGTAATATGTAAGCAGTAGTAAAGCTTCACCTTTTCATGCTTATTTAAATCCCTATTCTTTTAATAAAATGTTTTATTTTTTTTCTTCTTACCATGCGAACCTATTGCCTAGGGATTGAAAAATTACTTTCTCTTACTTGTTTGTTTATTTTTGCATGGATGGGGTTATGGTTCACAATAGCTTGAAATTTCATCTTGATCAAGGTCATGCAGTCTTTCTTTCTCCATATAGCATGAAAAAATTTAAAAAAAAAAAAAAAAAGCCAAATAAAGAAGAAAACAAAGCTTTGTAGGGCTACAAGGCTGTATGACTTTTAAGATTGAAGAATATGAGGAATATTAAAAAAGAAAGCCATGTAAAGAGGAAAACAAAGGATTGAATAATAGAAGAAAATATTGAAAAAAGAAAGCCATGGTATGGGGAAAATGGTAGTTTAAAAAAAGAAGAAGGAATAAACATGCATGAAAAGCCTTGACGTGAGGCCTTATTGCATTTGCATTACTTTCAATTCCCTTTTTTGTGTGATGGCAATGAAAGGATGGTTTTCTTTTGATTAAAAAAAAATGCATATAAGCATGCATGGATAGCCATGGCATGGGTTCATGGTGGTAGCATAATTGGATTCTATATATTTCTTTTGGCCCTAACATGAGTATAATAATAAAAAGTACAATAATAATGTAGAAATTCTTTTTACTTAGAATTTTGTAATAAATATAATTTTGCAAAATTTATAATGCTTAAAGTTTGTTCCAAGGTTTATTTTCATGTGTGTTAATCTTAATCATACTTATATTTATTTTATGTTGTTTAAATTTAATTGTAAATTTAATTTTATGCATTGTTAATTTCTTTATTATTTGGATTCTCATGCTCGTTTTAATTTAATCTTTTATACTTAAAGCTATATTTGGTATATTTTATTTTTATTTTTCATGCACTTTAAATTTATGCATAATAATAATAATAATAATAATATTAATAATAATAATAATAATAATAACTTCTATATAAAAAAAAGAAATACATATAAAATATGTAAGAATATAAAAATTCATTTTTAAAAGAATTATCAAAATAAGCTTTCTTTGAAAGTCTATTAAAATGTTAGAGACTTTTAGAGAAATGTTCATAAATTCTTAAAATTTAAACCCAAACCTACCCAAAATCCCAAACTTGTTTTAAATTTCTAAGGATTTGCATAAAAACCTTTTATGAAATAATCTATTCCCGACTGCTGTCTAGATATTGGGGTATTTAAGAAATTTTATTTTATTAAGAATTTTCATACATTTTGAAACTCAAAATAAAATTTTTTTATTAAAACAACAAATGTAAAAAAAATAAAAAATAATATGAAAAGATTTTAAATATAAAAAAATTACACCTAAACTCTGTCTAGATGTTAGAGAGTCAATGTGGTCTCTTTACATTTGAAAACCCAATTCTTAAATTCACATTTGATCATCATTTGCATATGTTTCATTTTTAGATTAATGTCCTCATTTATAATGCATATATATATGTTTGCTCTAGTTATGGATGTTTAATAGTAATTATATTATTTTTCATATTTTTACATAAAAAGTTTTCTTAAATTTTTTTTGTTTTGAACAAATAAAATTAAAATAGCATTCCATGAAATATAATTGTTAGTACTCTTCCTAGATATTAGATAGTCATTAATAATTATCATTTACAAAGAGTGTTATTTTATTATTTGGGAAGAAATTTTATGATAAATCTTAAATTGAAAGATTATCTTTGGATTCTGCCTTTATGTTAGAGATTTTGAAGGCATTTCTTTAATTTAAAGATTTTCATAATATTCCTAAATAAAGATTTTTTTAAACTAATTTTATTTCTTACAAACGAAGGGAATTATAATTAAATTTCATATAGAAAACCAGTTTTATCTAGAATTAAAAATAGCACATAATTAATTGATACCAATTTTGTAAGCATTGTAGGAGTGCTAATCTTTTCCCGCACGTAACAAATTCCCGAACCTAAATTATTTTCATAGATCAAAATTATCTTTTTAATAAATCTTTAAACTTGTTTTATTATTTTATTGAAAGATAAATTTTTTGGGTGGTCAATCACACCCTAAAAAAGATTGGTAATGACTCTTTGTGTTTTACGCAACTTTTAAATTTAATTATACATTATTAAAATTTTAGATTCAATTGGTTCTAATTGATATTTAATTTAATTCCCTTTATTTTAATTTCTTAAAAAAATAAAAATACATAATTTAATAAATAAAATAAATTGTATGTTAGTTATTACTTTGCTTTGATTTGGTGTTTATGATTTATTTATGTTATTTTGATTAATACATCACTTTACACATCTTTGCATATTCACTTACATGCATAAGCTCTAGACCCTAGCTCCATCTTTATTAAGAGAAAGTGAAGTAGCTACACTTTTGTGAGGTGATAACCTTTGTATTAGCTAGTAGAATACTTCCACTCAAATCGAACCCTTTTCGTTTGTAGCCTATAATGGGTAAGGATTAATGTGCCCTATTAGACTGAATGGATGATGATGTAAGGTTGATTTAGGAACCTTTAGACGTATAAATCCTAACCAGTATATCATGAGCCCTAAGGATCTAGCCTAGGATAAAGCTATGCCATCCTTTTCGAGAAAATTACCTAAAGCTAGGACACTTTGTATATTTTTCTCTGTTATATACTGTGCTTGATTATTTATTTATTTATTAACATTACTGACTTATTCGATTCTTTTGTTACCTTTAATCTTGCTGCATGCATCATATAGGCATCATATTTCTTAGAGGAGGTATTTGTTTCATATCATTCAATAGTAAAGGAAAAACTCATGACACCATAAGTGGCATTAGGCCTTAGCAAGAATTATTTGGAAGTCAAAAGCCAATCAAAGAGCAACCAAAGAAAGGAAGGAGATTGCTTAAGGGTTAGTTATGTGTCTACACTTTCATAGTTAGTGCACATAGATTTGAGTCAAAATGATGTAGCAGAGTTGGAATATATGTGGCAACAATGAGAAGTAAAAAATAAGGAGTCTTTTTCAAAGAAATATGAGGATATGACATTGCTTATGTTAGTGAAGATTGATGAGGTACTAGTTAAGGCTACAATATAGTTTTAAGACCTATCTTATCGATGTTTCATAGTTACCCAACAAGACTTGGCCCCTATAATTGAAAAATATTCATCTTTACTCCATATAGAGTTTGTCAATCAAGACAAGATCTATTGAAAGAAGTAGAAAACCACCGAATTTAGAAAGAACTTAGCCAAGATTATGCAAATAGGGGTTGAGGAGATAGACAAGCATAAAAAAGAAAAGAACGGGGTTGAGACTATTCCACTAACCTTTCTGTTTAAGCGTCTAAAGAATTATATTAATACTTATCAGGGGTTGGATATGTTTGCTTTGGCTATGTGTATGGGTTGATGATATTCCCTAAGGTATTAAGACATGTAAAAGCATCAATGGTTGACTTTTGCCAGTAGTTGAATAAAAGTATAAATCTTTCATCAACTATTTTACTAGAGATTATTAGATTGCTTAATTTTTGTCAAAAAAAGGTGAGAGGCAATTTATAGGAAGTGTTCAGTTGCTTTTTATTTGTCTTAGAAGTCACTTTTAGGGAAAAAAGAAAACATCATTTCAACTATTTTTCATTCATTTTGTTCCTGTCAAGGAGTTTATCACCAAAGATTGGGGAAGGAATTGGACAAAAAAGTCAATGAATGTCATTCTTTCTAGAGTGTACTAGTGAGGATGTAACATGAAGGACACCATGGGTGCTTTTTATAACCATTTTGTATAGTTATGGAGATGACTTATGGGCACCCTTGTTAAAGATATAGGGTGCAGTAAGTTATGTACCTCTTATGGTTTAAAAACAATATGACTTGCGTCAGGTCATCCTTATGACTTATGTACTCTGTTTATTCAAATTTGATTATAGGGCACCTGGTAATATGAAAAAGGTCTATTAAGTTGTCAAGGCATGAAAGCAAGTTAACCAGATGAGCCCGACCAAAATTATAGATAATATTGTGAAAGGATACCTTGCATGAAAAATGAAAAGAGTTAATAAAGTTAGGCCTTTACCAGCCAATGTTTTAAATAAGTTGCCCACTCCTATTTCAGACCCGGTATTATCGACCCTTAAGATCGCCTATCAAGAGTTTGAAATTGAAAGAAAAAAGAAAGAGAAAGAAAAGATGGCAATGATAAATCAAGTCAACCAATTAAGGTATGATTTGATGATGAAAGATGATGTAATATAAAAGTTAACTAAAGAATGAAAGGTATTAAAAGAAGATTTTCAAGATCTTCATCAAGAAAATAAGAGATTGAGGTTGGACATTTGACTTTCGAAGGGATCTAAGAAAAATATAAAATTAATTTGAATATGTTAAATTCAACGATTTAAACTTGTTCAAACAAAGATAACTTTATAACTTGCAATGGTTTAAAATTTTCACAAGTGCTAAATGTAATTTTCAAAGGATTTTGATCTTAAAATATCAAATCTTGTTTTTGAACATCTATGGGCATAAAAACCATTTGGACTTTTTCAAAGTGTGATATAAAACTTTTCTAAATGGTTTGAAGAGATTAAATGTGTATTTAAACGTATTTGCCCATTTTAATAGCCTTTTTTAAAAAATTTTAGGATTAAGAGTTGACTTTTTGATTTCTTGTTTCTAAAGCCAAATGACCATTTGAACAACTTTGTTTTGTCATTTGAAACTTGTTTGGTATGGTTTAAGATGGTTAAAAATGAGCTTGACTAGTTATGATATTTATTAAGTTCTTTTTCAAGCAAAAATGAGCTTCAAAATATCAAAAATAAAAATCTTAGAATATTAAGTTTTGAATAATTTATCTTATTGTATTTTCATAAATATATTTGCTTGAATGATTTTACCATGATGAAAATGATTTTTTTGATTTTTATGCATATTGATTTGTAATTGTTGAACATGCTTATATGACCATATTGATTAAAATTATTCAATTTGTTCTCAATGCTTGGATAGTGTGAAATATTTTTTAAAATTGATTGTTATATTCTAAATTGTTATAACTCTTGATTTGTAAATTGATGAACATCTTGTGCTTAAAAGATATATATATTGATTTTTTATTTATCTATATTTTTGGTTAAGATATATGCTCATATGATGATTGGTTCAACTTGACCTTAATACTGGTAATTTGAAAATGCTTAATATTTTATCTCTTGATTTTTAAAATGTTATTAAATATACTTGCTATTGTGTTAAATTGATTCATTAATTTTGTGAAATATTTTGGAAACTTGTGCTTAATTGACTTATCTTGTGGTTTAGGATTAAGTATTGATGAACTAATTGTGTTTAATGATATGTGTTATTGGTTTATCTATTGTTCTTGTCAAGTGTGTACATATATGATAAATGTGATTTTTCTTAAGTTAACATGTTGTAACATGACTTAAATAAATGAATTTCTTATAATGCTTATTTTTAGCTTAAGTCATTGTTGATTATGGCCTATAATTGGTGTAGATATATTTATGCTTTTATGCTAAAATTTTCTTAAATATGTTTTTTATGGTAAATATGTCTTCCTTGAGTTTTTAGTTTTCATATGGCCTAAAATTTATTTTGATAATTTCTTGAATATACATGAACATTGAATATGTCTATTTTGTGTTCATGAATGATCTAAAAGGTTTGAATTTTGTACATTACATGAGAACTTTTGCTTTAGTACCATTCTTGTGCTATTCGATGTTTAAATTGATATATGGCCTCTAGCTTAAGTATATATCTCTTTTGCTATTGGCAACTTGTGCTTAGTGAGCAAAATTTTCTTTTGCCTATAATGACTTAGAATATGAAATTATTTTCTAACATTTTTATCAATTGATATTCTTGATGCTATTAATGAACATTTCTTTGTCAAGAATATTTTCTAAATCTATGCTAGGAGAACTTGAAATGAGCATAAATGAGTCTACATTTTTTAAATTTCAAGCATAGGAAGCAAAGCATGTCATCGTCATCAATTAAGCCAAAGTACATCAAAGACTAGCTAAATGATGTGGAATGGAGGTTTCAAAGCTTCACTTAACTACATTGAGCACAACAACGTAGCTTGATAAGGATGGAGGTAATTGTATTGAATCTATGCTATGTGCCTATAATTTATAATGTTTAATGCATGATTTGATAAATGTTTGCTTTGATATGTGCAAAAATGAGATATCATATTTGAATTTGTGAACACTTTGCACAAATTAATCACCAAGCTACTTGATAGAATTTGTCTTAACTTTGTTAAAAGCTTGGATTAATTAATTCACTTTGATTAATATTCATACCTAGTTCTTGATTCTTTGATTAAAAGTTTTAATGCATGAATATTTGATCAATGCATGAATTCTTGAACATGGATATGAGTTAAATTAATTGATTTCTTTGAACATGTTCATTGATAAAGAATATTGAAATAGCATATACCACATTATGTCTAAATATTTGTATCTTTATTGGTATATTGCTATATGTGATTTGAAATATTTTTGCATATGCTTGTATGATTTTGATTGAAATATATATTTAGATACTTGCATATGTTTAAATTAAGTTCATTGCTATGAATTGAAATAATTTGAAATATATTTGAATAATTATAGTTTTATTATTTCTTTGCTATAGCTTATGTGTTCATCATGTTTGGAAAATGCTTGAATAATCTTTGTTATGACATGATGATAATTGAACCTTATTCTCATTAGTATTCATGCTTTATTAAATACATATGTACTTTTGGTTCTTGTTTGGATAGGATAGCTTATGAAAGATTACTATTATCATTTATGCATGTATTGAATGAATCTTTCATAAGTTTAAAGTATTTTTGCTTTATGAAAGTTGAATAAAATTACTAACAATTGCTAACAATTGGTATCAAAATTGCTAAAGAATTTTTTTTTAACTTTCATGGACACTTGTTTATGTGCCTATCCTTGATATAACTTGTACCTTTTATGTAAATTTGTGTGTGCCTTAAATAGATTAATCCTTATTTTGGAAAGGAGGAGAAATCTTAGAATACAATTTTGTTTGATTTATTTTGGGATAACAATTGGCATGTTTTGTGATAACATATCTTTAACATTGATATCCATAGCAATTGGTATGAGCTTATATGCATATGCTTGAATTTATGCTTAATTGCTATTGATGTTTTAGGTTCTAAGCACATCTTATGATAACATGATTTATAAGAAGGCTGCATATCACTTATTATCTTTGGCTCATAAATTTCATGTGGTTAGGTTGAATGAATGATTTTTTGCTATAACATTTTAATTGGATACACCTATGCATTTGTGCTTGCATATATGTATATGAACTTTATTGTGCATATTATACTTGATTACATGCATTCAAAATACTCTTGATATTATTGGTATTATGCATTTTGTCCCATGCCGTGAATTATCTTTCTTTCTTTTGCTATAATAAAAAGGAAGAGAGTTTATAGATATTTCTTCTTGTATGCTTATAGTAATTGATATAGGAGCCTAAACATTTGGTAGAAAGAGCATAAACAAAAAATAGGAGAAATGTTTCATGAATATTTGTTAATGGTGCTTCTTTGTGTTTATTCGCTCATTAATTTGCCCATGCCTTTTTGCTATGACAAAAAAGGGGAGAAATATTATATGGACAAATTTTCTTGTGCTTGACATGCATATATATCTAATTGTGCTTATTTCATATATTTGACTAACATATGTTTGTTGAGTTGTGTTGGATTATGATGTATATAAATTAAGTAGGAGTTTTGCCATGCATTGTTTAAAGGGGAGTTTTTCAAATTTTTTTCAAAATCTTAAATGTTTTAAAGAAAGTTTTTCATTAAGTAAATTTATCTTTAAGTTTTATCATATCAAAAATGGGGGAGATTGTTAGCCTTGAATTGATCCTTATTTTGAAATGACAAAACATTAAGCTAAATAAGCCTTGATCAAGATTTTGAAAAAGATTTATTTAGTACGTGTTCTTAAGTTTTATATTTTGGTACTAAATAAATAATATGATTTTCAAAGTTTAAACAAACATTTCTTTATGTTTTTTTATTTCTGAATCAAAACTATCTTTTGAGATAAAATGAAACTCCAATTGTTGTTTTTAAAGTGAACCTATTCATTTTGGACTTAATACAATTTTAATAATATTGGTTTTGAGAAATAGATTAACTTAAGAAAGTTGTTTTACAAGAACAAAGTTTTCCAACATTGAACTTGTTTTATTTTTTTGTATTAATTCACAAAGCTTTAATATTTGAATTTTATATGGTTCGAAAAGCTCTTTGAGTCTACTTTCTAATGGATGAAACAAAATCTAAATCTAAATTTTCTAAGAAAAGATTTTGAATTTTTACTAGATACTCTGTATTTGTCTAAAAACTGCACATGATGTAGATTTGAAAATTCACTATAATTTGTACACAATGAATTAGGTGATGAATTTTATATGAATAGAAAGCCCTTTAAGTTTAGTTTCTAAATCTTCAAACGGTTTGTGATTTGAATTTGTATAACTTAATATGATCAAATAGTGAGTAGAGTACAAAATGGAGATATTTACCTAGATAGATAAGATCGATCCCCTCAGGGAAAGGATCAATTGATTTTTCTTATAGAAGCAACTTTTGAGTTAAAAAGGAAAGAAGGGATCGATCATGCTATGTAAGGGATCAATCACCCCCTTGAACCAATTGATCCCTTACATAAAGGGATAGATTGGGTAGTGTTATTTGTTAGTCGTAAATGGCATAAAACATGAACCAATCGATCTTCTTATGGAAGGGATCAATCGAGTCATGCCCAAGATGTGCACAATGACTAGTTTCTAAAGCTTTCAATAGCTATTTTCTTCTCCTAAGCATTTCCAATGGCTTGCTCTTCAATTTCTCTATATATTGGCTACTCCAACACACAAGAAGATTGATGAATCAAGAGATCAAGATAAAACAAGTCATATATTCATTCTCTCAAAGAATCAAGAGTTGTTAGAGCTTAAAAGTCTACATCTTTGTATTTGCTATATCCAAATTATTGTTATTGTTCATTCATCAAATTTCTTTGTACTTCATTAGGCAAACACTTAGCCTTTGAGAGCTGTTTTAAGTTTGCATTTCTATTAAGTGATTTTAAAATCAAGAGCTGATGTATACTCTTAAATTTGTAGAATTGAGAAGTTACTACTTAGCCTAGAAAGTACAGAGTGTAAGGTTTCTATCTTAAGCCTTAGAGAGAAAAAGATAGGGTTGTATTTTCAATTCAAGACTAGTGGATTGAAGCCTTGGTGTGGACAACCAAGAGAAAGGACGTAGATGCTTTGTGGAAAAGGATCGAACCTCTATAAATCTTTGTGTTTAATTTCTCTATCCCTTTTTCTTTATTTGATTATAGTTTATATTTTCTTATAGTTCATCAATTTATTGTCATTTGCATCATATTTTGATACTGGTTTTAATTTTCATTCAATTATATTGAAATCAATTTTTGGAAAAGAATTTAGAGAAATCTACTTCACCTAATCTCTTGGATCACTCTCTTACCTAAAAAGCTAACAATACCATAGGTCAGTCCATAGCCACTTAGTTTGACTTTGGTAATGGCAACCCAGGTAGTCAATCCAAGTTAAAGGAATCCCCAAAGTAACGGTAATAGGGAGAAGCCTCAATTTAACCTTATCCTTATGTCATTCACTAGCCTGTATCCATAGCTAATGAGGGGTCATCTTCTTGCTCCAAAGTATGTAGTACCATTGAAGCCATCATACCTAAAATGGTATGACCTTAATGCTAAATGTGATTATGATTATGGTGTGGCAACCATTTTATTAAAAATTGCATAGCTTTGAAGTATAAGGTGTAAGAATTAATAAACGAAGGCTTGTTGAATTTTGATTATAGGGCAAAGCCTAATATCAGTAAAAAAATTTTCCTAACCATTCCGATGGCAATATTAATATTACGGTAGACAAACAAGGGTCAAGAATGAAGAGATGGGTCGATGAAGTGGAGACCTTATGAAGAAAATATTTGATTGTTCCAGTAGTGGATGATAAAAGCAATTTAGATGATGACCATGATTGTTGTTACCATGGGAATAATGTAGGGCATGTGATCTAGGACTATCAAGGGTTCAGGGTGGTGTTACAATAGTTAATAAATGAAAGGGTCATTTAGTTTTATGTTGAAAAGAATGTTGATAGTGTGAACATGATAGGTGATAAATTGAAAGCATCTTCATTTTGAAACCCTTTACCATCTTTTATAATGAGGGAATAGAACCAATTATGCAAAGTTGGTGCATTTCCCTAGGGCACTGCTAACAATTTGTGTCCTTAGTCCTTTTCCCTATAAGGGTGACTAGTAGTCATTCCATGGGACTATAACTATGAAATGGAACTTCAAGGGTTTACAGATGGATTAACTTTAAAAAGCAAAAAAGGCAAACTTGAGGCAAATATAATAGGAGTGGAAAAATGACTAGAAATGGTTGTTGTTATACTCTTAAAATGCTTAAAGTGCTAAGAAAGGAAAGGCAAAAGAAGAGAAGAAATCATAGTAAAAAAAGGTCCTAATCCTATTGAAACGAACCCAGAAGTCCAATATAAGAAGCTTGTGTCAAGAAAAGATGCTTGTGAGTTTCTCAAAGTCATCAAGCACAGTAAGTATAGTGTAGTGAACTCAATGTTGAAGTAGAAAGCTTTCAAAAATATAACATTGTAAAACCAAATTTGTCATAATGTGGTTTAAAGTTTAACTTGAAATCTTTTGCAAGATTGGATATCCTACAAGCACATCTATTGCATTCACACATTCATGCATCATATGCATGTTCTATTTAATGTAAGTGGTGTTGAAAGATTAACTTTTGAGGGCATTTCTATTTTGAGACACTAAATTTGAATTCGACACTAATAAAAGAGGTTTTCCTTATTTAGTTTAGGTTTTGTATTATATTTTGTGTAAATAGATATTTTAAAAAAAATAGTGTGACAATTTTCTATTTAAAGATTATTTCAAATAAGAAAACTACATATATTGATTTCTGGATTATAAGAATGAGGCCAAAAATTATCTGCGAGCCTTTAAACAATTGGTAATCATCATTGGAATGGATTTAATTCAAAAATCATTTTTTTGGCTAATCACTTTTTGATCCATTATTTTAAAAGACATGAGTCTGAGACTCAAAAACTAAAATTTCAATGGTACCTGAAAGATGAGTTTCTATATGGACAATGAACAAAATAGGTCAATTTTGAAAATTCATTTTGAATTTTGAAAATCAAGCAAGATACTCTTGTTAAATTTTAATTGGTAGCTCAATGTGTGTTAAATTTTGCCAATATGTTTGAACTATCCAAATTATTTAAACAACTGTAGACACGAAACATGCTTGAACCTTATCTCTCAAATAACTCTTGTTTCATGTCTTAAGGCATATTAATTAGAAGAAGCAAAATTCCTTCTCATCTAAGACAATTTGTTTCATGCATAAATACATTTTCCCTTATTTTACCAAAACGCTAGATAGTATGGAACTAAAATGAGCCTTTTTGTGACTCGTATGATCAAATTTGGGATATCCCATGCGGCTTAATTTTCACCATCATAGAAACCTTAAGTGAAAAACAAGTTAAGGCATCAATCACGCAAAAACAATTGATGGTTATAACATAAAAATTAAAAAAAACCCTTTTTATCTCTTTTTTTAAATAATTTGCTTTTCTAACTAAGTGATCATGTTGAGATGATGAATAGCCATGTTTCTCTATCTTTTGCACATAGAAAAATTATTCACTTGCTACTCATTTGAGCTTATTAAATTTCTTGTTTCAAAATGAACCCTAGCCAAGGATCATCTTTTACACTAGGGAGCAAAATAAAAATATCTTTACAAGTCCAATTTCAAGGAAAATATTTGATATTGAAAGTGTTTTATCGTGCTCTTCGGAGATGAGAGCCTAGGGTAAAAAGCGAATGAATCAATGTTAGAATCTTAAGAAGACAAATTAAAAAAAGAAAAAAGTTAAAGTCAAATATTTCCTTAAAAAAAAGAAAAAAAAAAGATGGAGGACTTATGACTAAAAACCCAAAAAGGGCAATTTGAGTCAAAGGAACGATCAAAGTTGAAAACCTAAAAAGGTAACTTAGATACAAAAGAATACCAATTTATAAGGGCCAATGCCTAGTATAATGAACTTAAAAGGATCAAAGGCATCAATGGAATAAGTTTTTAAGAGAAAAAATTTTGAAATGTTGTTCATGATTGTCTAAATATTCACTATCTAAATGTGATTCATTCATTAAAAAAATAAAAAAATAAAAACAAAGTAAAAAAAAAAAGACATGCACCTCAGAAATGAGAGTTTGAGGTAAAAAGTGAATATGGCTTCAGTTAGAATCTTAAGTAAAATTGAGAGATAGAATTCAAGAATGAATGTTTCTAATATAAATATAAAAAAAGAACAAAGAAGAAAGACATGCACCTTGGAGATGAGAGTCCGAGACTAAAAGTGAGTAAGACTTCAGTCCCAAGTAAAAAAGGGATATAAAATTCAAGAAAAAATAAAGTTAAAGAAAATACATGCACTTAAGAGATGATAGTCCAGGGTAAAAAGAGAATAAGGCTTCGTTAGAATCCCTAGTAAAAAAGTGGAGATAGAATTCAAGAAAGAAGAATGCTAAAATTAAAGTTAAATGCTTCCAAAAAAAAATAGCAAAAAAAGAAAGACACATGGCTTTTCATCCAGAGAATGCTCTATAAGATCTTTGGCCTGATTACCCCAAATAATATATTTTAAGCCTATTTATCAATTCTTTTAGAATCCTGAACCTTAGCCTACATTACATATTTTAAAAAGTCCATTCTAATCAAATGTGGACACTTTAATTAAAGAGCTATGTCCTTGAAAATTTGTATATACCTGTTATTTGGCAAGATTTTACTAAGTTCTTCATTGTTAGAAAATATAGCTATAAAAAAAGTAGTTTAAAGCTAGAGCCACTCTTGAAACCCTAAAAGAATTTTAGAGTTCTAAAGTTCTATCTAGAATAAAAAGTCATGATGCATAACCTTTTAAAGAATCAATACCCATTAAAAACTTTGCATCTCACCAAAGCGTAAAAATAAAAAAATCAACCTTTTTCTCTTTCAAAATATTTTTCAAAAATAATGATTAGTTTTGACACATATTGAAGTATCATGTTTTCAATAAAAGAAAAGTGTTTTAAAAAATTATCTCTGTTATGAGCCCAAGAGAAATTCTTGTGACTCTTATTGAGCTTTCCTTGAAATAGGCCTATCAGTGAAAAAAATGAATTGACAATCACCCCATCCACAAGCATTTCAAATAGTAATCATCGAGCCTTCTTTAAAATATGCCTATCAGTGAAAAAATTGAATTGTTAATCACACCGTCCATAAGCCTTCCAAATAGTGGTCATCAATTTGACAAAGATTTGAAAGTTATATGTTTTTAACTTTTCTCATTGATTATGGAAACACATTATGTGAGGCAATTTTGTAATTACTTTGGAAAATTAGAGATTAGTTGAGCACTTTGTACAAGATATTGAGATTATTTTTGGTAAAAAGTAAACATTAAAAATTTGAATAGAGATCTTTCGAAAAAAAAAAAATGCATTTGCATCAATTACATTTACATTATAAGAAAGACATTTGATTTGCATATTGTAAAAACAAAAAGAGTCTTTGCATTTGTATCACTTATGCTTATATGTGCATCATAAGAAAAACATTTGATCTGCATGCTGTAAAAAAAAAAGACATTTTCATTTGCATCATTACATCCGTATCATAAAAAGTGTTTGTAGGAGCATCTACAAGAAAGGAACATTGGCACTTGTATTAATACAACCTTTAGAGTTTGAAAGAGCGGAGCTAATCTTGGACTTAAAATTGATATGATTAAAAAATGCATGGTATAAACTATTGATTGCATCTCTACCATTCAAACTCATTTTAGTAATCACATGTATTGCATACATTTTTTTCTAATAAATGACGTTACAGGTTTTCATAAGAGGATATTAAGTAATATTATAGTGTTTTTTCTCGGGTTTTCATTGAGAAGAAACTTTATTCTTATCTTCCCTAAAAAAATATGTTCTGGTCTTCTAATTAGAACAAGGTTCGAGATTCAATTACATATGGGGAAGGTCAGAGCACCCTCACATGCCTATCCAAAATATGATACCATTTTATTTTAAATTTATCCTAAGGTCTTGATTCTAATGGTTTTAAATTTTTATGTTAAAATATTGAAAATAATTCTTAAGATTCTCCATCAATCTATTAGAACTCTTAAAAATATTCTTACCTCAAGAGTATTCAAGAATCCCATTTGTTTTCTTGAAGAGGCTTTATCGTCGAAAAAAAGGTTTAATTATTTTTTATTTTAATTTTTTTATTAAAAATACATTTAATTATTCCATCATTTGAGCCAAATTAGAAATATCTTCTTTTTTTTAATTTCAAGCTTTCCACCATTTGGGCTTATTTAGAAATTTTTTTTATTTGTTTTTTACCTTTGGAAAAAAAATAATATGAAAAATATTTTTATTGAAATTTCATTTAAATTTTTCCATAATTTGAGAAAAATTTTAAAGGAATTTCTCATCTAGAAATTTCTTAGGAATTTACCATTTGAAATTTCTAAGATTCTCATCCTTGGATAATTTGCATTTAATTCTAAAATTTTTATTAATATTTTTTATTTTATTTTTTATTGAAAATAAATATTAATTATTATTATTGAAACTTTCTTTAAATTATTCCACCATTAGACAAATTTAGAAAAAATTTCTCACATAGGAATTTTATAGAAATTTACCATTTAAAATTTTTAAAAATTCCATAATTAGATAATTATTATTTATTCTAAAAAAAATTTATTAATGCCTTATTTAATTTATTTCTTCTAATTTTTCCTAAAATCCAAACATGCAAGCTATTTCAAAAAATAAATAAATAAACTAAAAAAATGGAAAAAAATACCAAAAAAAAAAGGAAAATTGGCTCAATTTGGTTGATGCATGGCTCAGCTTAGCTGTAGACATAAAAGAGCTCCAAGATGTGGCTTAGTGGTTTATGGAATGGCTTGGCTCGACTTAGCCCATAGGCCAAGGAAATGGGTTGCAGATGCGGGGTCGAATTACGGGTCGGGTTATCCACTTAAAAACACACAAATCCTATTCTTATCTAATATCCAAAATGACGTTGTTTTATGTGGCTATATAAGCCAAAGGTTAGCCTTTTTTCTTCAGACCTCACCTTTACCCTCTCTCTTTACCTTTTTTTCTCTTCCTCTCTCTCTATGAATAAAAAAACCTAGTTAAAACTTCAAAGGTTTCCAGATCCTAACATTGGCATCGTCGTACTTCATCATTGTTCGGCAGTCAATCAAGCTAAAAGTTTCATTGTTGATGCTTTTCGCTTTCCTCGTCTTGAATATGAGGTTATTTTTTTTTTTTTTGAAAATCCACCTTCAATGCCCCAGATCCAAAGCTAACAGTTACGATTTTTCCATACTCATTTCAACATTTTCTACTGTCAAATCTTTTCTAACTTTTAGTATGTTATTTCTCTCGTCCAGCTTTTTATCCTCACTATTCAGATCTCTTAAAAGTCACATTGACTGTCGTCTACCCCACTCTACTAAAGGTGAGTTTTTTGGTTTCCCCTTTTACTCCTCTCTTTTCCACTTTGTTTGATTCTCCATTAACTTAAATTTGTTCTTCTTGATCTTGTGTTGGCATGATTAACGGCCAACAGGCAATGGTCCGACGAGATCTCGATAGTGGTGAGTTGAGGGTTCAATGATGGTATTGGCTGTAGTTCTTATAATATGGGATGATTATGCTTGGTTTTGTTGTATGAGTTGATTTGTCTATGATGGTGGAATTGCTGGGTTGGTTTCATGCTATTATAATGTAGAGAGTAGTGGGTTGTTTCTGGTTGATTTTAGTGGAGTCTAGGTTGATCTAGTAGTGGCAATAAGTTGACCATCAATGATGTTGATGGTGGAGTGATCAAAATAAAAGGTGATAGATTTGGGTGGTAGTTGTGCCAGCAAAGGTGACTTGATATTGGTGCGAAACTCTGGTGAAATTATTGAGCTATGGATTTGGGTGACGGGTGATTTCAATTAAGGTAAGGGTGTTCTAGCAAAAGAGGTGGTAATCAAAATATGCTAATAGCTATTTCTTTGTTATTCTTCAATGATTTCTTATCTGATCACTGTATGGTACTGTTTCTATGTGTATGGTAAAAAGATTAGCTTGAAGTTTGGCAGATGAAAATAGAGGCAATTGTATGCTTGTATGATCCAGAAATGTACTTTGAATTGTTACCTCTTTCTTGCTCTTCTCTTTTTGTTGTGAATTGCTAGGCTTTATAATTAAAATTGCTAAAGTTTCAACTCAATCCCAATTAGTCTTCCAAAGATAAAGATAAACACCTAACCTTATACTTTCCAATAATAATCATCACCAAGCCTAATCTCAAACTTTTAGCTTTTTTAATTTATCAATCAAATAATAGACTAGAGATAAATGACAAATAAATAAATAAATATTATAGATACAAAATAAAATAGAAATAAAAATAAATAAAAATCCCTACAATCGAGCTTAGATTAATCTCAATTGATGAAAAATATTGGATAAAATGAAATGTTTATAGCTACCCTTCTTTCTATAATTCCTGTGCAACAGGAATTGTGCAAAGATGTAGACACCTCTTATATCCAGATAATCAGCTTAACACATTTTTTTTTAATAATCAGATACTCAAACTTGTTGAATGACATAAAACTTCCCTAACTAGAGGCTCACAACTTTTGAAAAAATAAATATGGCTCCGCTAAATAGAGGCTTAATGACTTTTAGAAAATAAACAAAGCTCCTCTAATCAGAGGCTCAATGACTTTGAAAAACAAACAAAGCTCCTCTAATCAGAAGCTTAACCACTTTGGAAAACAAGGCTTATCTAATCAAAAGCTCAATAACTTTTGAAAAATAAATAAGGTTCCTTTAATCAGAGGCTTAACAACTTTTGGAAAAATAAATAAGGCTCCTCTAAACAGAGCCTCAATGACTTTAAAAAAATAAAGCTCCTCTAATCAAAGGCTCAATGATTTTAAAAAATAAATAAATCTCTTTGACAATCATGTCCAAATGAGTCATAAATCATATCTAATGAAATTTGTAATAGAAACTCAAAGACTCACAATTTGAGTTCGAAATTCAAAGGTTCGCAATTCAAAAATTTATAAAAATTTTTAGATTTGTAAGAATTTTTAGATTCACAAGAACTTTTTAGCTTCGTAAGAATTTATCCAAAATTTGATTCTCAAAATTTCAAATTCGTGAGATTCTTTAGCTTCGCAAGAATTTAGATTAGCAAGATTTTAGGATTCACATTGGTGAGATTCACATCCAAAATTTTAATTTAGGGATTCACATGCAAATTGCATGGCTCACATCTAACATTTAAAGATTTGAATCATGGAGATTCACATTCAAATTCTAAGGATTCACACCCTAAAAATTAAAGATTTTTTTTTGTTTTTGTTTTGAAAAACTTTAGGGATTCATTTCCCAGATTCCAAAGATTTTGATTCAAAAATTTCTCATTTAAAAATTTTAGGATTTCATTCAAAATTTCAAAACTCCTCATTTGAGTTCAAAGATTCACATTCAATAAATCTTAGGGTTTCTCATCTAAGTTCAAAGGTTTTCATTCAAAAATTTAGTGATTTGCATGCAAAAGCTTAAGTTCAAAAATTCACATTCAATAGAGTTTCACGTCTAAATTTAAAGATTCACATTCGACAAATTTGGGGTTCACATCCAAAAAGTTCAAAACCTTTTGAAGATTCACATTTGAAAATTTTTTCAGTTTTTTATTTAAAAATTTATATATTCACATTCAAAAGTTCAATGCTTCTTATTCTAATTCGAAGATTCATATCTAACAAATTTAGGGTTTCATATCTCAAAGATTCTCATTTGAAACTCAAATTCTCATTTGAAACTCAAAGATTCTCATTAAAAACTAAAAGATTCTCATTTGAAACTTATAATTTTATCTTAAGAGACTTCATCAAAAGATTCAAAATTTTTTCTTCTAAATGACTTTCAAACTTTTATCAAAGTCAAAATTTTGTATGTAATGAATGTCATGATCAATGATGCAAATGCAACAATCTGGATTCTCACAATAATGTAGATGCCATACTCTAAGTCATAATTCAAATGTTTATTGGCTGATGCATGTCCTAACAAAGTTTTAAATATTCAGTGAATTATGCACATATATTTTTCAAATGACAATGCAAACATAATGTATGCAATGCAGATAAATGTCATAAAATTCTAATTAATTGTGGTAATATGGTTCTTAAGGCTTCTCCATCCCATATTTTCCCTTTTTAGCTGCTTAGCACTAGCTATCCTAGAATAAATTCTGTCAACTAATCCATGTCATTTGTATCATTTGTTTGCCACTCATAGGCTTCTTAGCACTAGCAATTTAAGCATAAATTTCATCCACTGATCCATATTATTTTCATCACTTGATCACAACTCTTAAGTTATGTCAACCAATTCATCATTATATTCATCACTTGGTCGTCTTGAATGTCTTTTCAAATAATCTTTTCATTTTTTTTAGCCCCTTAGATTTCTTTTCAAATTAATATAGGAATTTTTTATGAACATTATCATTCATTAATTATCATTTCACATCATGACAAATATAATGCAATTGTACATTTTCTCAATTTATTTTGGAGTACAAGGTGAATAGGGAGAAAGGTAATCAATACAAGAACGAGTCTGGTATAAAAATAAATGGAGAAAAAAACAAGTTCGGTGCATGTCATTGGGATGAATGTTACATCCAAACAATGAATATTCAGACAATTCTGAACATTAATCTAGAATTCTTTTTCAAAAACTCATTTCATTGATAGTCGAAATCATTTTAAGCTCATCAAACTTTGCCCCAGTTTTAGAGGATTTTCGAATTAATCTTCCATATATTGAACTATCATCCAACTTTTAGCTCAGATATTTTTCTACCCAAATCACCTTTTCGAGTTTTCAATTTGAATCTTCCTTTTCTCTCATTTTACATTTTTTCATTTTTTTTCATTCTTTCATTTTTCTCTTTTTTTCCTTTTATTCTTTATTTTTATTTTTTTATTTTTTTTTTTTCATTTTTTATTTTTGATATCTTTTAACTTCCATCTTGAAAACACATAACACAATTCCATTGTTCCATCATAAGCATACTTTACCCTAACATATGATCATTCAATTCAAGCATTCACACTTGATCGAACAAGACTTTTAAAGATTGTAATGTAGGCTATGGTGAGAAGTCATAAAAAAATGGATAAAATAGGCTCAACACATATGTTTAAAGGGTTTAAAACCAAAAGATCATTTCCAATCATGTGATGCAATTTAGCACTTTGCCCCATTCTACATCATTTTTCTTTTTCATTCATCTCATTTCTCATAAAAGGATTCTCATTACTTTGCCCTAACTCATTTATGGCATTCAATTTTCTTTTATCATTTTTTTTGCTTTATTTTGTTTTTTTAATTTTTTACTTTTTTATTTTTTAGACCTTTTTCGATTTTTTTTTTTAAAATTATCCCCCAATATGAAGGGTGATCCTTGGTTGTGGTTCTTTAAAAAGAAAATCATAATAGGCTTAAAAGGGGTAGCAATGGATGGTTTCATGAATGGTAAAAAAAATACATTTATTTTTCATCTAAAATATGAATGCTTTCTTTGAAGATCATCTATTGAACAAAAACAAGCTCACGGATCTTTATAAAAGATTACATATCTTCAAAACATATTTATTTTACATCTACTAGTAGCTTGCTTCTTTTACTCAAATAGTCTCTTCAAATCAATATGAATAAGTTCTCAAAATTAAATCTTAGAATTATTATTATCATTGTCTAAACATTCATCATTGAGAATGGGAATAAAAAGATATGACAAATAACAAAGCATGGAATAACGATTGGATGAAAAAGAAAATGTAATGAAATGCATCATCCTTACCTTTTATTGAAATGATAAAAAAAAATGAAATCTTATTGCAAAAAAGAATTCCTAAAATTACTTTAAAAAAAAAACCTAGAATGAAAAACATCTAGCTTTAATATCTTTTTATTTTTCAAAATTATGCCCCCATGTGATCAAGTGAAAGATTTTCTTGACACCTGACCCTCTGATTCATTGTAGCTCTCCAAGCCTTTTTGGATCACACTCGTGCTTGATCATCATTTGAAGCATTGACATTGTGATTAGGTAATAGATTGCCATGACATTAGGCATTGTTATCTCTCCTCTATCAAAGTTTATCATTCAATCTTGATTAAATGTTGCACCTTATGCTTTAAAGCAGTGTAACTTCTAGTGGAATGACTAACAATTTCATTATGGTAGTCATAGTGAGTTGTAGAATTATACCACTTAAGATAGGGTGGCTTGAGTGACTCCAAACAACTGGGGTGATTAAGTGGTTATTCTAGAGCTCTCTGTATGATTTTGTATAAGTCATAAAGATTAGGTCAAATACGGGTCTTTCTCGGGTATTTTGTTGCTCTCGTAAACCACTTATTACTTTAGTATAATGAATTTGAGGTCTTACGAGAGGTTAATGTTAAGGCTGTATATGGAAGTAGGTTGATATATTGGTGAATATGATGATTGTAGAAAAGGTTGATATGGATAGGGTAAGGTATTGTTCACAGTAGGATAATATGAAAAGTAACCTTATGGATAGGGTTGATAAGCCCTGAACTATCTATCAAAGCTCATGGCTTGAGTTTCAGTCTCTTTCTTCTTTGGCACCTTTTTGGTTTCCCTTCCTTCTAACTTGTCATTTTTAGCAATATTTTCAATGATTTTGCTTGATATCACCATGTTAATGAAATTTTTTGCTATATTTTTTTATCATTTTTTCATAATAGGAAGATTTTAAAATGCTGACAAACAACACTATAGTCTTTTTTTCAGTTAGAAGAGGTTACACTTGAGTAGCTATATCTCTCCACCTCTAGACATACTCTTTAAATGATTCAGTCACCTTCTTTTTCATATTCTACAAAGACACGTGATCAGAGGCTAAGTCTATGATATATCGATATTGACTAATAAAGTCATGGGTTATATCATTCCCAGACTGAATATAGGTTCTATCCAACTAAACATACCACCTAACAATAAAGCCCATAAGGTTATCTTAAAAAACATGCATTAATAGTTTTTCATTATTAGCATGGGTAGCTATTTTTTGATAGTACATAGTAATGTGGGTCTTTAGATACTTTGTACCATCATACTTTTCAAACTCTGAAACCTTGAACTTTAGAAAAATAATGACATCAGGGAGTAAATAAAGCCCACCAGTATCTATAAAATCATAAAAATTGATTCCCTCTATGACTTGTAACCTTTCTTTTGATAAGTTCATCTTCTATTCAGCTTTTAAGGCTTATAAAGTCTCTTTGTTCTTAAGCCTTAGTTTTTCTTTCTTTTTTGAATCATCAAACTTGGGGATTGGTATTGGTTCTATTACCTTCTTAGTAAAGATAAGATTTACATAACTCTGGTATTGTCTAAAATTTGAAGCTGATGGCATTTCAAGGTATGTATACCCTACAGGATATGTGAACTGTTGTGGTATGGGTCTTGTGTGGATTAGGCTTGATGCAACCCAAAACTAGAAGGGTACAAAAGATCATCCACCTCTTATGATAGATGGTCCTGCTGCTAGTATTTCATTCTATTCCTTTTATTTTGTTTAACTTATTCAAAGTATCCAAGATTTTACTCAACTCGCCTTCAAGCTTCTCTTGAGCTTTCTCTATCTCTTGAGATGATTGAAATTTTCTTATTCCATTTGTTTGGCCAAGCTCTTATATTGTATTGGTGAGTTAATTATGTGGGATTCTTGGTTGACGGAGCTATCCTTGAATCTTGAGTACCATAATTATGTATTATTAGAAATATTATGCTTTATGTTTAGTATGTTGATGCATAAATGAAATGTATATTTTCATGGATGAAATCTAATATGAAAATGATACAAATCCACAATGTTACATATAGCAATGAAAATGATGTATGACATGATAATGCAAATGCACAAAGTTAAACAAACAAAATGGTAAGATCACAAACTGCTCCTTCTTGTGTTTTAACTTTGGGTTACATCTATCAACGGGTAGGAAAGGCTCTATCCTAAGGCTGACCTTTTAAGTGTAGATTATATGTAGGGTTAGGTGATTTTGACCACTAAAGGTTTTCAAATTGTTTCTTATATCATCATCTATGATAAACCAGTAAGGTAGTCTAGTCCTCACCCATCATAGGCTACCAACAAAAAAGATTCAATTTGAATGAGAGATTTTGTTAGCTATTGTAGAGATTATCATCTCATGAGAGTGTAGGTACTTTACTCCCTCCAAAAAGGATGGAGCCTAGGTATAAAGCTTATGTAATGCAAATGCATGTGATAGTGTGTGTAAAGGAACATAAAATTTTCAACCCCATAAACAAAATACAAGACAAAAAAGAAAAAAAAAACGTTAGTAAACAAACAAATAACATAATCATTACAGTTTAAAACCATTAAATCCAAAGATCGGATAAATTTAAAATTTATGGATTGACTCCCAATGGAGTCATCAAACTGTCATAACATATAAATTCGAAAATCTATAACTAGACTTAACCGAATAAGTTACCACCAATCTTTTTTACTAGATGTGATTGGTCACCTAATGAATTTATCCTTCTAAAGAGCTCTTAAGCTTGGCTAAAGGTCCCTAAAAGAATAGGTTTTGGTCTTTTAATAAGAACAAGGTTCAGAAGTTCAGCTATATATAGGGAAGGTTATAGCAACCCCACATGCCCATCCAAAAGATGGTATCATTTTATTTTAAATTTATTCTAAGGTCTTCATTTTAATGGTTTTAATTTTTTTTGTTAAAATATTAAAAATAATTCTTAAGATTCTTCATCAATCTAGTAGAACTCTTAAAAATATTTTCTCACCCAAGAGTATTCAAGAATCACATTTGTTTTTTTTTAAAAAGCTTTGTCATCAGAAAAAACATTTAATTATTTTTTATTATGATTTTTTTATTGAAAATACATCTAATTATTTCACTATTTGGGCCAAATTAGAAATATGTTTTCTTTTTAATTTCTACATTTTCTACTATTTGAGCCTATTTAGAATTTTTTTATTTTCTTTTTTTACCTTTGGAAATAAAATAATATGACAAATATTTTTATTAAAATTTCATTTAACATTTTTCACCTTTTGGGATAAATTTAAAGACATTTCTCACCTAGAAATTTCTTAGAAATTTACCATTTGAAATTTTTAAGATTCTCATCCTTGGATAATTTGTATTTAATTCCGAAATTTTTATTAATATTTTTTATTTTTTATTAAAAATAAATATTAATTATTATTATTGAAACTTTCTCTAAATTATTCCACCATTTGGGACAAATTTTTTAAAAAATTTCTCACCTAGGAAATTTATAAAAATTCACTATTTAAATTTTTAAAAATTTCATCATTGGACAATTATTATTTATTCTTAAAAAAACTATTTTATTAATGTTTTATTTTATTTATTTCTTCTAAGTTTTCCTAAAATCCAAACATGCAAGCTATTTCAAATATAAAAATAAATAAATAAATAAACTGAAAAAATAAAATAAAATTGGAAAGAAAATACTAAAAAAAAAAGGGCTTGGCTTGGTTGATGTGTGGCTCAACTCAATTGTAGACATAAAAAGAGCTCTAGGATGCAGCTCAGTGGCTTGTGGAATGACTTAGCCTGACTTTGTCCTAAGGCTAAGGAAACGGGTTGCCAGTACAGGTTGTACTACGAGTCGGGTTACCCATTTAAAAACACGCGGATCTTACTTTTATCTAATATCCAAAATGATGTTTTATGTGGTTATATAAGCTAGATGTTAGCCCTTTTTCTTCAGACCTCACCTTTACCCTCTCTTTACCTTAGTTTTCTCTCTCTCTCTCTCTTTGGGAACAAAAGAACCTGGTCGAAAACTTCAAAGGTTTCCAGATCTCGACATCGGCACTACCATTTATCGATCAATCAAGCCAAAATTTTCACTGCCAATGCTTCTTGCTTTGATCCTCTTGAATATGGGGGTTGTTTTTTCTTCGAAAATCCACCTATAATGCCCAAAATCTAAAGCTAATAGTTGTGGTTTTCCCTTCTCTGTATCAACCTCTTTTATTATCAAATCTTCTCCAACTTTCAGTATGTTATTTCTCTTATCAAACTCTTCGTCTTCACTATTCAGATCTCTCAGAAGTCATGCTGACCGTCATCTACCCAACTACTACCAAAAATGAGTTTTTTGGTTTCAACTTTTACTCCTTTCTTTTTCACTTTGTTTGATTCTCCACTGACTTACATATGTTCTTCTTGATCCTATGTTAGCATGATTGATGGCCAACGGGTGATGGTCCAATGGAGTCTCGATCGTGGTGAGTTGAAAGTTTAGTGATGGTACTAGCTATAGTTATGATAATATGGGATGATTATATTTGGTTTTGTTATATGAGTTGATCTGTTTGTAATGGTGAAATTGCTGGGTTAGTTTCAAGCTATTGTAGAATAGAGAGTAGTGGGCTATTTTGGGTTAATTTTATTATAGTCTAGGCTGATCTAGTGGTGATAACATGTTGACCATAATGGTGTTGATGGTGGAGTGATCAAAATAAGAGATGATAGATTTGGGTGGTAGTCGTGCTAACAAAGATGACTTGATGTTGGTGTAGAACTCTAGTGAAATTATTCAGCTATAGATTCGGGTGATGGGTGATTTCAATTAAGGCAAGGGTGTTCTAGCATAAAAGGAGGTAATCGAAAGATGCTAACAGTTATTTTCTCTATTGTTCTTTAGTGATTTCCTATCTGATCATCATATGTTACTGTCTATGTATGTATGGTGAAAAGATTAGCTTGAAATTTGGCAGATGGAAATAGAGGCAATTATAGGCTTGTATGATCTAAAAATGTACTCTAAATTGTTGCCTCTCCCTTGCTCATCCCCTTTTGTTGTGAATTGCTAGGTTTTATATGTTAAAACTACTAGAGTTTCAACTCAATCCCAATTAGTCTCTCAAAGCTAAAGATAAACACCTAACCTTATACTTTTTTATAATAATCATCATCAAGCCTAATCTCAAACTTTCAGCTTTTTTAATTTATCAATCAAATAATAAACTAGAGATAAATGATAAAATAAATAAATAAGTAAATAAATATAATAAATAAAAAATAAAATAGAAATAAAAATGAATAAAAATCCTTATAATCGAGCTTGGATCGATCTCAATTGATAAAAAACCTTAAACAAAATGAGGTGTCTACAATCTTTACAATGGTGTTATCTCGATAATCTTTATTTCCCTACCATTAGTGTTGTCTCGATCATCTTATCTTTCTGATCGTTGATGTTGTCCTAATCATCTTTAACTTTTCGACTGTTAATGTTATCTCGGTCATATTCATTTTTTTGATCATTGATGTTATCCCATTCATCTTTATTTTTCTTACCGTTGGTATTGTCCCAGTCATCTTTACCATTCGATCATTGATATTGTCTCGATCATCTTTACTTTCACAACCGTTAGTGTTGTTTTGATCATCTTTATTTTTTTGACCATTAGTATTATCTCGGTCATATTTATTTTTTTGATCATTTTGTTGTCCCAATCATTTTTATCTTCTCAACTATTGGAGTTATTTCAGTCATTTTATTTTTTAGATCGTTGGTGTTATCCTGGTCATATTTATTTTTTTAACCGTTGGTGTTATCTCAGTTATCTTTATTTTTTTGACCTATGTTATTGTCTTAGTCATTTTTATTTTCTAACCTGCAATGTTGTCCCAGTTATATTCATTTTCGCAATTATTGGTGTTGTCTTAGTCATCTTTATTTTTTTTAACGTATGGGGTTGTCTTGGTCATATTTGTTTTTTCGATCGTTGGTGTTGTCTCAATCATTTTTATTTTTTTGACTTGCAATGTTATCCTCGTCATCTTTAATTTTTGACATGTGGTGTTGTCCTGGTTATATTTGTTTTCCTGATAATCAGTGTTATCCCAGTAATCTTTACTTTTTTAACCTATAGTACCGTCCCAATCATTTTTTTTACCTACGGTGTTGTCCCCGTCATCTTTATTTTTTTTTAACTTATAGTGATGTCCTTGTCATTCTTTATTTTTCAAAAACAAAAACAAAAAATAAAACAACAAAAAAAAAAAATGAAATAAGGGGAACAAGGGTTCTCTCTCTCTCACTCGAAAGCATCATCCATACAAAATTATCATTTATGTCTTTGTATTATTTCTAATTCTCAGAAATATGCAATAAAAGACAGCTGTAAACATAGAATTTTATTTGAAACATTTTTAACATGATTGACTGGGCTCATTTGCAAACATAAGCTAGACTCATTAATAGGATCATTAAATCAACCATTTAGGAAGACCATTTACAACCAATAAAGAGCCCACAAATTAGCCTATTTAGAGATCCAAAGTCAACTCGAGTCAAATCCAGTAAAACTTGATCAATAAAGTTAAAATTAATCAAATAAAGTCAAAATTACACAAAACTTGATCAAAATGGACAAAACCGGGGTCAGTTCTCACAATTCACATTCTACTTGGAATCAATATAGTTTAAAATTTAAAATTGGTGATTTTCAAAACACTAGAATTTTTATTACGCTAAGGGAAATACAAAATTATTAAAATTCCATTTGGGAGTATTTTTATAATATGGCCTTCCCAAACTCAAATTTCCAATAAACTTTTCATATCTTAATTTCATAATATTTCATGATTTTTTGTTCATTTAAAATAATAGTAGTACCCCTAAAGGTGTGAAATTATCAAAATACTCCATAAAGATATTTTCATAATTTGGCTTTCTCAAGCTCAGATTTTCTTGAAACTTTTTAAATCTTAACTTCATAATATTTCATAATTTTTTATGTATTTGAAATCACAGCAGTACCCTAAGAGGTGTGAAATTATCAAAATACCATTTAAGGATATTTTTGTAATTTAGCCTTTTAAAGCTCGAATTTTCATGAAACTTTTCATATCTCAATTTTATAATATTTCATGATTTTTGGTGCTTTAAAATCCCAAAAATGAGCATAGGAACATTGATTTTTAAGAAAATGACCTAAATACTGAAAACTTTATACTAAGGCAAAATTGTATTTTCATTTGGTTTATAGGTTATAAAATTCAACCTTTGCAGTGAATAATGTGGACCATTAGATTTTTTTATTAAATCTTGATCCAATAGTTAAAGATTGCTTTTTGAAAAAAAGAAAAAGGAAGAAACTTTGGCCATTGGATGAGATTTGATCTGAAGGCTTATATTTAATCTTTTAAAGATATTTTGGTGGTTTCCTTTCTAAGAATGAGGGGGAAAGGAATTGAAAAAAAAAGGGGAAGGAGGAGAAAAAAAAACAAAAATGAGAAAAGGAGAAGGAAATGAGCTTTCTTGAAAAAGAAAATGAATTGAGAAAGAAATGAAAGGAAGCCATTTTGAAAGAGGAGATCTAAAGAAAAAAAAAGAAGCAAAAACAAAAGTTTTTTTTTTTTGGCCATTGTTTATGGCTAGTGGAGAGGAAAAGCCCTCAAGTCAGCACAAACGAAAAAAAAAAAAAAAAGTAGTTTCATAACTATTCTTTTTTCATGAGTTTTGGACATGAATAAAGATTCACCTTTTCTTTTATATTTGTTGACTTCTATAGGCGTGTAATATGTAAGAAGTATAAAGCTTCACTTTTCATACTTTAAATAAAAAAATTTTTATTCTAGCATAATTGGGTTCTATATATTTCATGTAACGAGTACAATAATAAAAAGTACAGTAGTAATGTAGAAATTTTCTTTACTTAGAATCTTGTAATAAATATAATTTTATAAAATTTATAAGGCTTAAAGTTTGTTCCCAACAAGGTTTATTTTCATGTGTGTAATTTTAATCATATTTATATTTTATTTTATGTTATTTAAATTTAATTGTAAGTTTAATTTTTTGCGTTGTTAATTTTCTTATTATTTGAATTCTCATGCTCGTTTTAATTTAATTTTGCATACTTAAATCTATGTTTGGTATATTTTATTTTTATTTTTCATGCACTTTAAATTTATGCATAATAATAATAAATTTTATGCAAAAAAAGAAATATATTAAAAGATAAAATTTTAATTTTTAAAAGAATTATAAAAATAAGCTTGTTCTAAAAATTTGTCTAGATGTTGGAGACTTTAAGAAAGAGGTTCGTAAATTCTTAAAAGTTAGACTCAAACCTACCCAGAATCCCAAACTCATGTTAAATTTCTAAAGATTTGCATGAAAACTTTTATGAAATAATTTGTTCTCGAATGCTGTCTAGATGTTGGGATATTTCAAAAAATTTATTTCATTAAAAATTTTTATACATTTTTGCAATTCAAAATAAATTTGTTTTATTAAAACAAAAAATAATAAAAAATAATAAGATGAGATTTTAAATATAAAATAGTTGACCCAAGCTCCACCTAAATGCTAGAGTCTAGGTGATCTCTTTATATTTAAAAATACGATTTTTAAATTCAAATTTGATCATCATTTGCATATAGTTCGTTTTTAGATTAATTTCCTCACTTATAATGCATATATATATGTGTTTGTTCTAGCTATGGATGTTTATTATTAATTATATTATTTTTCATTTTTTGTACATAAAATGTTTTCTTAAAAACTTTTTGCTTTGAACAAATAAAATTAAAATAACATTCCGTGAAATATAATTATTGGTACTCTGCCTAGATGTTGAAGAGTTATCAATGATTATCATTTATAAAGAGTGTTATTTTATTATTTTAAAAGGAATGTTATGACAAATCTTAAATAGAAAAACTATCTTTGGATTCTACCTTTATGTCGGAGACTTTGAAGGTATTTCTTTAATTTGAAGATTTTCATAATATTCCTTAAATAAATATTTTTTAAAACTAATTTTATTTCTTACAAACGAAAGGAATTATAATTAAATTTCATATAGAAAACCATTTTTATCCAGAATTACAAATACCACATGATTAATTGGTACCAATTTGTGGGCATTGTGAGGTGTTAATCTTTCCTCATATGTAATCAACTACTGAACTAGATGTATTTTCATAGACTAAAATTATCTTTTTAATAGAACTTTAAACCTATTTTATTGTTTTATTAAAAGATAAATTTTTTTGGGTGGTCAATCACATCCTAAAAAAGATTGATGACAACTCTATGTGTTTTTCATAATTTTTAAATTTTACGTCTAGCAATTGTGTCCCCATACCAATATGTTATGACACATCTGGCTTATCACTAACTACAGCTAGCTCATTTGTATCTCCAAGTTTTGTTTCTTGCTTATTTCCACCATCTATGACTCTTTTTCAGTAGAACCCCTGTTGGTGTTGAAACATCACATTCACTAGTAATTTGTGTAATTTTCGCATTTTTCTCAAGATCTATTATGGTTTTTTTTTTCATAGAGGACCATATTTTTACTTCTGACTATCTTTCTCTTCATTGGATCCCACACTCTGTAGCCAAATTGCTAATCACTATATCCTACAAACACACACTGTCTGGCTTTACTATCAAGTTTTAACCTCTGCTCTTTTCAGTACATGCATGAATGTTTTACACCCAAAAACTTTCAAATGAGAGTATGAAGTATCTTTTCTTATCCACACTCTTTCTAGAATGTCAAAATCTAAAGGAATTGATAGTGATTTGTTTAGCAAATAACAAGCTATGTTGATTGCTTCACCTCATAATAGCTTTCGTAATTTTGTCATCCTCAACATACATCTAACTTTTTCACAATGGTATGGTTTATCCTTTCAACTACACCATTATGCTGTAGTGTTTCAAGTTTTGTCATCTCATACCTGATCCCATGCTTTTAAACAAGTCTTTGGATGTTTATTCTTTACCATTATCAGTCCAAATACACTTTAAAGGCAACCTTATCATCTTTTGCACCATGATATAAAAATTTTAAAAATACCGTAATACCTGGCTTTTGTTTTCAACATATAGACTCAAGTCTTACGTGAAATATCATCAATAAAAGTAACAAAATACCTACTATCACATAATGTTTCAACCTCAATGGGACCACATAGGTCAAAATGAATTAATTCCAATATGTTTTCTTTTCTCTGAAAGTGCTTATGAAAAAAAACTCTACAATACTTACCAAACAAATAATAATCACATGAGTCAAAAGATATACCTTTGGTCAAAGAAATGAGAAATGGCATTGCCAAAACTTGTAACCCCTTCTTGTTCATGTGTGCCAACCTCTTATGCCACATATTTGCTAAAGCATCATCCTCAATAGTATTTATCTAGTGTCATTCAATTGCATCCATGTTTTATACATTGTGCAGGACAGTTTTCTCCTTACAATTACCATATATCTTTTATGAAACTTTCACTACTCATTCTTTTGTTGACTCTCATATCTCTTTTTATCAAGGACATTAATAGCAAGTAAATTCATTCTCATATTCAGAATATGTCTGACATGCCTTAAAGTCTGCATACAACCTATACTAGTTTGTATAATAATATCACCGATCCCAACAATCTGCGATACACTATTGTTTCCTATATTTGTGCAACTAAAATCTCTTGCTTTGTAAGTTATAAACAACTCTCACTTAGGAACACAATGATATGTTTTTTCTATGTCAATTATCCATTCAATGTCAGAATCATTAACATAATTACAATCACTATATGTACAAATCAAAGAAACTGAATTACTATATGAATTCATTACTGCAACATTATCATCAATTAAACTCTTGCCTTTTTCATCTTTCTGTTCTTACTTCAAGATTTTACAGTATTGCTTTATATGGCCTAGTTTGTCACAATGAAAGTACTTTACTTTATCTCTAGACCTGGATCTATGTTTAGACTTATTATAACCTTTTGAGTTCTGACATTTGTCGATGTTTTTACCCTTATTCTTTGTGACAAGAGCTTGATTCCTAGGGTCTAAATCTTTTAGCTTTGTTTCTTCACTAAGCATACTTTCCTTTACTATCTCCAATGTCACTTTGTAATCAAGGGCTGAATTAAGAATAGTCACAATTAAAATATTCCAATTATCTAGCAATAAACTCAAAAGAAACAATGCCTTCATTTCATCATTCATTTTAAGTTCCATAATAATCATCTGATTAAATATATCTTGAAAATCACTCAAGTGCTCTATAATCGATTGTTCATCCTTGTACTATAAAGTTGTAAATTTTTTAACAAGCATAATTTTATTCATGTATATTTTTCTTTCATATAATACTGTCAATTTTTTTAAAACAAAATAAGCATCTGTCTCCTACGTTACATGATAAAATATGCTGATATTAATCTATTTTTTTATTGTGGCTAACATCTTTCTACCTAGTTTTTTCTAGTTTTTATTTTTCATATCTGTAGGCTTAGCTGAATCATCCAATATCGACTCATATAAATCTTTATAATATAAATGATCCTCCATCATAAGATTTCAAATTGAATTTACTTCTATCTTGGGTTACTTTTATATTGATGTCTCAAAATAACCCTTACTCTGATACCACTTGTTGGGGAGATAAGTCACACTTAAAGCTATACGAGCATACCAGAGAGCCCATACATACATGTTGGACACCACTTGAGTCTAAAAACTTAAGCTATTAGGTTATTGGGTACTCTATGTATATATATGACATCTTATTCAGATATCTTATTGACGTGAGATTCTTTACTCACATGTAAACCTTATCCTAACAATCTTCCTTGTTCACTTATGAGTTTTGATCAAGTCTCACTTTGTCTCTCCCGTGAGAGTAAGTCCTATCAACACCTCATTTGGGCTAGGCAACCTCACATTTCTAGTGCGTTTTTGGGCCAGCACTCCAAGTTGACTCAATACATTGCCTACTTGGGTGTTTCGCTTTTACATATTATCATATACTCACTGCATCCAAGTCAAACATTTTCATTCTAATATCGGGGTTCGAGTACATGAAATTGATCGATGTGACCAACCTCTGATATGCCAACAATCTTTCTACCAGTAACACCATTGGGGCTTGAACCCGTACCTTTACACTGATACCAATTGTTAGGCTTAAAGTGACAAACACAACAATGCAGAAGTAATATATCACAATAAACCTATAGTAATAGATAACAATCAACAATCCAAAACATAAGAAAAATAAAGCACGCCATGATTTACGTGAAAAATCACCCAATGTAGAGAGAAAAAACCATGGAGTATAAGAAAATCTCTACTATCAAATAATGGATATACAAAGTTCTTCTCTAGATTAAACTAGAGCTAATCAACAACTAAAAAAACAATTAAAGAAATCTCATCAAATAATTGATTTAACAAATGCACTCTGGATTTGTTCCTTGAGAGTTTCAAACCCAATTTTCATCATTCAAAATGTAAAATATTAAATCATGAACCTGTTGATAAAATTTCAATTTAATCAAATCATGAATCGATTATCGTTTAATCAATTTCCTTTTCTTCCTTTTCTCTCTATTTTTTTAAACTTTTATTTTTCTCATTTAGGCGCCACACCAATTTTCACATGAAAAATTACAGCCCTATCTATTTAATATGTAAGGCTTTTATTCCACATTAAAAAACTTGTAACCTTTGAATGGCCAGGGGTAGGCCCTCACATACCTAATTTTTTTTATCATTTTAATATATATGCACAACAATAGCTGAATCACCTACCCATCTCTACTCCTTCCACCACCTAACATTTTTTATCATCTTAATATACATCCATAACAATAGCCGAATCAACTAGCCACTCTACTCCTTCCACCACACTATTAAACAACAATAAATGTGATTCCTAATCTTCATATTTTATTCTTGTATTCCAACCATCATCTTAATATACATCCATGAAAATAGTCGAATCACCTACCCACTGTACTCTTTCCACCACCCTATCAAACGACAATAAACGTGATTCATAATCTCCATAACCCTACCTCTTTAAAATGTAAGGCTCTTGTTCCACATTGAAAGACCCATAACCTTTGAATGGTCAAAAACATAGGGTAGGGCCCAACGTACCTAACACCTATTTATCATGTTAATATACATCCACAATAATAGCCAAATCACTTACCCACTCTACTCCTTCAACCACGCTATCAAATGACAGTAAATGTGATTCATAATCTCCATATTTTATTCCTGTATTTCAACCATCATCTTAATATACATCCACGACAATAGTCGAATCACCAACCCACTCAAGTCCTTCCACCACGCTATCAAACGACAATAAACATGATTCATAATCTCCATAGCCCCACCTCTTTAATATGTAAGGCTCTTGTTCCACGTTAAAAGTCCCGTAACCTTTCAATGGTAAAAACATAAGGCAGGGCCAACCATTATCTTAATATCAACAATAATAGTTGAATCACCAACCCATTCTACTCCTTCCACCATGCTATCAAACGACAATAAAAGTGATTCATAATCTTTATAGCCCCACCTCTTTAATATATAAAGCTCTTGTTCCACGTTAAAAGACCTGTAAACTTTGAATGGTAAAAAACATGGGGTAGGGCCCCACGTACTTAACACTTTTTCATCATGTTAATATACATCCATAACAATAGCGAATCACCAATCCATTCTACTCCTTCCACCACACTATCAAATGTCAATAAACATGATTCATAATCTCCATATTTTATTCCTGTGTTCCAACCATCATCTTAATATACATCAACAATAATAGTCGAATCACCTACCCACTCTACTCCTTCCACCATGCTATCAAACGACAATAAAAATGATTCATAATCTCCATAGCCCCACCTCTTTAATATGTAAGGCTCTTGTTCTACGTTAAAAGACCCGTAACCTTTGAATGGTCAAAAACATGTGGCAGGGCCAACCATCATCTTAATATACATCCACGACAATAATCGAATCACCAACCCACTCTACTCCTTCCACCACGCTATCAAACGACAATAAACGTGATTCATATTCTCCATAGCCCCACCTCTTTAATATGTAAGGCTCCTGTTCCATTTTAAAAAACCCGTAACCTTTGAATGGTAAAAAACATGAGGTAGGGCCCCACGTACCTAACACTTTTTTATCATATTAATATACATTCATAACAATAGCCGAATCACCTACCCATTCTACTCCTTCCACCACGTTATCAAATGACAATAAACGTGATTCATAATCTCCATATTTTACTCGTGCATTCCAACCATTTTGATCATTACCTAAATTTTAACTAGGGAATATTTATGCCACTTAACCTTATGCAATTTACCTTATTTTGAAAACTAAAAACATGTTGATTTCATTAATGGAACCATTAAAAAATCTTCTCGAGATTGATCAATTTTTCTATTGCTAAAACATTATTTTTTCATAGCTTTTTAAAATTGTACTAAAAAATATTGACAATAACATCCGTCATAATTTGTAAATTTGATTAGTTTATTAAAAATATTAAAATTATTACTTTTTTTAATATAATTGATTATCTAATAAATTTATCACTTTTAAAGAAATATTAAACTTAACTTAAGCTTTAAAAAAAAAGTTATGATCTACAAAAAAATATTAAGTTTGTGAGTCAATTATGTATGGAAAATGTATTAACTCCCTCATAACACCCATCAAAAATAATATCAATTAATTTTATATCATCCTATTTAAGCCTTAATTAGAATGGTATTTATACTTAATATTGAAAATTTCTTTTAGGTTTTTTCTAACACTTTAGTCAAACTTCTCAAAAATTTTTTTATTTTAAGAGTATTCAAGAAAACATATTTATTTTTTAAGAGATTTGTCATCTAATTAAATATTTTATGAAAAAAATTAATTATTAATTTTTTATTCAATTTTGAAATTTCTTTATCTTTTAACATTTTATTGGCTTGTTAATTTTTAATTTTCTTGAAAATAAATGACAATCATTGATATTGAAAATTTGAATTCATTTTCTAAATTCTTCAATGTTTTGTCTCACTTAAAATTTTTTAAAAAAGTTGCACATCATCGAAATTTTTTAGAATTTTAAAAAATTTTATTTTTGCGAGTGTCATTTATTCTCAAAATTTTATTAAATTTTCGAGAAGAAAATAAAGATATAATTGTACAAAAGAATTAAATTTATAATTATTTAACCTAATTGTTTAACATTTTTAAGTTTTCTTTATTATCACTAATTAAAATAATTAAAATTTAAAACATGTAACTAATATAAAATTTAAATTTAAAAATTAATTAATCAAATTAATTAAAATAACCAAATAAATAAATAAAACTAAAACTTCAAAAATAATACCCTCCAAATTTGGGTTAAACCTAAATTAGGAGCTTGGGTTAAACTAAAACTTTAAAAATAATACCATCATGAGCTGTCGTTTGATGAAGTTTCATCGGATCCTTGTGGTTGGCAAAAGTAGGAATTCCCATAAGCTTATATAGGACAGCCCTATAACGAAATCAGACTATGAATGAAAAATATCAAATTTCTTTCTACTATTCTCTTATTTCTCCTCTAGTTTGCTTACTTCTTCTTCTTCTTCTTCTTCTTCTTCTTCTTCTTCTTCATTTTGTGACAAATTAGAATAAGAGCTTTTAAAGATTCAATATGGAAAAACAGCCGGTCATGTCAAAGGATAAAATGCTCGACATCCTGGAAGAGCAAAGTCAAAATTCTGCAAATCCAGGTGGATGAATATATAATTCCAAGAGAATCATTGATACCAAGTTGAAAGAGCTGCAGGAGCAAACCCATCAGGAGCTTGAGCTGTCGAATCCGCAAGGAACTGTTTAAATTTCATCTGAGTTAGGAATAGCCACCAAAATCAATAACAATCAACCAACAACACAAATCGACGTAGATCCACTTGTCTCAATCCCTTTGCATTTCTTCACAACAACCCAACATCCCAACACAGCTTCTAAAGAGGGAAACAACCGCACCACCTCCAAAGTCGACAAAACCGTCTGGCAAGCCTAAGATCAAGGCCAGCTCCCACTTTTCAGTCGCTACTCTCCTTGTGAATTTGCCCTCTTAATCCAACGGTCATGATCTATAGTCATCTTACTCAAAGCCGGCTCCTGTCGATGAAACCATCGCCAATTTATATTACAATTGTCGGTAAGGGGTTTTTATTTGATTAATTGATTAATTTAAAATTAAATTAATAAAAATATGTTATTTTATTTTTTAATCAAATAAATTTTTTTAATTTCAAAAATAAATTTATCAAAATTAATTCAATTGATTTAATTAATTTTTTAATAAATCAAATAATAAAATATATTAAATTAAATTAAATTTTGTAATTTTTTATATTTAGAATAATTTAAATACAATAATTTTATAAAAATATTCAAATATTAAAATATTAAATTCAAAATTTTAATAACTTGAAATGAAATAGGTACTTTCTTATATTTTAAGTTTTATATAAATTTTATTGTATTTCGTTGAAAATTTTGATTAATTTAATTTTTTAATTGAATTAATAAAAAATTTAAAATTTTAAAAATTATTTTTGATAATTAACTAAAATTAATTTAATAATTAATTGATTAACAAAATTAAATAATTTATTCAATTAATTCCATTAAAATTAAATTTTGAACACCGCTATTAAAGCGAATGAATGCTGCAAAAACACTGAGAGAAAATCAAGAAGTTTTCAAGATGGATCTTCTTTATCTCAGTATGGGCGTTTTCGATGGCCGAAAAGAGGCTCGTAACAACCCATCATTACTGCTCAATTGATCTCACCAAGCCTATTTGAATCCGTCGCGTAGGTCAAAGATGGATCTTGTGTTACTTACATTAGCAAAGGAAGGTCTAAGTAACTTCGTTAAATGGTTCCTAATGTAATTGAATACAGTGACATGCAATTAATGTTTGAAACTTATGATCTTTTTAAATATGTTGGGAGAATGGTTATTAGAATCGGATTGGATTATCAATCCTACAAGATAAGCAATGAATCAATGCTAAAATCAATTTGATTCTATAATTAGATTAATTTTACAATTAAATCATTGTATGCCAATGGTTTATATAATAAATTAGTAAATCGAATCGTATTTTTTTAATCGAGCTGATTCAATACCAATTAATAAGTTTAGGTAAAATATGAAAAATATTTTTCAAGTATTCACAATAATTTAATTAAACCATTATACTACTATTACATCTAAAAAAGCCCCCCCATTCTTTTTTTTTTTAATTATCAAAGCCCTTGCATTCTTATAATAATGATATATTGACATATTTTGAGATACGTAGATAATGATATTGTAAAAAAAAATTATACATATGTATAAATATAAGTAATTTCTTTAAAAAAAATCTAACAAAAAATTTTATTAATTGATACTATAATTAAAAATAATTATAAAAATAACAATATATAATAAATTAATAAAAAATAAAACATTAATAAAAATAATTAATTATTTGACCATAATCGAAAATAATTAATAAAAGAAAATATATGTAAAACTAATAAAAAAATACATTTATACAAAAATATATAAATAATTTTAATTTTCTCTTTACTAATTTTCATATAAATATAAATATTTTCTTTTTATTAATTTTATATATAGATTTTTTATTACATAAAAATTAATTATTATATATTAAGAAACAATATTTATATTTTATTAAATATAAATAATAATTATTTATAATTATTTATTACTTATTGTTATTATATTTATTAAAATATAAATATTATTTCTAACTATTAAAATGTAAAATATGATTTTAATAAAATATTAAATAATTTTATTTTTAATTAGTAATTAATTGTTCTATACATTTTATATTTTAAAATTTGTAACTTATGATATACCTTAAAATTTATATTTTTATAATTGAATTATTAAACTATAACTTTAGTTAAAAGTTAGAATTTTAAAATTTTATAATATTTATATTTTTATAATATTTTTTTATTGAACCGATAATTGATTCATTGATCTGATAATCCGAAACTTTGAATGGTTTAATATTCGATTTGATTCTGATAACCATAATTGGGGGGGGGGGGTTTGAATAAGAAACTAGTAAAGATGTTTACAAAATAGAATAAAGGAAAGCTTGAAAGTTTTTTAATGGAGATAATATATGATATTTTTAGAGTTAAGAAGAGCTGGGTGATAGGTATTTAGTGGATAAGATTTTAGGTATGATTGGGAAGAAAAATAGTGGATTTAAATAATGGTTTGTTTGTAGAATAGTTGCTGCTATTTTGTAGTAGTGTCACTATCCGCCACTACTATCAAATAAAAATCGAATTAGATTTTGAATCACCATAACTTTGTTTTCCATAAAAAGCCAAAGGAAAAGGATAAGGCATTTAAGAATAAATTAGGCATCAACATTAATCCAGTCTTAATTAAACTTACATTTAGCCTCAATGGTTAATCCAGCATAATCAGATCAACACAAAACTAATTTGGTAAGCATCAAGTAATTACCTTAAAAACATTGCAAATTTATCTTGAATTGAATCTTTTATTGGAGTTGATCGGTGAAGTCGAAAGTTGAGTATATCCGTTCTCCATCATCCATCGTTCACTGGTGAGGACTTTAAATTTGGCGGTGATGATCACTGGGTCGGTAGCAATAAGTTTTCTTGGTTGAGAATTGTGATTATGAGCGGATTGAAATTTGAAGCAAATCATCAAATTGTAGGGCCACAGAGGAGGGCAAGAAGCTAGCGATAGGTTACTTTAGGGGACAGAACTGAATATGGTGTTTTATCTTACCTCAAGTATGTGGGTGTATCAGTGATGGGTTTAAAATTTTTTATCTTACCTCAAGTATGTGTGTGTATATATATATATATTATTTAGTTCATTTTATATTTATAAATAAGTATTATATTTATAAAGTTATTATTTAATATTTTAATTTTATAAAAATACTATATTTATAAATAATTGAGTTATAATCCGTCTATCAATCTATCCATCTTTCCATCTATTATATAAATCATACTCATTTTTAATTTTTATCGACACTCATTCAAGATGTTGACATGAAATCTTATGTTTCATTCTTTTTTTTTTCCCTTTTTCTTTTTTGTCAATTTTTTTATCTTTAATTTAGATAAATTTGTTAAAAAAATTCAATGAAGGTGTCCACATGGCACCCAATTTGGTGTTTTATTTTTCATTTTTTTTAATTACATAATTTTACAACAAAAGGAACTAATGGATAAAGATGATAAAATAATTTGTATCCGGTGAGTTTCAATCTAACTTGATCTAATAGGAGGAAATTTTTTTCCTTTTCTTTTTCATTTATTGTTTTTTATTAAATAAATTTTATAAGAAAACAATGTTAATGAATATGGCTTTAATAGCACCCTATTTGTTTGTTTCTTTTCTTTATCTTTTTTTTCTTTTTTGTATCTTTTAATTAAATTATTTTACAATAAAAATGAGTCAATTAATAAGGATAGCCAAAACTATTAATATTCAATAGGTTTCTACCAATTTCTATTTGATTTGGGAGTTCTATAAAAAAAAAGGATATTAAATCAAATCATATCAATTTTTTTTAAAATATGGAGATAGGTTTAAAGCAAATTTAAGATGCTCTGTCACAAGTCTTCTCATGGTAGACGTAAAAATATATATTCTGTTATCTATTTAATTTTATATTCATATACATATTATATTAATGAAATTATTACTTTTTACCCTAATTTAAGATATTAATGTTTTTACATTCAATTTAGACATACATGTCACCTCAATGATCTCTTTTGTCTTATTTATTATTTTAATATGTTTTGTTTTATTTTTTATTAATAAAGTTATTATTTGATATCTTAATTTAAAAATTAACACTTTAAGCTTAATTGGGATGTCCGTGTTATATCTCACAACTACATTTTCTTTTTTCTCTTTCTTTTTTTTCTTTTTTAATTTTTTATTAATTAAGTTTTTGACAAAAAAATGACACCAATGGAGATGTCCATGTGATATCCCATTTCACTTTTTTTTTTCATTTTTTTTGTTTTTAATTAAATAAAATTTTGAATAAAATATGACAATTGATAGAGATGTCAAAACATTTATATCTAACAGGTTTCAATTCACCTCAATTCATTATGAGATGAATTTTTTTTTTAATTTGGATCGAGTTAGGATAGATAAATTTTTTTAATGAAATAAAAGACTGAGGTAAAAGCTTGTTTATGAGAATTTATCCTAGCTCACTTCGAGATATATATAAAAATATATATTTTATTGACAAAAAGGTCAAAAAATTCTTCTAACAAAAATTTAATAATCATTTAAGCCCTTGACGTTTTATTACAATTAATTAAGTAACAAATCTTATATTTCGAATCAATTAAACTTTTAAACATATCTTTTCACCTAATTAAGCTCTCAATTAGATGGAAATAGTTAAATATTTTTCTTTTGACTCAATTGATGAAAAGAAATGTTTAAGGGTTTAATTAACTGCAAACAAATGAATGAGGCTTAGATAATTATTGAATTTTTATTCAAAGGCTTTTGAGACTCATTTACCTATTTTGTTATTAATTTAATTTTCATTTATATATGTATTATATTAATAAAATTTTTATTTGATACCATAATTTAAGAAATTAATATTTTAAATTGGATGGAGATACCCAATGTCACTTTCTATGAACTTTTTTTTATTTTTTGGTTGTTTTTGTCCTTTTTACTTTTCTATTTTTTATATGATATATTTGGTAAGAATAAGAGATCAATTTAAGTGTTCATGTATCATCCCCGTTTTTTTTTTAATTTTATTTTTATTTTTGTTTTTAAGGAAAATTGATACTTTCAACTTTTCTTCAAAAATATTTTTGGAAACTTTGATTTTCAAGGAAAATTAATACTTTCAAATTTTCCTCAAAAAAACCTTTTTTTTGAAATTTTATTTTTAAGGAAAATTGATACTTTCAACTTTTCCTCAAAAATATTTTTTTAATTTTTATTTAAAGAAAATTGAATAATAAAACAAAATAAAAATGAAAATAAATAAAATAAAATAAAACAAAATAAAACAAAAATAAAAATAAAAATAAAATAAAGATAAAAAGAATATTAAATAAACCTAATCTAATAAAAAAAACAAATAATAAAAAAATAAAAAATATTCAAAAAAAAACTAGGAGCGGCTCGGTATACGGCTCGGCTCGACTCAAGGAAGAGAAAATGACTCGGAGAAGCGGCTTGAAACCTCGGCTCGGCTCGACTATCGGCTCGGAGAGGGAGACACGCGCGGGTCAGGAAGTGGGACGACGCTCGGGTCGACGCTCGGGTCGGGTTGGATCTCGGTAAAACGCGCGGATCCTCTAGGTCACTTAAGGCAAAAACGACGTCGTTTTGGGAGGGTATATAAGGCTATTCCCTCTGTTTTTCGACAGAAAGCTTCTCCCCTCTCTCTCTCTTTTTCTTTTTTTCTCTCGTTTCTCTCTAAATAGCTGAAGAACTCCGGTTGAAGATTCACCAGATTTTGAGATTTTTCGTCGAAATCTGGATTTTTCGTCGAAAGTTCACCGAAAATTCATCAGAAGTTCACCGGTTTTTGGGATTCTTCGCCGAAAACTGGGCAGCTCACCGAAAACTTCAAGGTTGGCTAGAATTTTCGTCGAAAAATGCAACTTTCTTCAGAAAATTCAACCGCAATATGAAATTTTCCAGAAATTCCCAGAAAAAAAAGGCAAAAAATCTTCAAAAAATTTTTGCTAATTCCCAAAACCCTTCTAAACCTTTTCTTAGCTTTCTATACGCCCATTTTCTCTCAAATCAGTAGCTTTGCTTACTGTTTTTTCTGTATTGCTTCTGTTCCAGAGGATCCTTTTTATAGGGATTGATCAAGAGTTCCTGATCAATTCCAATTTCTCTTTGGACGGGGATTCAATCTTTAAATCTAATCTGGACTCTTCTGATTGAATTTTCATTCACAGTAAAATTCTTCAGCTTTCAATCACAGCCCAAAATAATAATAATAATAATAATAATAATAATAATAATAATAATCAGATAAACGAAAAAAAAAAATTAACAGATAATTAAAAATAAAATAAGATAAATCCAAAAAATATTACAAGATAAAATAATAATAATAATAAATAAATTATAATATAATAATAAATATATAACTATATAAATAAAATACATATAAATATTAACAGAAAAAAATAAATAAATAAAGATATACATATATTAATACATAATAATAATAAATAAATAATAAAATACATAAAATACAATAGAAAAAAAATAAAATAAAAATAATACAAAATAAAAATCGAATTGGGCTTCCCCATTTGAGCCAGGCCCAATTGATCCACGCTTGGACCAAATTGGGTGTCTATAGTGACTATCTAATATTTAGGTAGAATACTAATAATTATATTTCACAGAATGCTATTTTAATTTTATTTGTTCGAAACTAAAAAATTTTTAGAAAACCTTTTATGTAAAAAAATTAAAAATAATATAATTACTATTAAACATCCATAACTAGAGCAAACATATATATAGGCATTATAAATGAGGACATTAATCTAAAAATGAAACATATGCAAATGATGATTAAATGCAAATTTAAGAATTGGGTTTTCAAATATAAAGAGACCACCTGGACTCTCTAACATCTAGGCAGAGTTGGAGTGTAACTTTTCTATATTTAAAGCGTCATCCTATTATTTTTTATTTTTTATTTATATTTGTTGTTTTAACAAAATAAATTTATTTTGAGTTGCATAAATATATGAAAATTCTTAATGAAATAAAATTTCTTAAATACCCCAATATCTCGACAGCATTCGAGAACAAATTACCTCATAAAAAGTTTTCATGCAAATCCTTAGAAATTTAAAACAAGTTTGGGATTTTGGGTAGGTTTAGGTTTAAATTTCAAGAATTTACGAACCTCTCTCTAAAAATCTCTAACATCTTGGCAGACTTTTAAAGTAAGCTCATTTTTATAATTCTTTTAAAAACGAACTTTTATATTCTTATATATTATATATATAAATTTTTTTTGCATAAAATTTATTATTATTGCTATTATTATTATTATTATTCATAAATTTAAAGTGCATGAAAAATAAAAATAAAATATACCAAATACAAATTTAAATATGAAAGATTAAATTAAAACGAGCATGAGAATCCAAACAATAAAAAAATTAACAATGCAAAAAATTAAACTTACAATTAAATTTAAACAACATAAAATAAAATATAAGTATGATTAAGATTAAATAAAATATAAGTATAATTAAGATTAACACATGAAAATAAACCTTGTTGGGAACAAATTTTAAGCCTTATAAATTTTATAAAATTATATTTATTACAAGATTCTAAGTAGAGAGAATTTCTACATTACTATACTTTTTATTATTATACTCATGTCAGAGCCAAAAGAAATATATAGAATCCAATTATGCTACCACCACAGACGCACGCCATGGTTTTCCATGCATGCTTATATGTATTATTTTTTTTAATCAAAAGAAAACCATCCTTTCATCGCCATCACACATGAAAGGCAATTGAAGGTAATGCAAATGGAGTAAGGCCCCACATCATGGCTTTTCATGCATGCTTATTCTTATTTTTTTTTTAAACTACCACTTTCCTCACACCATGGCTTTTTTTTTTAATATTTTTTTCCATTATTCAATCCTAAAAATCATGCAACCCATGTAGCCCCACAAAGCTTTGTTTTCTTCTTTAGATGGCTTTCTTTTTTTAATATTCCTTATATTCTTCAATCTTAAAAGTCATGCAACCATGTAGCCCCACAAAGCTTTATTTTCTTCTTTACATGGCTTCCTTCTTTTTTTATTTTTTTAATTTTTTCATGCTATATGGAGAAAGAAAGAATGCATAACCTCAACCAAGATGAAATTTCCAGCTATAGTCAACCATAACCCTATCCATGCAAAAATAAACAAACAAGTAAGAGAAAGAAAATTTTCAATCCCTGGCAATAGGTTCACATGGCAAGAAGAAAAGAAAAGAAAACATCATTTATTAAAAGAATGGGGATTTAAACAAGCATGAAAAGGTGAAGCTTTATACTTCTACTTACATATTAAAATCATAAGGAAGTCAACAAACATAAAAGATAATGTGAATCGTTATTCATGTCCAAAGCTCATGAAAAAGGAATAGTTATGAAACTACTTTTTTTTTTGTACTGGCTTAAGGGCTTCCCTCTCCATTGACTACAAACAATGACAAAAAAAAAAAAAGCAAAGAATTTTCGTTTTTGCTTCTTTTTTTTTTTAGATCTCTTCCTTCAAAATGGCTTCCTCGTCTTTTTTTTTTCTTTTTTTTTCTAAGAAAGCTCTTTCTTTTTCTTTTTCTTTTTCTCTTTTTTTTTTTTGTTTTTTTCCTCCTTCCCCTTTTTTTTCAACCCCCTTCTTCCTTCCTTCTCAAAAAGAAAACCACCAAAATATCTTTAAAAGATTAAATACAAGTCTTTGGATCAAATCTCATCCAAGGGCCAAAAATTTTTCTTTTTGTTTAAGGAGTAATTTTTAACCATTGGATCAAGATTTAATAAGAGATCTAATGGATTGCATTATTTACTACAAAGGTTGGATTTTTATAATTCCTAAACCAAATGAAAATACCATTTTACCCTTAGTATAAACTTTTTGGTATTTAGATCATTTTATTAGAAATCAATCTTTTCATGCTCATTTTTAAGATTTTAAAGCACCAGAAATCATGAAATATTAAAAAAATTAAGATTTGAAAAGTTTCATAAAAATCCGAGCTTAAGAAGGCCAAATTATGAAAATACCCCTAAAGAATATTTTCATAATTTCACACCTCTTGAGGCACTACTGTGATTTCAAATGCACTATAAATCGTGAAATATTATGAAATTAAGATATAAAAAGTTTCATAAAATTTTGATTTTTGGAAGATAAAATTACAAAAATACCTCTAAAGGGTATTTTAGTAGATTTGAACTTTTCCAAGTGCAATAAAAAATTTAGTGTTTTAAAAATCACCAATTTTAACTTTTACACCTCATTGATTCCAATTAAGTTATGAATTTTAAGAACTGACCCGAGTTTTATCTGTTTTGACCAAATTTTGTGTAATTTTAACTTTATTTAACTAATTTTAATTTTATTGATCAAGTTTGATTGGATTTGACTTGAGTTGACATTGGGTCTCTAAATGAGCTAATTTGTGGGCTTTTATGGGCTATAAATGTCCTCTTAAATGGTTTACGTAATAGTCCTATATTAATGAGTCCGACCTATTTTTATAAATGAGTATGGGTCAATCATGTTAAAAAGGTTTCGGATAAAATTTGGTGTCTACAAAATGTAATCAGTTTTAAGTAGGGAAAGTAATCATCTTTTTTTGAGAGTGTTGAACAGGATGAGTAGTCTTCTCCACTAGAAAGTGTTGAGTAAGGGGAGCTACTTTTAGCTTCATGTAATGTAGAGCTTTAGCTTATGAGCTAAAGAGCTTTTAAGATGTACAGACTACTCCGATAGAGAGATTGGTTAAAAATAATGAAAGAATAAATGAAGTCATTGCGAAAAATAGTACATATGATCTTATTAAACTTTCAAAAGGAAGGAGGTCGTTGAAGAATAAATGGATGTTTAAGTTGAAAAAAGATGGTGACAAACTAGTGAGATACAAAGCTTGATTAGAGGTGAAAAGTTTTTCTCAAAAACGTGACATCGATTTTGATGAGATCTTTTTTCTAGTTGTGAAGATGAGTTTCATTCAAGTGATATTGGGATTAGCAGCTAGTTTAAATCTTGAGCTTGAACAACTTGATGTTAAGACTGTATTCTTGCATGGTGACTTGCTGAAAGATATTTATATGGATCAACTTGAGGGTTTTGAAGTGAAAGAGAAATAGCACTTAGTTTGCAAACTGAAAAAAAGCTTGCATAGCTTGAAACATGATCTACGACAGTGGTACAAAAAATTTGATTCTTTTATGATGAGCCACAGTTATAAAAAAATAACAACGGATCTTTGTGTGTATGTAAAAAATATACTGATTGTAACTTCATTATTCTCTTATTATATGTTAATGATATATTAATTATAAGGTAAGATACTAGTATGGTTTGTAGGTCGAAAGAATATTTGTCTAAGTTTTTTAACTTGAAAGATTTAGGTCTAGCAAATCAGATTTTTGGTATAAATATTATCCGAGATAGGAGAGTTAAAAAGCTATGGTTATCACAAAAAAAATATGTTGAACAGGTGCTATGGTTAACCAGGCCATGAAAAATAACAGATATTTTAATTTATTAATTGTTATATATTACTATAAATTTATTATAATATATTATTTTTATATTATTATATTTGTAACTTGTCCAATTAAAAGATGAGTAAAATAATTGACGGTGATCTAAATAATAATAATAATAATTACAAAATAATGGACGGTGACCGAAAAAGTGGTGGGAAGGTGACGACTAAGAGTGATGGTGGGAGAAGAATAATTGACAAAAAGAAACTCTTGGACAATAATGATTGGTGGGGAAAAAAATAATGATTGAACATTAAAAGAAATAAACGGTGCGTAGCAAAACGAAACCAATGCTATCATAGAAGGAAAAAAAAAAAAAGGAAATAGTAATTGATACGTACAAAAGAAGGAAATAATTAATGAACATGGAAAAAAGAAAAGCTTCCGTACATTTTTGGCAAAATATTTATTGATCTATTTCATAGAAAGTAATGAGCAGTGGTCAATGGTAATCAAAGCTAATGACTAGAAAAACAAAATCTTTGGTATACAAAAGTTTACTCTAAATTCCTATGCAAATCTTTACTTTTGTTACTATATAGAAATTTGACTGTTATTACCCTGTAATGCTTGCCGAGATTACCAAGACTTATGGTCCCATAAATGATTATAATAACTTTGAAACTCGGTCACACAAGTATTATAGGTTTTTCAAGTTAAAAAAAGAAAAAGAAAGAAAAAAAAAACTGTCATAATAGTTTTGTATTCGTCCGATGAATTTAAAAATAAAATAAAAAATAACAGAGTCACCACCAATTTTTTTTTATTAGGTGCGATTGACCACCTACTAAAACATATCATTTTAATAAAGTTTTAAAATTAATTAAAATGTATTAAAAAGATAATTTTACGATCTGTGAAATAGTATAGGTTCAAGAGTCAGTTACGCGTGGGGAATGATTAGCACCCCTACAGCGTCCGTTAAAAATGATACTAATTAACAACATGTTATCTTTTGATTTTGATAAAAATAATCTAATTTTAGGTGTTTGAAAAATAATTTTCTTGATTTTTTATTTATTAGAAAAAAATTTATTCTCGAGAAAAATAAATTAAAACATTTTTATTGAAATAATTCTTAAAATGTTTTAATACGTTGGTAATAATAGAAGAACTTTTTCTTACCTAAAGATTTCTTAGGCATTGCTTCTCGGAATACTTTAGAATCTTATCCTCAGAAGCTCAAATTTACTTTTCGTAAAAAAAGTCATGTATGCAATGCAAAATGTTACCATGTTGATGCACACATTTTATTTTCCTTTGTTAGAAATTTTATTAATTATTTTATGAATATTCTTTTAAAAATTTTGAAGAAAAATAAAATTTTCATTATATTGAATATTTTCTATAAATATTCCAATACACTGGTAATATTTTACAAAACATCTTCTCACCTAGAGATTTTTTAAAGCATCTCTACTCGGAATACATTTAGAATCCCATCATCGGATAAAATTTCTTTTCTTTTCATTTTTATTACTTATATTTTTAATATTAATCAATTTTTATTTATTACTTTAAAAAAAAGAAAATTTTTACTGTATTGAAAATTTTTTATAAATACTCAAATACACTGGTAGTATTAAAAAAAAAATCTTCTCACCTAGAGATTTCGTAGGCATCACTACTCGGAATACTTTTGAATCTCATCGTCGGATAAAAATTTTCTTTTCCTACATTTTTTATTAGTTTAGTATTATTATTAAATTTATTTTTATATTATTTTGTTTTTAAAGTTTATTTTAAAAATTAACAAAATTATAAAAAAAATTTAATCACATATTTCATCATTTAATCTAACAAATATAAATATTTTAATATGCATAAATATTAATAAAATAATATATAAAAATTAAAAAAAAAATTTTTACCTGAATCGGACCGGCCAACGATTCAATTAACATGCGGTTTCGATTCGATGGTTTGAGTGTGGTTTGGCTCGATCTAGTCAAACCGATCAGAGGCTGATAGAGAAGCAGGTCGTGGGTCGGGTGCGTGGTCTCGGGTCGGGTCACGGGTTGACGCGCGGATCCTGAGTGCTTAAAACGAGGTCATTTTGGGCTTCATTGAAATGACATCGTTTTGGTTTTCATCGTTTATATAAAAGGTTCAAGTTTTTTTTTTCAATCATTTTTCCTTTCTTCTAAAAAAAAAACCTATTTTTCTCTTTTTTTAGCCGACCAAGGGCCAGTGGCCGTTCGTTGCGACGGTCACTGCAGTCTTTACCAGTAGCCAGCTCTGGCCGTCGTTGACGATGCCAAAAAATTCTAACAAATATCCACATACTCCTTTCGACCTCCTGAACACAGATCCACCTCTTTTTCACCAAAAAGAGTCTCCACTTCCCTAGATCTGCTTTCAAAATTTTGGTGAGACTATTTTTTTTATTTGTATTCTAACTCTTTTTTTTTTAAACTAACCCTCTTTTTTTTTTCTTTGTGTAGGAAGCTCTTAGCGCTAGGTTTCTCTCTACGGGGAGGACTGTGTTTTTTTTCTGAGTTTTTACAGTGTTTTTCTTATTTTTTTTATAGCGTCTCCTTCTCTATCTGTGTTTTAGTTTGGCTATGAGCTCTATTTGTAGAGTTTCGACTGTGCATGTGATTGAGGGAAAGGCATAAGGCTCGGCATGGGGTGTAAGAACGAGCCCTATGCCTCTTTTATTTTTTTTTTGGCAACATCTGGCAGTGGTAGGATTAGGTGATCAAAGGAGTGGGGGGTAGGGCATGGCGAGGGATAGATGGTAAAGTATGGTGGCAGTGGTGCCGGAGAAGGCACCACTGCCATCCCTATTTTTTCTTTTTTTTGTATTTTTTTGGTATTTTGTATTATTTGATTTTTTTTGTATTTTGTATTTAATAATAATAATAATAATATTTTTTGGGACAAATTTGATGTCCACAACTTTCACTCCACTGGGGATGCCTTTTGTTTTCGAGAGTCAGGCCAAAATTAACTACTTGTTATCCTTAAATTTTGATTTAAACAGTCTTAATCAATTTCTTAAATTTTTATTTTTTATTTTCAGTAAAAAAGGTAAAAAATAAAAATAAAACAAATCAAAAATAAAAAGCAAAAAATTCACACACATTTCTTTTACTATGCCTCTTATGTTTTATTTTTTTTGTATATATTACTCTCAATAAATTAGGATATATTTGTACACAATAGCACGATGCATCTTATGCATTAGCTCTATACCCGGGCTCCATCCTTTATAGGAGAAAGTAAAGTACCTATGCTCTCGTGAGGTGATAACCTCCGCAATGGCAAGTGAAATACTTCCACTCAAATTGAACCCTTTTTGTTCGTAGCCTGTAATGGGTGAGGATCAGGTTGCCTTACTAGTCCAACATGGATTACAGTGAGGAACAATTTGGAAACCTTTAGACCCTGTCAATCCAAACCTAGCATATAATAAACCTAGGAAACCAGCCTTAGGTAGAACCTCGTCCACCTTCTTGTAAGAAGTACCTGAAAAAAAAATTGTTTGTAATACAAAACAAAATAAAATATCAAAACAAAAAAAAAACAAAACGTTTTTTTCAAACCACACTAACTCAATTTTGTTTCATTTTTTTTTTTTGCATTAATCATATCATACAGTTTTGCATCGAGATATTTGCTCTAAGACATATTTCTCCTAAGAAGTTTTCATAGATTCCATAGAACTACAAATTTGCTCATCGTCAGTCAGTGTATCATGTGAGTCGTATAATAAAGTATATGTTTGATCGAAAGAAGCTCAACAAAAGAATAAAAATTATTTGCCTACCGATTATATGTCTGAATTACCCGAGAAAGTGTATTTAGATCTCACACAGAATGATTTAAAAAAAGTTAGTTGTTATTTGAGGTCAGTTAAGTGAAGAAATAAAAGAAAGCTTTTGTAAAAAGTATGGGTAGATTGCATCCCTCATTTCAGTAGTGATCGATGAACAGTTGGTCAAAGTAGCTATATAGTTTTGGGATCCATCTTATAGATGCTTCACTTTTAATCAAGAAAATTTGGTGCCAACTATCGAAGAGTATTCAATTTTGCTCAGGATAGAACCACAATGTCCAGATAAAGTATTTACCCAAAAGTCAAAATCAGGTTATCACAAAAAGTTAGCCAAGCTTATGGGGGTTAAAGTACAAACCATGGATTTTTTTGAAAAGTCTAAAAGTGAAATCTCGGCATTCATTGGGACTTTCTTCAAAACTTCATTTAGGAGAATTTAAATGATGATCAAGGTATGGCTGTGTTTGCTCTAGCATTGTATGGCATGGTAATCTTTTCGAAGACTTTGGGTTATATTGAGATAATTGTGGTAGAATTTTTTGAGCAAATTAAAACCCAAGCAATTAATCCCACTCCAGTAGCCCTAGCTGAAACCATTAGGTCATTGAATTTCTGTCAACGAAATGAAAAAGAACGATTCATAGGATGTGCATCTCTAATATACATATGGGTTAAAAGTCATTTCAAGTGTGGAAAGAGTGTATTTTTGAAACCATATCTTTGAAATAAGGTACCAATTGAAGAGTTTTGTAAGAGCTAATGGCCAACATTGAAGACTAAAGAAGATTGGATCTTTTTCTTACGAAGGCTTACTGGGGATGAAATCGAGTGGATGGTGCCTTGGATGCCTTGTGTGCCCTTATTGTATCATGGAGGAAATGAGCCGTGGATATCGCTGTTAGGATTATGAGGTATTGTAAGTTACGCTCCATTGATGGTACTTAGGTAATTTGGTGCAAAGCAGTTTGTTCCTGCTACTCATGGCCTGGTCCAAGTAGAATTCATTTATAGGAAATCGAATCCATCAAGAACCTCGGAGTAGTTGATCCAAGCATGAAAGAGAACATAAAAAATGAGGTTAGGGCCTCTCATCGATAAAATTACATCTTGTTACCAGATTTAGAAAGTAAAGTGGCCTAAAGACATAGTACTCCCTCCTGATGATAGCTCATATCAATTAGTTAATCTTTCGAAAGAGGTACAATTATCAGAAGTTGAGCTTGTCAAGAAAGAATTAGAAGCTAAAAAAAAAAATAAAAGGAGAAAATTTAAGACTTCATAAAAAGTAGGGCAATTGAAATATGAAGCCAAAATACAAAGGAGCAGATTAGAAAAAGTCATAAAAGAATTAGATATGGCTAATAGTGATTTAAAAGATCTACATCAGAAAAATAAGAAGTTACGAGTTCAATTCAAAACTAAAAAAGTCACCAAATCTTACCTTAGTCGACAACGTAAAATGGATGAGCTCCGAGAGGGAATGAACCAAAGGAAGCACAAAGCTCAAGAAAAGTAAAAGAAAACCATCAGAATTTCTCAAGAATGTCAGAATTGGAAAGGATTATACTCTACAACCTTAGCAAGATTGGTGGAATGCCAAAACGAAAAGGAAAGGTTGAAAGTCATGCTCACAAAAGAAAAAAGAAAGCACTTCAAAGTATTGAATGAAAAAGAATCACTTCACCAGGTGATCCAAGGGTTAGAGAAATAACTACAAGACCAAAAAAGCCATATTTCAACAATGATAGATGAGTGCATAGAAGAGAAAAAAGGATTGGATCTTTAATGTGATTCAGAAAGGGATGCCACATGAGATTGAAAAGGTAAAAAGCTTAGGGAGATTAACAGTACATAGAAGGGCATTTGACTAATCAAGTTTGTAAGGCAGTGAAAAGCATGGAAGATGGTTGGAAAAGGTAAAATATTAAGAAGAGAAGTCAATCTCCATAGGGGGAATATGGATAGATGCCTAGTAAACTTTCTAGACGAAGCCAAATGCCATTATGAACAAGGTCAAATGCTATCTATGGGATTTATAACTCTAGGATTGAGTAATCCTATTAAATAAAAGTTATTATGGAATCCAATAAAAATTTTTAATGTTGGAAATTCATCCAAAAGAAATCTTTCCATTGTGCACTTATGCATCATATACATCATTTTTCATAAAATAAGTAAAAAATAAAATTTTCAACACATAGCATTCTAATTTTTCCTTTCTTTCTTTCTTTTTTTTCAAAATAAAAACTTTGTGGTAGTAAAGGTTCAAGAATAGCTCATCCATCAAAAATTTTGATCCAACCTACTCGTCATTCATACAATACCAAGACTCAAACAAAAATTATGGAGCAAGAACAGGTCAGTCAATTTGAGAGAATAGAAAAAGTTTAAAAAAAACTAAGAAGGGATCTTAGTACAATAATGGATATACTTAGGAAACTTGACAAAGAAAAAACAGTGGAAGAAAATCCTAGCTTTTAAGAGTAATAACCAGATATGGTAGATCCTGTTTACCTTTCAGGGTTTGAGCCACGACCAACCTAACCTTCTCAAAGAACTAAAGTACCAATTCCTACTCCTGATGGATATCTTAATATTTATCCAGGAATGGCATTCACACTTACTCCAAGATAATTTCAAAATTTTGTTAATCCTGTTATGATGAAAAAATCACCTGAGCCAATCTTAGTTCCTGATTTGGATGATCCCAAAGAAAGAGAAAAGCTAGAGATGCAGACACCTGAAAAAGTAAAAGATACTAGTGCCCAGGAGAAGATAAAGTTATTGGAAGAAAGGCTTAGGGCTGTAGAAGGAATGAATTTTTATGGCTCCATAGATGCGGTTGACCTTTGTTTAGTTCTAGATGTGATCATTTCATCTAAATTCAAGGTCCTTGAATTTGAAAAATATGATGGCACAAATACCCGATGACCTATATCACCATGTATTATCGAAAGATGAAAGCACATGCTCGTGATGAGAAGTTGTTTAATGCATATATTTTAAGATAGTCTTACGAGTTTTACAGCTAGATGGTATGTTCAATTAGATAGGACTCGTATTCATTCTTGGTAAGAGCTTACAAAGGTATTCTTTACACAATATCAACATGTCATGGATCTGGTTCCAAACTATCTATCTCTACAAAGTATGAAAAAGAAAGCACTTGAAAACTTCAAGAAGTATGCACAAAGATGGAAAAACATAGCTGCACAAGTTTAACCTCCTTTCACTAAGAAAGAAATAATTGTTTTATTTGTGAACACTCTAAAAGTATCGTACTATGAGAGATTGATATGCAATGTAACCAAGAACTTTACAGATATGGTGATATCAGGTGAGATCATTAAAAATGTCATAAATAATGGTAAGCTCGATGCAGGAGAGACAAGTGAAGCAAAAAAAGGTAGAGCTTCTAAAAAGAAAGAGAATGAAGCTCAAGCATTGAACTATATGGGGTAACAATTCAAAGGTTTCACACTTTATCCTAAACCAGTCTACCAAATCCATTACCTTTATGTAAACCATGTTACATCCATCCCTCATTCATATCAACCATACTAGTCATTACCACAACTAGCTTATCCACCATGTTTTCAGCCATCCTTTCAGACACCCACCTATAATCATCCTGCTGCACCTATTCAGACCATAATGGAGATCCAATCCTAATAGTGATTTGAAAACCCTAAAAAATACCCAAAAAAAAATTATTTTCAATCCCATTCTCATGACATACACATATTTGTATCCTCAACTTGTTAAGAAACATTTGCTTGCTATTATTATCGTTGAACCCTTGAAATCTCTGTTTCTCAAATAGTATGACCCCAATGCACATTGTGATTATCATTATGGGAATTCAGGTCATTCTGCTGAGAACTGTACGACTTTGAAGCATAAAGTACAAAGGTTAATCAATAAAGGGGTATTAAACTTTGATACCAACCAACAAGGGATTCAAAATGTCAATGGGAACCCTTTACCAAATCATACCAGACCATAAATAAATATCTTAATTGATGGGCAAAGAAGCCACGTGAAGAAAAAAATAAATGAAGTTAAGACTCCGATGGCTAAAGTGTTCGAAGTATTAGTCAAAACTAACATGTTGAAGCCAATAGAACCTCAAAATTACTCTGAAACAATTAACTCAACTGAAAGCTGTAATTATCATAGAGGTGTTCTAGGACATTCTATCAAGAATTATCACCAATTTTGTCAAGAGGTGTAAAAATTGATGGATGAGAGTCGAATAGAGTTTTATCAAGAGAGAGAAGAGTTGGTGAAAGCTGAAATATCTACCATTAATTCAAAAAATAAGTTTGTGCATAGACCGATAACTATCTATTATAATGAGAAGCCAACATCAAAGCTAGAAAAGCCCGTCTCCCGACCAGTGGTGACAATTAAAGTTTTTAGCCCTTTTTCATATCAGAATGATAAAACAGTACCTTGAAAGTATGATTATGATATTGTAGTCAACCCAGATACTGCCAACATAACGGGTGTAGGAGGCATAACTCGAAGTGGTAGGTGTTATACCCAGAGGCTTTAGAAAAAGCTAAAAAAGAGAAAGCCAAGGTAAGAGAAGAAAATGAAAGTTAGATGATCTTAATGCAGCTTCAAAAAAAGAATGTCAGAAGTCAGTATCTGTGAGTGAAGCATGTGAATTTCTAAAGTTAATAAAACATAAGTATAGCATGGTAGAATAGCTTAACAAGATGTCAGCTAGAATTTTGTTATTATCATTATTGCTCAGTTCAGAGTCACACTGTAATGCTTTGCTAAAGGTGCTAAATCAAGCATATGTGTCTCACAATGCTTCTGTTGAATATGTGAAACAACTTGTTGACAATCTGACGATTTCAAACTATATTTCTTTTAATGTTGAAGAGATTCTTTCTGAATGTAGAGGAAGTACCAAGGCTCTTCACATTACTGTGAAATGTAAAGGTTATATAATAGCTAAGATTTTGATTGATAACGGCTCATCCATCAATGTTATGCCTGTGACTACTCTAGCAAAACTCCCTATGGATGGATTTTATATGAAACTTAGTCATATGATAGTGAGAGCCTTTAATGGAACCAAAAGACAGGTGCTAAGAGATATAAAAGTGTCATTGCAGATTGGCCCATGCACTTTCAATATGAAATTTTAAGTTATAGACATCTCTTCTTCATACAGTTGTTTATTGTGTAGGTCGTGGATCCATATGGCAGGTGCTATTCCATCCTCATTACATCAAAATGTCAAATTCATTATTGAAGAGAAGCTAACATGTGTGGCAAGAAAAGAAGATTTATTAGTAACTCAACCAATAAATACTCTTTATGTGGAATCAGCAGATAAAGCTCTGAAATGTTCTTATAGATCCTTCAAGATTGCCAATACAATATATATAGCTAGAAGATCTAAATTGTATCCGTCACACTTGTTTTTGATAACTAAAATGATAGTCAAACAACATACCAAGATGGGATGGTGATCTAAAGTCAGACTTGAAAAGAACTTGTAAGGAATTATAAAGCTATTGGCTATTTATGAAAAGAGAGACAGATTTGGCTTGGGATATAAGCCAACAAGAAAGGACAGAATAAGAATGGTGAATGAGAAAAGAGATAAGAGGATAGCTAATCTTAGGGGATATGAGCTGGAGTCAAAGCCTATGGTCATTCTATACCTTTATGATTCTTTTCACTCGAGAGGATATATTTATCCAAATTTACCAGGAGCCCTAAGTGCAAGATTCATGAAAGAATTTTTAGAGCTAGCCATTCAAATGATAGATAATGAAGAAAAGAAGAGTCAAAGTGAAGAGCTGTTTGTGTACCCTTGTCTTCTAGGTTTTAAGCTGGATAATTAAAAAGTTACAAAGCTACCTGTTATCTTTAAAACTTTAAAAAAGTAATGTACTGTGAAACTTTAAATCTCTAATTACTTTCTACGAGTATTAGGAGATTTTTTATGGTGTGTTTATGTTTGTCATTTTAATAAAAGACTTAAAAAATGCATCCGTATTTTTTTTTATTATTTTTATCTTCATTTTACTTTTCATTCTTTTTTTTCTATCATTTTCTTGCCATTCCATTTTTGTGTGCCAATATTCTCTTCATCTTACCCTTTATAGGGTCCCAAACAATGAACATGAAGATAATCATGGCAATAATCTCGGATTTGATTTTGAAAACTTAATTCATGTTGATAAACTTGATAATGAGAAAGATTCAGATAACTACACATTGCCTCTTGATTTGTTAAAATTAATAGAATATGAAGATAAGTCAATTGAACCCTATTAAAAAATTATCGAATTAGTGAATTTAAGAGATGGTGAAAATAGAAAAGAGGTTAAAGTTGGTATATCTCTTTTACCAATTGAAAGATAGAAGCTAGAAGAGTTGTTCTAAAAATATGTAGATGTGTTCACGTGGACTTAACAGGATATGCCAGGACTCAACACTTATATTGTAAAGTACAAGTTACCTTTAAAACTAGGATGTAAGTCGATACAGTAAAAGCTAAGGCACATGAAACCAGAGATGCTGCTGAAAATTAAATACGAAGTGAAGAAACAATTCGATGTTGGATTTTTGAAAATGGCAAAATATCCTGAATGGGTAGCCAACATAGTGTCAGTTCTTAAGAAGGTTGGAAAAGTGAGAATGTGTGTCGATTATCGAGATTTGAATAGGACAAGCCCTAAAGATAACTTTTTTTTACCTCACATCGATACTCTAGTAGATAATACTATTAGGCATTCCACATTTTTCTTTATGGATGGTTTCTCAGCCTATAATCAAATTAAAATGGCTCGAGATGATATGGAGAAAATTACATTTATGGCCATGTGGGGACATTCTGTTACAAAGTCATACCTTTTAGGTTGAAAAATGCTAGTGCCATTTATCAAAGAGCAATAGTGACCCTCTTCCATGACATGATGCATAAAAAAATAGAGGTATATGTGGATGATATGATTATGAAATCTCGTAAAGAAGAAGATCATATAGTCAATCTTAAAAAGCTGTTTGACAAGTTGAGAAGATTTCAGCTGAAGTTAAATCTCGCTAAATGTACATTTGATGCCATGTCAAGAAAACTATTGGGCTTTGTGGTTAGTGAAAAAAGAATCGAAGTAGACTCGGATAAGATACAAGCCATCCAAAACTTATATCCTCTTCATACCCCAAAAGAAAGATGAAGTTTTCTAGGGAGACTGAACTATATTGCTCGTTTCATCTCTCAACTCACCTATAAGTGTGATCCTATTTTCAAACTTTTCAGAAAATATGATCCAGGAGAATGGAATGATGAATGCCAAGAAGCTTTGGATAAGATCAAAGAATCTTGTCAAATCCACCTGTGTTGGTGCTGCCAATCTAAAAAAAACTTTTGATCTTGTACTTAACAGTGTATGAAAATTCAATAGGATGTGTACTGGGCCAAAGAGATGAAACTGATAGGAAAAAATGAGCAATATACTACTTGAGTAAAAAATTCACTGATTATGAGTCCAAATATTCACCATTAAAAAAGATATGTTGTGCATTAGCTTGGACAGCTCGAAGCTCCGACAATATATGCTTTATCATACCACTTGGCTGATAGCAAAGTTAGATCTTATTAAATATATCTTTGAAAAGCCCTCATTGACAGAAAGAATAGCGCAGTGGCAAGTTATGCTTTCAGAATATGATATCATTTATGTGACTCAAAAAGCTATAAAAAGAAGTGTTGTAACCGAGTTCTTTGCTGATCATGCTGTTGAAAATTATGAACCAATGAACCTGGAGTTTCATGATGAAGATGTGATGGCCATTGAAGAAAACGAACCTGTTGAAGAGTCTTGGAGGATGTATTTTGATGGAGCTACTAATGCTTTGGGTCATGGTATAGGGGTAATTTTAATATCTCCTGATAGGCACTATTATCCCATTACAGTCGGCTAAATTTTAATTGCACAAATAATATGGCTGAGTATAAGGCCTGTGTTATAGGTCTACAAGCAGCAATTGAAAAAAAATCAAAGTATTAGATGTGTTTGGAGATTCAGCTTTAGTCATCTATTAGTTACGAGGAGAATGAAAAACCAGAGATTCTAAGTTAATACGGTACCATAAGTACATTTTTCAATTAGTTAAACAATTCAAAAAAGTTTAATTTAAGCATTTGCCTAGAGAGGAAAACCAAATTATTGATGCACTGGCTACTCTAGCTGCAATGATTAAAATAGATGTAAATACTGAAATCCAACCCATCAAGCTAGATGTGAAAGATGAACCAGCACATTGTTTAGGTATTAAGAAAGAAGTTGATGGGAAGTCATGGTATCATGACATCATACAATACATTAAAAGCCAGCAATACCTAGAACATGTAACAAAAAATGATAAAAGAACTATTAGAGGTTGGCTATAAGTTTCTTTCTTGATGGAGATGTCTTCTATAAAATGGATCGAGATCAAGTACTCTTAAGGTGTTTGAATGCAGCTGAAGCGAAGAGGATTATTGAAGAAATACATGATGGAGTTTGTGAGGCACATACAAATGGTCATATGATGGCTAGACAAATTATGAGGGTTGGATACTATTGGTTGACAATGGAGAGTGACTGTATTGATTATACCAAAAAATGTCATAAATGTCAAATTTATACTGACAAGATCTACACTCCTCTAACAGCGTTGTATGTTTTGGCTCCTCCATGGCCATTCTTTATGTGAGGTATGGATGTCATCGGTTCATCACTCCAAAAGCTTCAAATGGACACAGATTCATCTTTGTGATGATTGATTACTTTACAAAATAGGTAGAAACCGCATCATACGCTAGTGTGACCCGATCTGTGGTATGCAAATTCATAAAAAGAGAGATAATATGTAGATATGAGCTTTCAGAGATAATTATTTTTGATAATGTCAAAAATTTAAACAGTAAGATGATGAATAAAGTTTGCACTCAATTCAAGATTCGTCACCGTAATTCGGTACCATATCATCCAAAGATGAATAAGACAGTAAAAGGTGCAAATAAGAATATCAAAAGAATCCTAGAAAAAATTATTGATACTTATAAAGATTGGCATGAAAAGTTACCCTTTGTTTTGCATGCTTATAGAACATCAGTTTGAACATCTATTGGGGCTACTTCGTTCTCTTTGGTATATAGAATGGAAGCTGTGTTACCCATCGAAGTGAAAATTTTCTCGCTGAGAGTTTTGATGAAGGTAGAATTAGAGGAAGCAGAATGAGGTTAAAATCGCTATGAGCAGTTAAACCTCATTGAAAAGAAAAGACTTATAGCACTTTGTCATGGTCAATTATATAAAAAAAGAATGATGAGAGCACATGACAAGAAAATTCATCCTCGTTGCTTTAGGGAAGGAGATTTAGTGCTGAAAAGGATCCTTTCAAATCAACATGATAATTGAAAAAAATGGACACCAAATTGGAAAGGCCCGTATGTGGTGAAAAAGGCCTTTTCTGATGGGATATTGATTTTGGCAGAGTTGGACGAAAGTGATTTACTTACTCTGATAAACTCAGATGCTGTGAAAAAATATTTTTCTTGAAAGAAAAAAAAAGTAAAAAATAAAAAAAATGACTCATCTAAAGTTGAAAACCTGAAAAAAGACGGCTTGGATGCGAAGAAGAAACATCATTCCACAATACAAGGGCAAGTGTAGTTTGATAAACTCTGAAGGATCAAAAAAGTCATCTAATTTAGTTTTAGAAAAAGAATCTAGGAGTATTTTGTTCATGATTATCTTATGATCATCATTTGGGCACTTTTGTTTCAACTCAAATATTTTGCCATGCACTTGTGACCAATATGCTATCTTTCATTTGGAAATAACACCTATCCATTCCTTTATTCTCATTTTTTTTATCCTCCACATGAATAGGAGAAATGTGTGATTGCATTTTATTGGTCTTGGATTTAAAATGATGGAAAAAAAAAACAAACATGAAAGATCTTAGCATTACTTTTTAAAAATTGACAAAGGCAAATGAAAAAGGATGAGAAAAGCATGACAAGACATTGATGTTACGGACTTTTAAAGAAGAAAAATATTATGAACAGATTGATCATATAAGAATTCTGATTAAAGAAGCCAAAAGCGAGAGATTTTGAGAACCTTTTTACTACAATGAATAATTTTGATTGCATTACATGCATTGCATTACATTTAGAGCACTCAGTACATGCATCCATAAGCAGTTTTAATAAGGACAGAGATTTTTCATTTCCTGATCAAACAAAAGATTTCAAAAGAGAAAAATTTACTTGTTAAAAGAAAAGAACTCAATTTTAAGAAAAAATGAGATTTTAAAGTTGTTGAGCCTTTGCTAAGATGAGCTTTTTCAAGATGAAATTTTAAAGTTGTTGAGCCTCTGCTGAGAGGAGTTTTTCCAAGATGAGATTTTTAAAGTTGTTAAGCTTCTGCTAAGAGAAGCTTTTTCATGATATTTTAAAGTTGTTAAGCCTTTGCTGGGAGGAGCTTTTTCAAATAAAAGTTTTAAAGTTGTTGAGCCTCTGCTGAGAAGAGCCCTTTTCAAGATGATTTTTAAAGTTGTTGAGCCTCTGCTGAGAGAAGCCCTTTTCAAGATGGATTTTAAAGTTATTAAATCTCTATTGAGATGAGCTTTTTCAGATGAGATTTTTAAAGTTGTTGAGCCTCTATTGAGAGAAGCCCTTTTCAAGATGAATTTTAAAGTTGTTAAACCTCTGTTGAGAGAAGTTTGTTTAGATGAGATTTTTAAAGTTGTTGAGCCTCTATTGAGAGGAGCCCTTTCCAAGATGAGTTTTTAAAGTTGTTGAGCCTTTGCTGAGAGGAGCTTTTACAAGATTTGAAAGTTGTTAAGCCTCTGCTGAGAGGAGCTTTTACAAGATTTGAAAGTTGTTAAGCCTCTGTTGAGAGGAGCTTTTTCAGATGAGATTTTTAAAGTTATTGAGCCTCTACTGAAAGGAGCTTTTCCAAAAGAGATTTTAAAGTCATTCAGCCTCTGCTGAGAGGAGCATTTTTCAAGATGAGAATTTTTAAAAATTGTTAAGTCTCTGCTAAGAGGAGCTTTTTCAAGGTGAGAATTTTTAAAGTTGTTAAGCCTCTATTGAGATGAGTTTTTTTTAAGATGATTTTTAAAGTTGTTGAGCCTCTGCTGAGAGAAGCTTTTCCAAAAGAGATTTTAAAGTTGTCGAGCCTCAAGTGAGAGGAACATTTTTTATTTGATCTATTTGGATTCTGAACAAAATTGTTGTCTTTGTCTTTGCTTTATTACTGATTATCAGTAATGTGCAAAGAGGGGTAGCTAAGGACATAAATTTTTTTCAAAAAATAATAATAATAATATTATTAAATACAAAATACGAAATACAAAATACCAAAAAAATACAAAAAAAGAATAGAAAAAAAAATAGGGATGGCAGTGGTGCCTTCCCCGGCACCACTGCCACCATACCCTACCACCCATCCCTCACCATGCCCTACCTTCACCCTTCTAATCACCTAACCCTACCACTACTAGATGTTGCCAAAAAATTAAAAAAGGCATGGGGCTCGTGCTTACATCCCATGCCGAGCCCTGTGCCTTTCCCTCAAGCACACACACGATCAAAGCTCTATAAATAGAACTCCTAGCCAAACCAAAACATAGACAGAGAAGGAGACGCTGAAAAAAAAAAGAGAAAAACACTGCAAATTTATTTGAGTCAATCAAATCTTTTAATTTTTTTTAAAATTTATATTTGATGTATTATAAGTATATAAATATTATACATCGATAATGAATCATATAATAAAATCTTATAAAAAATTATTATAAAATATATTTTAAAAATTAAATACATATTTAAAATTAAATATATATTTTTAAGATTTTTAAAATTTTAAAACTAATTTTATGAGATGTCATTATTATACGTACTAATGCATCAAATATAAAAATTTTTTTAATCATTTTGATTGAATAATACAATTGCATGATGACATAGTACTAACGATTCCGTTAACCGTCAAAGATCAGACCCAACATACCATGTGAACGTGCGTCTTATGCGTAACATGCCAAAATTTTTAATGTAATTTCTGGATCTGATAATTACAAACATACCACATTATTTCTCTTGGCTGCCATTTCCTCTCTTTGATAAAGTGACAATGATAGCTCTTGTGAGTGGTATCCATCAGAAGCATAAAATGAATCTGGGCGCTCAAAGTGGCTCCATTGTTTCTGCATAGCACGCTTGGTAGCTTCATATGAATCATGGCCTATGGCAGCAAATATATCTAGCGAGAGATATAAGTTATGAAACCCAACATATAAGCATGAGAGGTTGAGATGGAAGTCAGGAAGAACGAAGAAGATAAGCGATGGAACTGAAATAAAAAAAAAAAAGGAAAAAAGAAAAAGGGGGAAAGAGAAAGAAAGGGAGGTAAAGAGATTTTGAAGACATAGGATGAGAAAGAGGTAACAAATCTTGGAGTTAAGTGAACGGCAAAGTGAAAAGTATATGTTTTTTTTTTTTCAAAAGAACACGTAATAACTGAACAAATCCGTTTGTCAAGTTTCCAAAGTCGCTGACAATGAATAGGATTTGAGTTTTTGGACTCTGTTGACAGTGAATAGGACTGCGAGTGATGTCCAAAAACTTCACAAACGGATTTAATTATGTTACACGTGTCCTGAGAAAAGTGTTTTTCACTTTGCCGTTCACTGACTCACGTTAAGTATGCTACCCCTATCACATTCACACGGTGTCTCCAAAATTATATTTATTTTTTTAAAAAAATAAAATTATATCACGTTTAGTATAAATGGGTTTCACATAAAAAAATAAAAACTTTAAAAATATGTATTTATTTTTTATAATTAAAAAAATTAAATAGGTATAAAAAACCCCTAAAAAAGTTAAAAAAGAAAAAAGAAAAAAACCTGCATGCTATTGTGAGTTAAAAAATTTTTTTTGTTTGCCATTTCCATTTACTAATTATTTTTTGCAAAATTTGCCTAATAAAGGAAAAGTTGAAAGTATCAATTTTTTTTGAAAATCAAAATTTTCAAAAATATTTTTGAAAAAAATATTAAAGTATCAATTTTCTTTAAAAATAAAATTTCAAAAAAGGTTTTTTTTGAGGAAAAGTTGAAAGTATCAATTTTCCTTGAAAATAAAAATTTTCAAAAAAATATTTTTTGGGGAAAAGTTGAAAGTATCAATTTTTCTTAAAAAATCAATTTCAAAAAATCAATTTTTGGGAAAAAGTTGAAAGTATCAATTTTTCCTGCACAAGAACAATAATCATTTCCTTCCTTTTTATTTTGATTTTGATTTTTCTTTAAATAATCCGACGACAGAACCTCTGCAAGTGAAACAGTAGTTTTTCTTGCATACTCTTGAGGTGAGGGAATTTTTTCAATTTTTTGCTAAAAGTATTAGAGTCAATTGAGAATAATTTTCAATAATTAATTACTTAGTAAAATTTTAAGACTTATTAGATAACATAAATTTTAGCTTGTACCATCTTTTGATGGGCGTTGTGAGGGTGCTATAACCTTCCTCATACGTAACCGAACTCCAGAACCTTGTTCTGGTTAGTAGACCTGAACCTATTCTTTTAGGGACCCTTAAACTTAGGTGTTCCCTCAAATGACAGATTCTTTAGGTGGCCAATCGCACTTAGATAAAAAAGATTGGTGGCGACTCCTAAAAGTCAATGTCCAGCGATAGATCCTCGGATCTAGACGTTATGATAGCTTAGCGACTCCACTGGAGACTTTGAGAGTCAGGCCAGCAAATAATTTATGTTATCCAGAAGCCTAATAAAATTGAACATTTTTGTATATATGTGTTGTTATTCATTCATGTTTATTTACCTTGTTAATTATGTCATTCATGTGCATGTGTATAACATGAGCTCTACACCCGAGCTCCGTGCCTCTAGGAGGGAGTAAAGTACCTACTGCTTTCGTGAGGTCTAATGCCTCCGCAGTGGCTAGCGAAATACTCCCACTCAAATTGAACCTTTTTCGCTTGTAACCTATAATGGGTGAGGATTAGGGTGCCTTACTAGTCTGTAATGGACAAAGATGTAAGGAACAATTTGAGGACCTTTAGACTTTGACCTTAAAACCGCATATAGTGAACCTTAGAAGTGTCTAACCTATAGATAGAGCCATCTTTCTTCCCTTTTAGAATTGACCAAAAGCATAGGATTCATCCCTTTTACTTTGTGTGTGTTTAAATTTACTTAGTTATTTGTTCTTTTTCTGGGTATACTAACCATTTCTTATTTCTTTTGCATTGGTTTATACGCATATCATAAAGTTGCATAAAGAACATTTGCTTGAAAAACGGTCTTCAACAAATTTTTTTTATGGACGCCAATGAACGCTTAGTTTGTTCTTCATCAGTATTAGCACCATGTGGGACACCCAATAAAATAAAGGCCCAGTCAGAAAAGACTCAAATAAAGATAGGAGATTGCTTGCCAATTGGTTATGATTCTACTCTGTCTCAAGAAACATCTATCCTCCTCAAACAGAATAATATAAAGGATTTGGTTGATATCTGGAAGAAGATGAGTCCGTCAAGACAAGAGCAGTTTTGTCAAAAACATGGGCATATAGCATACCTTCTAGCAGTAGCTGTTGATGATTAGCTAATCAGAGCTGTAACACAATTCTGGGATCCTGCATACAAGTGTTTCATCTTTAATAAAGCTGATATGACTCTCACCATCGAAGAATATTCGATCTTAGTAGGTTTGCATCTCAAGACTCCTGACAAGATATATGTCAAAAAAAATAAGTCAGGATTTCGTAAAAGTCTAGCTCAACTCATGGGGATAGACAAAGAAGTTATAGATTCTCATACAAAGAAGAAACAGGAACAGGTTTGCCTACCTCGAAAGTTCTTTCATGAGTTTCTGATGCAACATGCCAATGAAGAACGGGGGTTAGACATATTTGCCTTGGCAATATACAGACTGGTAATCTTTCCAAAGGTTTTGGGACATATTGAGATAGCGATGGTTAATTTCTTCGAAAGTGTGATCAATGGCTGTAATCCTTCAACGGTGATATTAGCAGAGACCATCAAATCTTTGAGTTATTATCGTCGGAATGAAAAGCGCTTCATAGGATGCATACAGTTATTGTACTTATGGATGAAAAGTCATTTTAAACAAGGAAATGGTGCTTTCTCGAAGCTTTACATCCATGATCATTTTCCAATCAAGGAATTCTACGAAAGTGGGTGGTTAAAATAGAAGTCTAAACAAGAATGGATAACTTTTTTACAAAAGTTAGAAAGTGCTAGGGTGAGATGGTTGGCCCCTGGATGAATCGTGAGCCTATGTTATACCAATGTGGGGATAGTACAGTGGTTCCGCTTTTGGGTTTATGGGGAGTGACGAATTATGCACCACTCCTAGTGAGAAGGTAATTGAGGGGAGAACAGTTCATTCCTATGACTTATGGGCTTCATCAGTTAGATTTCTCTTACAGTGAGCCTAAAGCATTTCAGAGGATGAAAAAGATGATCAAAGCATGAAAAAATCCCTAAAGAGTGAGTCTTGGACCATTCACCGAAAAAGTCACCCCAGGTTACTTGGTTTGGAGAACAAAGAGAAGATAAGAAATGGTATTCACTTATGAAATCTCTCAACCACCAACAGAAGAAAAACTTGAAGAGACACCATCAGAGTTAGAGCTGGCAACAAAAGAATTTGAGTTTGAAAAGATCAAGTTAAAGAAAGAGATTCAGGAACTTCAAGAAGAAAAAACCCAGTGGAAAGGTAGAGCCGAAAGTTATGAAGTTAAAGTTCACAAGATTGCTAGAGAACGTGATACAGTTACTGAAGATCTAGCAAAGTTACACCAGAAGCATAAGAGGCTATGTGTGAGAGAAAGGGCCAAAGAGATAACCATTGTCGAGCTGACTGAGAAAAATACAAGATTGAAACAAGAGTATGCCGAGTTGAAAGAAGAAAGTACTGAAGCATAGGCAGAAATTAATATGCTAAATAGTTATTTGAGCAAGCTAAGTCAAAAGTTGGATGAACAAGGAGATCACATCGCTGCATTGGTTAGGGAACATAGAGAATTATCATATCAAGTCTGGTGTGGTAAAAGAGAGAACTTAGGAAGGCAGAAATACATTGAGCACTTAACAACCCAAATCCATAAAGGGGTATGTAAGGCAAGAGAGATGGTGGAAGAGGTAGAGGCATTAAGACAAGTGGTGGCCTCAGTGAGAGAACATGGACAGCGTCTGTTGAACTTCATAGAAGAAGCCAAGGCCCAGTATGAATAGATCAAACAATTTTATGGCTATAATTTTGGGATGATAAACTCAATGTAGATCAAAGTTTTTTTTTGGAATAAATGAAATTTTTTTAGTTGAATACTGTTTTAAGGCAAATGTTCTCTGCATACATGCATTTTTCATTCATTGCATTCTCATTCATTACACTTAACAAAGTAACCATGTGATGATCATACAAATTTACTAATTCTAAGATATGGTACTCAAGGTTCTAATATAGCTCCATCTAGCGAAAATTTTACCCATCGACACAACACAAGATCCAGAGCAAGGCAAATGGAGCAAAAAAATTTTCATAAATTTGAAAAGATAGAAAAAACACAGGAGAAGATTGAAAGTGAGCTAAGTAAGATTTTGGAGGCTCTTAATAACATGAATAAAGAAAAAAGAGTTGAAAAAAATACAAGCCAGCAAGTTCCCCCATTACAAGAAATGGTTGACCCTTTGTATCCTTCAGGTTTTGGCCCACCTCTAGCCCAGTCTGCTCAAGAGGTCCCACCACAACACTTCGCATATTCGACATATCATGGAATGCCATCAGCTTTTAACCCAGGGTAGTATAACAACTATGTAAATCCTGTCTTCACTGAAAAAACCGTAGAACTAATTCTTGATCTAGATGATTTAAAAGAGAAGAAAAAAGAAAAGATAAGAGTGGAAGTTCATGAAAGCTTCAAGATTAGCATGCTAGAGCAAAAGCTACAGGCTGTGGAAGGATTTAGCTTTTTTTATGGGTCAGTTGATGCTGCTGGACTCTGCCTAGTTCCTGATGTGGTTATTCTCCATAAGTTTAAAGTATCAAAATTTAAAAAATATGACGGTACAAAGAGCCCCAAAACCCACATCACTATGTATTGCAGGAAGATGGTAGCTCATGCACATGATGAAAAACTCTTGATGCATGTTTTCCAGGACAGTCTTACTGGCTCTACGGCCAGATGGTATGTTCAGCTGGACAGAACTCACATTTGCTCTTGGAGTGATATGGCACATGACTTTATCAGTCAATATCGACATATCATCGATTTGGCCCCTGATCATTTGTCTTTACAGAATTTGTAGAAAAAGGCAAACGAGTCTTTTGATTGAGAAAGAAACTATAGTGTTATTTGTTAGCACTTTAAAACCTTCATATTATGAAAAGATGATAGGGAATGCAACAAAAAATTTTACTGATACGGTAATCTCGGAAGAAATCATTGAGAGTGCCATCAAGAATGGTAAGCTAGAGAAGGAAATGAAGCATTTAGCAAAAGAGTCTCAAAGAAAAAAAATTGAAGCTCAGGCTGTGAGCTTTGAAAAATAACAACTTAGAGGTTATTCACCCTACCCACCACCAGAACATCTGCCATATCACCCCGCTATAAATAACACTTCCTTTCACCCATACCAACCATTTACACAACCACCATATCCCTAAACATATCAAACCTTTCATAGACCCCAAAATACCATGTACAGTCTTAACATTCAACCTATCTCAAGACCTCAAAATTACCCAACTAACCCCATTGGTGGCTCGCGGGAGCAACGAACCACTCGTGAGAAACCTGTTTTTGACCCAATTCCAATGACTTATATGGAATTATATAAGGAGCTCTACAACAGTCATTTGATTGCTCCAAGTAAATTAGAACCCCTCAAGCACCCTTACCCTAAGTGGTATGATCCCACCGACCACTGTGATTACCATTATGGGATTGCTGGTCACTCTACCAAAAATTACACTACCCTGAAATATAAAGTGCAATGGTTGATCAAAGATGGAATGATTTGCTTTGATACTGAAGGGATGACTGCACCGAATGTTAGTGGTAATCCTTTACCAGATCATAATGTGAATGCTATAGGTGAAGAACAAGAACATCATGTGAAGAAGAAAGTGGCAATTATTAATACACCTCTCAGCCAACTGTTCGATGTTTTACGAAAAGTAGACATGATACAACTGGTAAGTCCACACAGCTATCATGGAGCATATATAGCTGGTACTAGTTGTAAGTATCATAATGGGGCAATGGGTCATTCCATTGAGACCTGTGAGCAATTTCACCAGGAGGTGCAAAAACTCTTAGATTCACATCAAATGGAGATCTATGAAGAAAAAGAAGACTTGAAGAATGTTGAGGTGCACATGACTGAAAGGTCTGTAAAGCTGTTTCCAAAACCAATGACAGTTCAGTGTGGGGAACAAACTAAAGTCAGTCATAGACAAATTTTTCCTCAGGTCGGTAACTTTTAAAGTCCTGACTCTTTTTCCATACAAAGATGATAAAACTGTACCCTAAAGATATGGCTGTGACACTGTAGTTCAGGGACAAAAAGAAAAGGTCTCCAAAGTAAATGCTTCTAATATTACTGGTGTAGGAGGCATTACTCGAAGTGGGAGATGTTACACTCTAAAAATGCTAGAGAAAGCTAGAAGGGAGAAGGCTAAAGAAAGAGAAAGATGAAATAATCCTGAGATAGAACCTGAAGAAGATCAGCTGAAGCCAGTATCAGAAAGAGAGATTTGTGAATTTTTGAAGCTAATAAAATATAGTGAGTATTCTGTTGTGGAACAGTTGAATAAAATGCCAGCTCAAATCTCATTATTATCATTACTGCTGAACTCAGAGCCACACCGAAATGCTCTGCTGAAAGTGTTGAATCAGGCATACGTGACACATAACGTATCTGTTGAATATGTGAACCACCTGGCTGGAAACCTAGTCATGCCAAATCACATTTCATTCAACGATGATGAGATTTTTTTGGAAGAAAAAAGAAATGCCAAGGCTCTGCATATCACAGTCAAATGCAAGAGCCATATTATAGCCAAAGTCCTTATCGATAATGGCTCTGCTATCAACGTCATGCCTATGTCAATTTTGACAAGGTTATCCATTGATTATTCTCATATGAGAGACAGTCAGATGATTGTGAGAGCCTTTGATGAGACTAGAAAAGAAGTCCTGAGGGATATTGAAATGCCTTTACAAATTGGGCCATATACCTTCAATATAAAATTTCAAGTGATGGATATCTCTCCATCCTACAGCTGTCTGTTAAAAGACCATGGATTCATATGGCAAGAGCTGTGCCTTCTACTTTGCACCAGAAGATCAAGTTCAATGTAGAAGGTCAATTAGTAGTGGTAGTTAGGGAGGAAGACATGCTGGTGACCCAACCATTGAACACTCCATACGTAGAGGCTGCTGAAGAAGCATTGGAATGCTCCTATCGATCTTTTGAATTGGTCAATTCTATAGGCGAAGGATTTCAAAATTAGCCTTTTTCAAAGATAGTGGTGAGCCAAGTCATCAACAAAGGCTGGTATCCAGGACTTGGGCTAGGCAAAAACTTGCAGGGAATTAAAGAACCTCCAACAATAATAGACAACAACGACAGGGTAGGCCTAGGCTACGAGATGGCAGAGTGGGAAGTCAAAAGAAAGCCATCAAGAAAGATGGCAAGACTGATGTTTATCCCACACTTGTATGAAACCTTCAGACCTGGAGGATTCATGTGCCCAGATACAAAAAAAAATGTGAAAAAAATTTTTGCCCAGTTAGCCATTAATGTTGTTGAAGATGAAGTGAAGGTTAATCAAGAGGAATGGGTTCGCCTTTGTCCACCAGATTTTGAGCTCAATAATTGGATTACCATCGAGATGCCTTCAACTTTTGATTTTGATGTAATGTAATTGTAACATCCCAATAGCTATTGCCCAAGGCATTGGGGTGATCTTTTTGTTCGGGCCATTCATCATTTATTATTTTTAATAAAAATTAATAAGTATGCATTTTCATTCATTTCTTCTCGTGTCTTCATTATTTCCATCTTTCTAAGCACATTTTGCCAACATATCCCATTTCATTCAATTTCAGGTCTTTAAATGAACATGAGGATAATCATGATAACAATCAAGAGGTTAGCTTTAAGAATTCAATTAACACTGATGAACTTGACAATGAAGAGAATTCTGAAGAATATGTTATGCCTCCAGACCTAATGAGGATGATTGAACAAGAAAATAAGTCAATTAAGCCTCATCAGGAGGTAGTGGACTTAGTGAATCTGGGAAATGAAAAGAATAAGAAAGAGGTCAGAATGGGCACTTCACTTTCATCAGAAAATAGGCAACGATTGGCAGACCTACTTTGAGAATTTATAGATATATTTGCTTGGTCTTACTAGGATATACCAGGGCTAAGCATAGAGATAGTGGACCATAGATTGCCCCTAAAGCCAGAATGTAAGCTAGTTCAGCAGAAACTAAGACGGATGAAACCCGAAATACTACTAAAGATTAAAGAGGATGTGAAGAAACAATTTGATGCAGGTTTTTTACAAGTGGTTAAGTATCCAGAATGGGTAGCAATATAGTCCCAGTTTCTAAAAAAGATGAAAAAGTACGAATGTGTATAGACTATCGAGACTTGAATAAGGCTAGCCCAAAGGATAACTTTTCTTTGCCTCATATCGACACACTAGTAGATAACACAGCTAAGCATTTGATTTTCTCTTTTATGGATGGTTTCTCGAGGTATAATCAGATAAAAATGGCTGCAGATGATATGGAAAAGACTACTTTTGTGACCATGTAGGAAACTTTTTGTTACAAAGTCATGCCTTTTGGGTTAAAGAATGCTGGGGCAACATATCAAAGGGCCATGGTAACACCCTTCCATGACATGATGCACAAAGAGATTGAGGTGTATGTAGACGATATGATTGCAAAGTCTTGTAAGGATGAAGATCATGTTACTAGCCTCAGAAAGTTATTTGAAAGATTAAGAAAATTTCAGCTCAAATTAAACCCAGCCAAGTGCACCTTTGGGGTAAAGTCAAAAAAGTTGCTAGGCTTTGTGGTCAGTGAAAGAGGAATTAAAGTTGATCCCGATAAGATACGGGCCATCCAAAATTTGTCACCTCCCAATACACCAAAAGAAGTTCGAGGTTTTCTGGAGAGATTGAACTACATTTCTCGATTTATCTCTCAGCTTACTTACAAATGTGATCCCATATTTAAGTTTTTCCGTAAAGATAATCTTGAAAAATGGAATGAAGAATGTCAAGAGGCATTTGATAAAATTAAGCAATATTTATCGAACCCTCCAGTATTGGTGCCACCTGTTCCAGGGAAACCTTTAATCTTATACTTAATCGAATGTGAAAATTCAATGGGATGTGTGCTGGGGCAGCAAGATGAGGCTAGCCGAAAGGAGAGAACTATTTACTATCTGAGTAAAAAGTTCACGGAATATGAATTCAAGTATTTTTCATGGGAGAAAATGTGTTGTGCATTAGCGTGAACTGCCAAAAGACTCAGACAGTATATACTCTATCACACTACGTGGCTCATAGCAAAACTGGATCCTATTAAGTATATCTTCAAGAAGCCTTCTTTGTCTAGAAGAATCACTAGATGGCAAGTAATGCTTTCGAAATATGATATTATATATGTGAGCCAAAAAATAATAAAAGAGGGCGCTATAGCAGAATTTCTTACAAATTGTGCTACTGAAGAGTATAAGCCGATGAAGCTGAAATTCTTTGATGAAGACTTAATGACTATTTTCCAATTGGAAGAAGGGGAGCATGTGAAAAAATGTTGGAGAATGTACTTTGATGGAACTGCTAATGCCTTGGGGCATGGAATTGGGGCGATTCTGATTTCTCCAGAAGAACGATACTGTCCTGTAACAGCGAGGTTAAATTTTAATTGCACAAATAACATCACTGAATATGAGGCATGTGTCATGGGCTTACAACTGCTATAGATAGAAGAGTGAAGGTACTAAAAATGTTTGGAGACTCGACTCTAGTTATATATCAGTTGAAAAGAGAATGAGAGACGAGAGATTCAAAACTCGTTCCATATCATAAGTATATTCTAAAGTTGGTGAAACAATTTGAAGATATCCAGTTTGATCACTTACCTCAAGAAGAGAATTTGATTGCTGACGCATTGGCTACTCTAGCTGTAATGATTCGAATTAATAATAATACCGATATTCAGCCCATCAAGTTAGATGTTAAAGATATACCAGCTTATTGCTCTAATGTAAAGGGAGAAGAAGATGGAAAGCCCTGGTATTATGACATCCTACAGTATATTAAGGATCAGCAATATCCAGTTCAAGCAATAAAAAATTATAAAAAGATCATCCGAAGATTAGCTATGAGCTTTTTCCTGGATGGGGATGTCCTGTACAAAAGAAGCAAAGATCAAGTATTATTGAGGTGCGTAAATGAGACTGAAGCGAAAAAAATCATTAAAGAGGTGCATGATAGAATATATAGGGCACATACTAGTGGACATATGATGGTAAGACAGATCATGAGGGCAGGATATTACTGGTTGACGATGAAGAATGATTGCATTGATTATGCTCATAAATGTCATAAATGCCAGATATATACTGATAAGATTCATGCACCGCCATCTGCTTTACATGTTATGATACCACTATGGCCATTTTCAATGTGGGGCATGGATGTCATTGGTCCAATCACCCCAAAGGCTTTTAACAGGCCCAGATTCATTTTTGTGATGATAGATTACTTCACAAAATGGGTAGAAGCAGCATCATATGCAAATGTGACACGTTTCGTAGTTTGCAAGTTCATAAAAAAAGAGATCATCTGTAGATATGGACTTCCAGAGAGAATTATTTCAGACAATGCCAAGAATATAAATAGTAAGATGATGCAAGAAATATGAGCAGTTACTTAGTACCCCACCATGAAAGAAATGTGCAAATGCATTCTTACTTTTTGAGTTTGAAATAATGATTGATGAATGAATAACAACATAAAAAGATTTTTACATTACATTGAATAAATCAAGAGTGATAAAGGCAGAATCGAGATGTTCAGTTCCTGATTAGGACATTGAATCTGAGAAAAAAAATTTTTTACAAGAAGATTATGAGTAGAAGAAACAATTAAGAGCTACATTGGTTCGATCATAGAAGAGTTGTGTAATTGGATCTCTGAAGAATCAAAAGGCTTGATGCCCAAAACAACGTTGTTTTTGCCTTATATACCCTTCCAAAACAATGTTGTTTTTGCCTTAAATGACCCAGAGGATCCGCATGTTTTGTCGAGATCCGACTCGACTCGATCGTCGACCCGCTTCCTGACCCGCGCGTGTCTCCCTCTCCGAGCCGATAGTCAAGCCGAGCTGAGGTTTCAAGCCGTTTCTCCGAGCCGTTTTCTCTTCCTTGAGCCGAGTCGAGCCGAGCCGTATACCGAGCCACTCCAGGTTTTTTTTTTTGAATTTTTTTATTTTTTTATTATTTGTTTTTTTATTTATTTTTTATTTATTAGATTAGGTTTATTTAATATTCTTTTTATCTTTATTTTATTTTTATTTTTGTTTTACTTTTCTTTATTTTATTTTTTTATTTTCATTTTTATTTTGTTTTATTATTCAATTTTCTTTAAATAAAAATAAAAAAAATATTTTTGAGGAAAAGTTGAAAGTATCAATTTTTCTTAAAAATAAAATTTTAAAAAAAAGGTTTTTTTGAGGAAAATTTGAAAGTATCAATTTTCCTTGAAAATCAAAGTTTCCAAAAATATTTTTGAGGAAAAGTTGAAAGTATCAATTTTTCTTAAAAATAAAATTTTAAAAAAAAGGTTTTTTTGAGGAAAATTTGAAAGTATCAATTTTCCTTGAAAATCAAAGTTTCCAAAAATATTTTTGAGGAAAAGTTGAAAGTATCAATTTTTCTTAAAAAAAAAGGTTTTTTTTTTAGAAAAAGTTGAAAGTATCAATTTTCCTTAAAAATAAAATTTCAAAAAAGATTTTTTTTAGGAAAAGTTGAAAGTATCAATTTTCCTTGAAAATCAAAGTTTCAAAAAATATTTTTGAGGAAAAGTTGAAAGTATCAATTTTCCTTGAAAATAAAAATTTCCAAAAAAATATTTTTTGGGGAAAAGTTGAAAGTATCAATTTTCTTTAAAAATTAAATTTCAAAAAATCAATTTTTGGAGAAAATTGAAAGTATTAATTTTCCCTGCACAAGAACAATCATCATTTCCTTCCTTTTTATTTTGATTTTGATTTTGATTTTTCTTTAAATAATCTGACGACGGAGCCTCTGCAAGTGAAATAGTAGTTTTTCTTGCATACTCTTGAGGTGAGGGAATTTTCTCAATTTTCTGCTAAAAGTATTAGAGTCAATTGAGAATAATTTTCAATAATTAATTACTCGATAAAATTTTAAGGCTCATTGGATAACACAAATTTTAGCTGGTACCATCTTTTGATGGGCGTTGTGAGGGTGCTATAACCTTCCTCACACGTAACCGAACTCCCAAACCTTGTTCTGGTTAGTAGACCTGAACCTATTCTTTTAGGGACCCTTAAACTTAGGTGTTCCCTCAAAGGACAGATTTTTTAGGTGGCCAATCGCACCTAGATAAAAAAGATTGGTGGCAACTCCTAAAAATCAATGTCAAGTGATAGATCCCCGGATCTAGATGTTATGACAGTCACCAATGATTATCATTTAAAAAGAGCGTTATTTTATTATTTTGGAAGAATGTTATGATAAATCTTAAATTAAAAGATTATCTTCAAATTCTGCTTTTATATTGAAAACTTTGAAGGTATTTTTTTTATTTGAAGATTTTCATAATATTCCTAAATAAATAGTTTTTTTAAACTAATTTAATTTCTTACAAACAAAGGGAATTATAATTAAATTTCATATAGAAAACCATTTTTATCCAGAATTACAAATAAAACATAATTAATTAGTGCCAATTTTGTAGGCATTGTGAGAGTGCTAATCCTTTCCCATACATAATCAACTCTCGAACCCAATATATTTTTGTAGACCAAAATTATCTTTTTAATAAAGCTTTAAACATATTTTATTGTTTTATTAAAAAATAAATTTTTTTGGTGGTCAATCACACCTTAAAAATGATTGGTGGTGACTCTTCATGTTTTTCATGAAAGACCACATCTATGTTTCTGACTATCTTTCTCTTCATTGGATCCCATAGCTTATAGCCAAATTTCTCATCACCATATCTTACAAACACATACTGTGTGGCTTTTCTGTCAAGCTTTGACCTCTGCTCTTTTAGCACATGTATCAATGATTTATATTCAAAAACTTTCAAATGGCAGTATGAAACATCTTTTTCTATCCACACTCTTTCTAGAATGTTAAAGCCCAAAGAAATTGATGATGATCTGTTAAGCAAATAACAAGCTGTGTTGACTGCTTCATCCAAAAATGACTTTGGTAATTTTGTTATCCTTAACATATATTTGACTTTTTCTATAATGGTATGGTTCATCCTTTCTACTGATCTTATGCTTTAAACAATATTCTTCAAAGTCTTTGGATGTGTATTCTCCACCATTATCTGTCAAATACACTTTAAGGATAATCTTGTCATCCTTTCCACCGTGGCATAAAATTTTTTAAAATACTGTAATACCTAGCTTTTGTTTTTCAATATATACATTTAAGTCTTATGTGAAGTATCATCAATTAAAGCAACAAAATACCTATTACCACCTAATAACTCAACCTTAATAGGACCACATACATTAGAATGAATCAATTCTAATATTTTTTTTATTCTTTGAAAGCACATATGAAAGGAAACTTTACGATACTTGCCAAATAAACAATGATTATATAAGTCAAGAGACATATCTTTGGTTAAGGAAATGAAATATTGCCTTGCCAAAACCTATAACTCTTTTCGCTTATGTGTGCTAGCATCTTGTGGCACATAAAAGCATCATCTTCAACAACATTTATCTGGTTACTTTTCAATTGCATCCATGTCTTGTACATTATGCAGTATAATTTTTCCCTTGCAATTACTATAGATCTTTTGTGAAACTTCCATTACCCATTCTTTTGTTGACTCTCATATCCTTTCTTACTAAGGAATTTAATAGCAAGCAAGTTCATTTTTATATTCAGAATGTGTTTGACATCCCTCAAAGTCAACATACAGCCCATACTAGTTTGTACAACAATATCACTGATCCTAACAATCTGCAACACAATCTTGTTTCTCATATTTATGCAACCAAAATCTTCTGCTTTGTAAATTGTAAAAAACTCTCACTTAGAAACACAATGATATGTTTTTCTTGTGTTAACTATTCACTCAATGTTAAGATTATCAACATGATTACAATCATGTGTCCAAATCAAAGTAATTGAATCACTATCTAAATTCACTTCTATAACATTACCATCATTTAAACTTTGTTTTTCTCATATTTCTATTCTTACTTCAAGATTTTACAATATTGCTCTATATGGCTTGGTTTACCACAATGAAAGTACTTTACTTTATCTTTGAACTTGGATATTTGTTTAGACTTACTACAGCTTTTTGAGTTCTGACCTCTATCAATGTTATTACCCATATTCTCTGTGACAAGAGCTTGATTCTCGGGGTTTAAATCTTTTCATCTTACTTATTTATTAAGTATTTTATTGTTTACCATCTTCAATGTTCCCTTTTAATCAGAAGCTAAATTAAGAACACTCACAACTAAAGTATTCCAATTGTCTAGTAATGAACCTAAAAGAAACAACTCCTTTATTTTATCATCCATTTTAAGCTTTATAGTAGTCATCCGATTAAATATATCTTGAAAATTATCAAAGTGCTCTGTAATTGATCATCTATCTCTGTACTGTAAAGTTGTAAGTTTTTTAAAAAGCATAACTTTATTCATGCATGTTTTCCTCTTATACAATGCTGTCAATTTTTTTTAAATAGAGTGGACATCTGTCTTATACGTTATATGATGAAACACGCTGCTATCACATTATTTTTTTATTATGGCTAGCATCTTTTTCCTAGCTTCTTTTAGTTTTCATCTTTTGTATCTGCTAGCTTAGTTGAATCATCTAATGCCGGCTCATACAAATTTTTACAGTATAAATGATCTTTTATTATAAGCTTCTAAATTAAATAATTTGATGTTGTTAATTTTATTATGGAACTTATATCACCCTCAATGATCTCAATAGATTTACTTCTATCTTGAGTTACTTCTAAATCGATGTCTCAAAATAACCCTCACTCTGATACCACTTGTTGGGGAGCTAAGTCACACTTAAAGCCATGAAAGCACACCAAAGAGCTCATACATATATGTTGGACACCATTTGAGCCCCAAAGCTTAAGCTATTAGGTTATTGGGTCCTCTATGTATATATAGGATATCTCATTCAGATTTCTTAGTAACATGAGATTATTTACTCATACCTAAACATTATCCTAACAATCTTTCCCCTTGACTTGTGAGTTTTGATCAAGTCTTACTTTGTCTCCTCTGTACGAGTAAGTCCTATCAATACCTCTTTTGGGCCAGACAATTTTACATCTCTAGTGCACTTTTAAACCAAGCACTCCAAGTTGACTCAATACATCGCCCACTTGGATGTTTTACTTATGCATATTATCAAATACTCATTGTATCCAAGTCAAACGCTTTCACTCTGATATCAACGTTTGAGCACATGGAGTTAATGGATATGACCAACCTTTGATCTGCCAATAATCTTTTCACCAACAACACCACTGGGACTCAAACCTATAACCTTTGCACTGATATCAATTGTTAGACCTAAAGCGACAAATACAATAATGTAGAAGCAATATATCACAATAAATCCACAACAATAAATAACAATCAATAATCTAAAACAAAATAAAAATAAAGTACATCAAGATTTATATGAAAAATCATCCAATGTAAAAGGAAAAAACTATGAAGCACCATAAAATCTCCATTATCAAATAATGGATATATAGAGTTCTCTTCTAGCTAAAATTAGAGCTAATCAACAACTAAAAAAAATAATTTAAAAAATCTCATCAAATAAGTAACTCAACAAATATACCTTGAATTTATTTTTCAATAGTTTCAAACCCGATCTTCACTATTTAGAATATAGAATACTAAATCATAAACATATTTATAAAATTTTAACTTAATCAAATCATGAATCAACTATCATTTAATCAATTTTTTCTTTCCCTTCTTTCTTTTCTCTCTATCTTTTATGACTTTCTTTTTCTATTTGGGTGCAACACCAATTTTCATGCCAAAAATCATAGCACTAACTTTTTAGTATGTAAGGCTCTTATTCCACGTTAAAAGGCCATAACTTTTGAATTCTCATAAACATAGGGCAGGACCCTACGTTCCTAGCACTTTTTTTATCATCTTAATATACATCCATAACAATAGCCGAGTCACCTACCGACTCTACTCTTTTCCACCACACTATCAAATGACAATAAATGTGATTCATAGTCTCTATATTTTATTCATGTATTCCAACCACTTTGATCATTACCCAAAATTTAACAGGGGAATATTTATGCCATTTGAACTCATGCAATTTACCTTATTTTGAAAACTAAAAACATGTTGCAAAAAAATCTTCTCAAGATTGGCCAATTTTTTTTGTTGCAAAAAAAAAAGGTTTTTTCATGGCTTTTTAAAATTGTACTAAAAAAGATTGACAATAACATCTGTCATAATTTGTAAATTTGAAATTTTGATTAATTTATTAAAAAAAATTAAAGTTCCTACTTTTTTAAAAATAATTGATTATCTAATTAAATTTATCACTTTTAAAGAAATATTAAACTTGACTTAAACTTTTATAAAAAAAAAAACTTATGATCTACAAAAAAAAAAGGTTTGCGAGTCAATTATATATAAAGAAAGTATTAACTCTCTCATAACACCCATTAAAAGACAATATTAATTAATTTTATATCATTTTATTTAAGCCTTAATTAGAATGGTATTTATACTTAATATTGAAAATTTCTTTAGGTTTTCTCTAACACTTTAGTCAAACTTCTCAAAAAAAATTTTCATTTTAAGAATATTCTAAAAAACATATTCATTTTTTAAGAATTTTGTAGTCTAATTAAATATTTATGGAAAAGAATTAATTATTAATTTTTATTCAATTTTAAAATTTCTTTATCTTTTAACATTTTATTGGTTTTTAAAATTTTAATTTTCTTGAAAATAAATGAAAATCATTGATGTTGAAATTTTGAAATCATTTTTTAAATTCTCCAATATTTTGATGAAATTTAAAAAAGTTCTCTCATTTAAATTTTTTTAAAAAAGGTTACACATCTTCAAAATTTATTAGAATTTTGTTATTTTGCCAGAATCATTTATTCTAAAAAATTTATTAAATTTACATAAAAAAATAAAAATATAATTGTACAAAAGAATTAATTTTATAATTATTTAATTAAATAACAAAATTTTAATTTTATCGAGTTACAAATCAACTATCATTCAATCAACTCTATCTCTCATTTTTTTTTTTTTTATCTTTCTGACTTCTTTGTTCTCTTTTGGGTGCCACACCAATTTTCACGCAAAAGATTACAGCCCCAACTCTTTAATATGTAAGGCTCTTATTCCACGTTAAAAGGCCATAACCTTTGAATTATGAAAAACATGGGGCAAGACCCCACATATCTAACACTTTTTTGTCATCTTAATATACATCCACAGCAATAGTCGAATCACCTACCCACTCTACTCCTTCCAACACATTATCAATCGATAATAAACGTGATTCATAATCTCCATATTTTATTACTGTATTCCAACCACTTTGATCATTACCTAAATTTTAACAGGGGAATGCTTATGCCACTTGAACTCATGCAATTTACCTTATTTTCAAAACTAAAACATGTTGATTTCATTAATGGAACCACCAAAGACTCATCTCGAGATTGACTAATTTTTTTTGTTGCAAAAACATGGTTTTTTTGTGGCTTTTTAAAATTGTACTAAAAAAGATTGACAATAACATCCGTCATAATTTGTAAAGTTGAAATTTTGATTAGTTTATAAAAAAAATAAGGTTATTACTTTTTCTAATATAATTGATTATCTAATTAAATTTATCACTTTTAAAGAAATATTAAACTTGACTTAAGCATTTAAAAAAAAAAAAAGTTATGATCTACAAAAAAAAAAATTTGCAAGTCAATTATGTATAAAGAAAGTATTAACTCCCTCGTAACACCCAAAAGACAATATTAATTAATTTTATATCATCTTATTTAAGCCTTAATTAGAATGATATTTATACTTAATATTAAAAAAAATTTTAGGCTTTTTCTAACACATTAATCAAACTTCTCAAAAAATATTTTTCATTTAAAAAGTATTCAGGAAAACATATTAATTTTTTAAGAGATTTGTCATATGATTAAATATTTTAGGGAAAAGAATTAATTATTAATTTTTTATTCAATTTTGAAATTTCTTTATCTTTTCACATTTTATTGTTTTTTAATTTTAATTTTCTTGAAAATAA
>NW_019167915.1:8858831-9163818 GCF_002303985.1 Durio zibethinus | reverse complement strand
ACGAGAGATTCAAAACTCGTTCCATATCATAAGTATATTCTAGAGTTGGTGAAATAATTTGAAGATATCCAGTTTGATCACTTACCTCGAGAAGAGAATTTGATTGCTGACGCATTGGCTACTCTAGCTGTGATGATTCGAATTAATAATAATACTGATATTCAACCCATCAAGTTAGATGTTAAGGATATACCAGCTTATTGCTCTAATGTAGAGGGAAAAGAAGATGGAAAGCCCTGGTATTATGACATCCTACAGTATATTAAAGATCAGCAATATCCAGTTCAAGCAACAAAAAATGATAAAAGGATCATCCGAAGATTAGCTATGAGCTTTTTCCTGGATGGGGATGTCTTGTACAAAAGAAGCAAGGATCAAGTATTATTGAGGTGCGTAAATGAGACTGAAGTGAAGAAAATCATTAAAGAGGTGCATGATGGAATATATGGGGCACATACTAGTGGATATATGATGGCAAGATAGATCATGAGGGTAGGATATTACTAGTTGATGATGGAGAATGATTGCATTGATTATGCTCGTAAATGTCATAAATGCCAGATATATGCTGATAAGATTCATGCTCCGCCATCTGCTTTACATGTTATGGCACCACGATGGCCATTTTCAATGTGAGGCATGGATGTCATTGGTCCAATCACCCCAAAGGCTTCTAACAGGCATAGATTCATTTTTGTGATGATAGATTACTTCACAAAATGGGTAAAAGCAGCATCATATGCAAATGTGACATGTTTCGTGGTTTGCAAGTTCATAAAGAAAGAGATCATCTGTAGATATGAACTTCAAGAGAAAATTATTTCAGACAATGCCAAGAATCTAAATAGTAAGATGATGCAAGAAATATGTGTTCAATATAAGATCAAGCATCACAACTCGGCACCATACCGTCCGAAAATGAATGGGGCAATTGAGGCAGCCAATAAGAACATAAAGAGGATTTTGAAGAGATGATCGAGACTTACAAAGATTGGCATGAGAAGTTACCATTTTCATTCCATGTATATCGAACGTCAGTTCGCACCTCTACTGGGGTAACCCCATTTTCTTTGGTTTATGGGATGGAAGCTGTACTACCAATGGAAGTAGAGATCCCCTCTTTGAGAGTCTTAAAAGAAGTAGAGTTGAAAGAAGCTGAATGGATTCGAGAACGTTATGAGCAGTTAAATTTCACAAAAAAAAAGAGATTGACTGCGTTGTGCCATGGTCAGCTATATCAAAGAAGAATGATGAGGGCTCATGATAAGAAGATTCGACCCCGTTGCTTTCGAGAAGGAGAGTTGGTTTTGAAAAGAATTCTCTCAATCCAACACGATAGCAGAGAAAAATAGACTCTGGATTGGAAAGGATCGTATGTGGTGAGACGAATTTTTTTGGGTGGAGCGCTGATATTGATTGAGATGGATGGAAATGATTTACCCCATCCTATAAATTCTAATGCTGTGAAGAAATACTATGCTTGAAAAAATAAAAAATGAAAAAAATGAAAAATGATGAAAAAATGAAAAAATGAAAAAAAAGAAAAAAGAAAAAGTGAATGAAAAATGAGGACTCAAGGCGAAAACCCTAAAAGGGCGGTTTGAGTCATAGGAGGTTTGTCTAAGTTGAAAACCTAAAAAGGTAGCTTAGATAAGGAGAATACAGCATCGAATTTAAATGTCCGCTAATATGGAGGCTAGCAAATTCAGAAGAGTTTCAAGTTGTTAAATACATCAGAGGGTTGAGTTTTCAGAAAAAAAAAACTTTGAGATGTGTTATCATGATTATCTGATTGTTCATTTCTGGCTTTGTCCCCATACCTATCCTTGTAATTCTTTCTTGGCCAAAGTTTGCCAACATTTTGCTAATAAAAAAACATTTTATTTCATTCTTTGTGCCTTTTTCTGATGACTGTTTCCCAACCATTCATATTCTTTTCTTCTTAGTACCCCACTATGGAAGAAATGTGCAAATGCATTCTTACTTTTTGAGTTTGAAATAATGATTGATGAATGAATAACAACATAAAAAGATTTTTACATTACATTGAATAAATCAAGAGTGATAAAGGCAGAATCGAGATGTTCAGTTCCTGATTAGGACATTGAATCTGGGAAAAAAATTTTTTTACAGGAAGATTATGAGTGGAAGAAACAATTAAGAGCTACACTGGTTCGATCTTAGAAGAGCAGTGTAATTGGATCTCTGAAGAATCAAAAGGCTTGATGCCCAAGAAAAACTTGAGAAATTTGAGTACCATACATTGAACAGGAATTAATTGGTCAACATTTGCATAGCATGCATTGAAATTCATATGCATTTGCATAGCATACATTACTTTCAGGAAAGTATAGTGTATAAATTCAAGAAGCAAGGGTGTTTCAACATTCCACATGGAGAAGACAGATATGAAGATATTTTACAAAATTGAAAAAGAAAAAGCTTGTCAGGAGTTCCTAATTTGAGAGAAAATGGGCGTATAGAAAGCTAAGAAAAGGTTTAGAAGGGTTCTGGGAATTAGCAAAAATTTTTTGAAGATTTTTGGCATTTTTTTTTCTAGGAATTTCTGGAAAATTCTAGATTTCGATTGAATTTTCCAACGAAAGTTACATTTTTCGGTGAAAATTTCGGCCAACCTTGAAGTTTTCGATGAGCTGCCCAGTTTCCGACGAATAATCTAAGAAATCGGTGAACTTCAGATGAAAAACCCAGATTTCGGTGAAAAATCCCAGAATCCGGTGAATATTCAACCGAAGTTCTTCAACCGTTTAGAGAGAAGCAGGAGAAAAAAGAAAGAAGAGAGAAAGAGAGGGGAGGAGCGTTCTGTCGAAAAACGTAAAGAGAGAGGTGAATATACCCTCTTAAAACGACGTCGTTTTGGCCTTAAGTGACCTAGAGGATCCCTTTTTGTCGAGATCCGACCCGGTCTGAGCGTCGACCCGCCTCCTGACCCGCGCGTGTACCCCCCTCTGAACTGATAGCCGAGCCGAATTTCCAAGCCGCTTCTTTGAGCCGTTTTCTCTTCCTTGAGCCGAGCCGTATACCGAGCCACTCCAGATTTTTTTTTTTTGAATTGTTTTATTTTATTTATTATTTGTTTTTTATTTATTTTTTATTTATTAGATTAGCTTTAATTAATATTCTTTTTATCTTTATTTTATTTTTATTTTTGTTTTACTTTTCTTTATTTTATTTTATTTTATTTTTATTTTGTTTTATTATTCAATTTTCTTTAAATAAAAATAAAAAATATATATTTTTGGGGAAAAGTTGAAAGTATCAATTTTTCTTAAAAATAAAATTTCAAAAAAAGGCTTTTTTGAGGAAAAGTTGAAAGTATCAATTTTCCTAAAAAATAAATTTCAAAAAAATCAATTTTTTGGAAAAGTTGAAAGTATCAATTTTCTTTGCACAAGAACAATCATCATTTCCTTCCTTTTTATTTTGATTTTGATTTTTCTTTAAATAATCCGATGACAGAGCCTCTGTAAGTGAAACAGTAGTTTTCTTGTATACTCCTGAGGTGAGAGAATTTTTTCAATTTTTTGCTAAAAGTATTAGAGTCAATTGAAAATAATTTCCTATAATTAATTACTTGGTAAAATTTTAAGGCTCATTGGATAACATAAATTTAAGCTGGTACCATCTTTTGATGGGTGTTGTGAGGGTGCTATAAACTTTCTCACACGTAACTGAACTCTCGAACCCTGTTCTGGTTAGCAGACTCGAACCTATTCTTTTAGGGACCCTTAAGCTTAGGTGTTCCCTGAAAGGACAGATTCTTTAGGTGGCCAATCGTACCTAGATAAAAAAGATTGGTGGCGACTCCTAAAAGTCAATGTCTAACGATAAATCTCCGGATCTAGACGTTATGACACCATTCAATTTAACTCTTTTTTTTATTTTATATTTTTTGTCTTTTTTTTTGTCTCTTTGGGTGCCACACCAACTTTCACAAAAAAAATCATAGCCCAACCTCTCTTATTCCACGTGAAAAGGCCGTAACCTTTGAATTGTCAAAAAACATAGGCAGGACGGCAGGAGCCCACGTTTCTAACACTTTTTGTCATTTTTAATATACATCCATAACAATAGCTGAATCACCGACCCACTCTACTCCTTCCCATCATTATTAAACGACAATAAACGTGATTCATAATTTTCATATTTTATTCATGTATTTCAACCACTTTGATCATTACCCAAAATTTAACAGGGGAATATTTATGCCACTTGAACTCATGCAATTTTTACAACAACTTTTAAACCTAAAAAAGGTAAATTTGTTGTTAAAAAGAAGAAAAAATCTTCTAAAAATACTTGTAAATGTTTTCTTTGTGATCAAAAAGGTCACTATGCGAATGCTTGTCCTAACAAAGGAAAAAATGGGAAGAAAATGATCAAAAAACTTGATGAAAGTTTTCTTCAAATTTGTTTTGCTGAAGAATTATCTGATGAAGAAATTTATTATGAAGTTTTTTCAGAAACTGATTATAGTTCTTCTGACGATGAATCTCATTTTATTTTTATGCTGAATACTGAATCTAACACAGATAATGTTTCAATTTCCTCTTTTACAGGTACAACCACTACCAACGAAGAAGGTATGATAAAATTCAAAAATATTACGAGAAAAACTCATTTTATTTCTGATGATAAAATTAAAGAATTACAACTCATCAAACCAGATGAGATTTACAAGACAAGTTGGTTTAAAAAGTTCCAACCTTGGTCTAAACGCCATATAGAAAAACTATCTGGTGATACTGTCGCTACTGACACTAAACAAGGATCAGTAGAAATTTTTTCTTTTTACTAAAAAGAAAATAAACAATTTTCTTGCTAAATACCCAAAGGTCAAATACATCCATATCAGAATGATTTTGATCACCATTAAACCACTATTTTTATCCACAAAGGATATTCCAATAATAGCTGTTTTAATGGATCACCGTTTTCAAAACCTTGCAAATGCTATAATCAGAGGAATCCAATCCAATTTAGCAGCAGGCATAGTTTTATTTAAAGTTAAAGCAAACTATTTTATTTCTATTTTCGATGAAAACATTGAAAAATGTTTATGTCTTCGAATCAAAATACTCAATTCTGATTTCGAATCGACATCGCATGATCTTTCAATCAACTGGTCAGCAGTTTATGAATTTACAAATACTACTAATACCTCTATCAAACCGATAGATTCTAATATTATTGAAATTTTTGAACCAAACTCTTTTGATTCAAAAATTAAACCTAGATTAGTAAATCTCGCAGACTTATCAATCCCAAAAGGATGGTGTCTCGAAGATCTTACTAATACTTCTGAAAAACAGAAAGTTCCAAGTTTAGAATTTTTCTCATCCGAAAAAAATCTTCACTTCAAAAATCCAAATGAAACAACCAGTTTCAATCCAAATCTGGTTTTACCCCCAGTAAATGTTTTTGAACATCAAACAGATGATGATATTGAGAGTATAACTAATAACCAATCTTTTTGTACTCCATATCGAAGTTTTTTTTCAAGGATTTCAAGGTACCAACAGTACAGAAACCCTCAGACGAGCAAACAGTATGCGCCAATCAGGTAATGCAGAAACTGCTCAAATTCTTATTTTTATCGGAGATAATCCATCTCAACAAGGTACAATTGATAATCAAACTCATTATCATTCTGTAAATTCTGTGATTAATTCACATACTTCTTCTTCTAGAAAAACTAGAAACGAAGATATTAAAATGTTTCATTCTATAAATAATTTTCGTATTTCTCATGAGATAATATCATTTGCTAACAAAGTAAGATATTATACTTATGTTAAAGGTTATTTTTATTTTCAAAACTATAAACCCTATAGTTTGAATATTTTGATTGACACAGGAGCAACAATCTGTAGCTGTCGACCTAATGCTTTGCCATCAACCAAATGGCAACCCATGAAACATCCTATAATAATAGTAGGTATCGATGGTAAAGAAACCATTGTTAACCTAAAGGCAAAAAATATACCTATTGCCTTAAATGATATAAAGTTTATTATACCTAAAATATTATGTTTTCCCAATATGCATGGAGATATGTTATTAGGAAATAATTTTATACATAAATATTTACCCTTTTCAGTTTTTTCTGATTATCTTGTTTTTACTATTGATAAAAAATCAATAGATGTTCTTTTATTATCCAAGCACAATCATGTTTGTGATAATGGTTTTCAACCAGAAATAACCCATATTTCTGAACTTAAAGCTATTAATGAAAAACATTGGCTTTATAGAATTTTACAGGAAAACTTCAATGAAGACCCATTGAAGCTTGGGAAGCGCAGTCCAAGATACTGCGAGCTTACTCTTCAATCTCTAAAAGAGATCGTCCGAGTAAAATCAATGATCTATACCAAACAAGATATAGATGAATTTGAAGTTCAAATTTCAGAATTGCTTGACAAAGGTCTGATAGAACCAACTACCAGTCCACACTCCAGTCCAACATTCATGGTAAGAAACCATTCTGAGATTAAATGAGATAAACCCCGTATGGTTATTAATTACAAGAAATTAAACCAAAATCTTGTTTTTTATGGCTATTTTATCCCTCGTAAAGATGTTTTAATTAACTTAGCAAAAAATGCTAAATATTTCTCTAAATTTGATTGTAAGTCAGGTTTTTAGCAAATCATGCTAAATGAAACCTCTAAACCCCTTACTATTTTTAGTGCACCAGCAGGCCATTACCAATGGACTGTTATGCCTTTCGGTCTATGCAACGCACCTCAAATCTTTCAGCGTTGGATGGACAGTATTTTCAGCAAACATAAATAATTTTGCTGTGTATATATTGATAATATTTTGATATTTTCTAACACCCTTGATGAGCATAGGAAACAACTGAATATTATTGCTCAAGAATTTATTTTTCACGGTATTATTTTAAGTCTCAAAAAGGTTGAACTTGAAAAAATCAAAATTGAATTTCTTGGTCTTAATCTTTCTGCACACGGATTAACCCTGTAGGATCATATTATCTCCAAGATTAGAGACTTTCCAGAAGAATTGGATAATGTCAAACAGCTACAACAACTGTTAGGTATACTTAATTATGGCAGGTAATTTTTCAAAAACCTTTCCAAAAAGGAAAGCTATCTTTTGCGTAAATTACGTAAAGATAATGATTTTGTCTGGACACCTAAAGATTCTGATATTGTCAAACAGATCAAATCAAAATTAACCACTATACCTAAGGTCTATTTACCTAAACAAGGTGACCTATTAATTTTAGAGACAGATGCCAGTGATGAACATTGGGGATGTGTCTTAAAAGCCAAAAATCTTCATCAAAAGGATGAACTGATTTGTGGATATAATTATGGTAAGTTCAAACCGAACGAAATAAATTATATTATTTTTGAAAAAGAATTATTAGCCATAAAAAATGGTGTATAGCGTTTTTACATCTATTTAGCCTCGGAGTTCTTTATTATCCGAACAGATAATCAAACAGTCAAGAACTTTTTCCAAAATAGAAAGCTTTCTGATAATCTCAGGTGAATTAAGTGGTACAATTTTTTTTGTTCTTATCATTTTTCAGGTAGAGTTCATCAACGGAGATAAAAATCTCTTTGTAGACTTCCTAAGTAGACCTCATGGATCGAGGAAAACACCCAATCCATGATACTGGTGGATAGAGAATTATAAAGAAGAAATCAGGTAAAAAATCATCTTCTTCTTATTCTTCTTCTAATCCTTCTTCTTCAAAACCCCAGATCTCTACAAATCCTAAACAAGGATTTAACTTTTACAATAATCCTAACCAAGGATTATATCTCTACCAACAACCTCTTTTATCGACCCCTTTTTATGAGAATTCAACCAGAATACTCACAGTTTCTCAAGATCCAAACAACTGGACTCCTATGAGTTATTCTCAAATTGTTTCTTCCACAGAACAACTGTTGGCAAGAACAAACTTTACATTCTCTAACACAGAGATAAAAGATTTTTACAATCTTGGACTTGAACCACAAGTCTACAGTTTGTTAAACAAAGTTTGGAAATCCCATCTCTCAGAAAACAAAACTAGCTTTCAAAAAGGGATGACCAACTTAGCTAAGTTCTTAGTCAAACAGGCTAAAAAATTTCAGACTTTTAAAGAAATAGCTTTCCAAAGTCTTCTATCAACAAATCTGCTAAAACAGCAAGATATTAATTTCTTTGCTTTGAAAGAAAATCAGTACAGTCTTCAAGAGATAAACAATTTCTTGAATCTATGTGAATATTTTGAGAAAGATAATTTTATTTCTTCTAAGCTAAACAAGCTTAAAAGAATTCTTCTCTTTGAAAAAGCTGCGGTGTTCTTAACCCCAGAACTATTCCAGCAAATTAATTCCTCTATTTTACAGTCAACAGAAAAACTGTTAGTTGAAAAGTTTTTAGATTATTATCCTTCTACTTATATGTATAATACATCTTTTGGTGAATACATACCTAAACTTAAGTTTCGACTTGACCATGAAAGTTTTGATATAAAAAGTATTGAACTTGGTTTAGTTGGACAAATAACTATACAAAATTATTCTTTTCATATTTTAAAAGATTTTCCAGCTTTTATAAAACAACGTTTTTTTGAATGTATCAAATGGTCAAAACACCTTTTTTACGTTCACTTTGCTATATACAATTTTTTGGGTACCTTTCAACGAGAAAGATTTTACCAACCTTATCAAATATGGGAATTTGATACCGTATCTGGTGGACACTTTCTACAACCCTATGATATACTTGATCCACCCACAGACCATATCGAATTCTCTGATGATTTAAACAAAATCATCTCTAAATATACCAACCCAAACTCCTATCACTTCCAAACAGGAACTGACCTTATGGATAAAGCAAAATTCTTTTTCCATTTAGCCACCAAACAAGACTATCCAAAAATAGCCTGTTGGACAGATGGCAGACGCATTTTTGATAAAAGATTTCTTGAACCACATGAAGATCTTGACATCAAAATGTACCAGAAGTAATTGAGCTTTTGGATAAATTATCTAAAATGGAAAATCTGGATCATCCAACTGATTTACTATACCAGTATCAAGAAGGATGGCAGATGTGGAATAAATCATATTCAGGATCTCTACACTCACCCCAGTCTCTTAACGCACTGGATGAAGAATTCCATAACCTAAACAATGCTATGGAAGGATAAAATTGTGCCAATTCTAATCCAGAATAAGCCAGAACAGAACAGTCGACACAAAAGAACAAAACTCCATTCGGCGTCAACGACTAACAGACAGAAAACACTATAGCAGTCAACTGTAACAGAAATAAATGTCCTGTAGCAGTCACTGTAGCAGAAAAAGATAGAGACCTACTACGAAAGCTGTAGCAAGTCACTGTAGCGGTACTGTAGATAAAAATTTTACTGTACACTGTAGCGGGTAACTGTACAGATTACTGTTCATAGGATAAAATTTTTCTATTTAAAGAGGTTCATTGTAAAGTTTTAGGCAGAACTTCCAGGAGGCCAATTCTTCACACCCTCTCTCTCTTACACTTTTTCTCTATCTCTCTTTTGTCTTCCAAGCCATATATAGATATATAGATATAGCTTTCGTAATCCTTTATACATAGATCTTTTTCACACCCCCCTTGTAAATGGTATCAGAGCTCAGTCTTGTATAAAAGTTTGCTAAAGCTTGTATTGCTGGTTCTACAATAAAGATCTACTTGTTATTCATCTTGTAAGATTTTTTTTACTTTTACTTGCATTTTCTGCATAAGCTCTTTGTTTCAAAGCTCATACATGTATATCTGAGTGGATAGCTGGCTTTTGTGGCCTGAGTTACCTTTTGTTGCTAGCGTTTTAGAACAGCACAACGGTTTTAAGCACCAGAAACATGGAAACTTATGAAGAAAATTCTTGTATTTGTAAAGATAAGTCTTATAATCATGACTTGCATATAGATCCTAAGTATGAATCTAGTAATATTAGCATAAGTAGAACTGTAAATGGTTTAATAGATTTAACTTCTTCTTTCTTTCAAAAACTTTTTGTAAAAATGGATAATATTGAAGATAAAGTAGATATGCTTGTAGAAAAGATGGACCAAAAGCATGCTCCCCCTGAAACATCTAATGATTTTGGACCATTTTACTATGATAATATTATGATGAACGATGGCAAACCCTCATCTTCTACCTTTGTAAAAGCGAAACAAGAACAACTTGATTTCGACTCTTATAAGTATATTATTGAAAATTTTAAATTAAAAATGGAGCAAAGTAATGATCCGCAACAACGGATTGATTACCTTAATGCTATTGAGACTCTTTATGAAGAACATAAAGACCTATTTTTTAAATATAAATATCATTATATGCTCAACTATGATACAACCAGTATCAGTAGTGAAGAAGTAAATAGTGATATAGTAGAAGATAATTTTGAAATTCTTGTTACTAACCCAGTAGTCAAGGATGAACTACCTTCATCTGATGAAAACACATCCGATGAAGAAGATAGTTCTACTGATCAAACAGATCCAGAATAACCAAAAATTCTAACCTCTCAACCAAATGCGCATGGGAAGAGAAAAACTGAAGCAATATCTAACCCAGATATTGATGATCTAAGGCAATTTCCAGATTTAATAGATCCTGATATAATGGATCAACATCTTCCTCATCTTAAGGAAAAATACGCTCACCTAAACAAGGATGAGATCAAAGATGAGATTAAACAAACTTCTGATTCTGGCCAAACAAGTCAGGTTCAGATAGAAATCTCTGTAATCGATTCGTTAAACAAACGAACGGTTTCTCAATGAGGTACATATTTAGACTTAACCAAAGTCCCTCTTCAAAACTATGAAAAAACCATAGATGATTGGGCACAATCTATGTCTATTGTAGTCACAAATTATAAAGATACATGGGGACGAGAACGATTCCTTAACTACTTTTGTGGCACATGGCAAGGTGATGTCCTGCAATTTCTAAAGAAATGGGAGAAGATAACCCTCGGAGAACAGCAGAAATCTTCTCTGTTAGCTGTCGGTAATATCCCTCAACTTTTGAAAGATTTAACCCAAATCTTGAAAAATGAGTTTTGTAATAGTACAGAATCCTTGGATCCTACTCAAAAAGCTCAATTTATTTTATCAAAATTAAAATTATGCGATATAAATTTTTTAAATGAATTTTCTAAAAAATATCTTTTTGAATATCAAAAATTGGATGAAAAACATTCAAAATTTTGGTTACAACAATATTTTCTTAAACTTCCCTCACCATGGGATGAATTATGTTCTCAAAATTACCCTGTTTATCTTGAGTTAAAACTCAAAACTGTTCATGCTGCAAATCCCAGTGTAGAATTGTATGATACTCTCAGATGTAGAATCCACTACATTCAAAATCAGGTAACAGAAATACTGTTTGAAGCAAAAAGCTACAAAATAGGTAAAATCCAAACTTTCGTATAAACAATGTACAAAGATTTTAGAAAATGAATTTGAATTTGGTTGCAACAAACAATCTTTTTCAAAGAAATCTCGTTTTAAGAAAAAACGAAAATATTTATGGAAAAAATGGAAACCTACAACAACTTTTAAACCTAAAAAAGGTAAATTTGTTGTTAAAAAAAAGAAAAAATCTTCTAAAAATACTTGTAAATGTTTTCTTTGTGATCAAAAAGGTCACTATGCGAATGCTTGTCCTAACAAAGGAAAAAGTGGGAAGAAAATGATCAAAAAACTTGATGAAAGTTTTCTTCAAATTTGTTTTGCTGAAAAATTATCTGATGAAGAAATTTATTATGAAGTTTTTTCAGAAACTAATTATAGTTCTTCTAACAATGAATCTCATTTTATTTTTATGCTGAATACTGAATCTAACACAGATAATGTTTCAGTTTCCTCTTCTACAGGTACAACCACTACCAACGAAGAAGGTATGATAAAACTCAAAAATATTATGAGAAAAACTCATTTTATTTCTGATGATAAAATTAAAGAATTACAACTCATCAAACCAGATGAGATTTACAAGACAAGTTGTTTTAAAAAGTTCCAACCTTGGTCTAAACGCCATATAGAAAAACTATCTGGTGATACTGTCGCTACTGACACTAAAAAAGGATCAGTAGAAATTTCTCTTTTTACTAAAAAGAAAATAAACAATTTTCTTACTAAATACCCAAAGGTCAAATACATCCATATCGGAATGATTTTGATCACCATTAAACCACTATTTTTATCCACAAAGGATATTCCAATAATAGCTGTTTTAATGGATCACTATTTTCAAAATCCTACAAATGCTGTAATCGGAGGAATCCAATCCAATTTAGCAGCAGGCACTAAAAACATGTTGCAAAAAAATCTTCTCAAGATTGGCCAATTTTTTTTGTTGCAAACAAAAAAGGTTTTTTCATGGCTTTTTAAAATTGTACTAAAAAAGATTGACAATAACATCTGTCATAATTTGTAAATTTGAAAATTTGATTAATTTAATAAAAAAAATTAAAGTTATTACTTTTTTAAAAATAATTGATTATCTAATTAAATTTATCACTTTTAAAGAAATATTAAACTTGACTTAAACTTTTATAAAAAAATAAGTTATGATCTACAAAAAAAAAAAAAGTTTACAAGTCAATTATGTATAAAGAAAATATTAACTCTCTCATAACACCCATTAAAAGATAATATTAATTAATTTTATATCATTTTATTTAAGCCTTAATTAGAATGGTATTTATACTTAATATTGAAATTTTCTTTAGGTTTTCTCTAACACTTTAGTCAAACTTTTCAAAAAAAATTTTCATTTTAAGAGTATTCTAAAAAACGTATTCATTTTTTTAAGAATTTTGTAGTCGATTAAATATTTTGTTGAAAAGAATTAATTATTAATTTTTATTCAATTTTGAAATTTCTTTATCTTTTAACATTTTATTGTTTTTTTAATTTTTAATTTTCTTGAAAATAAATGAAAATCATTGATATTGAAATTTTGAAATCATTTTTTAAATTCTTCAATGTTTTGATGAAATTTAAAAGAATTCTCACCTAAAAGTATTTTTAAAAAGTTGCACATTTTCAAAATTTATTGAAATTTATTTATTTTACCAAAATAATTTATTCTCAAAATTTTATTAAATTTACATAAAAAATAAAAATATAATTATATAAAAAAATTAAATTTATAATTATTTAATTTATTAATAAAATTTCAATTCAATCGAATCGAAAATAAATTACCATTCAATCAACTCTTTCTTTTTTTTTTTTCTATTTTATATTTTTTATCTTTTTTTTTTTTCTCTTTTGGGCGCCACACAAATTTCCACATCAAAAACCATAGCCCCACCTCTCTTATTCCACGTTGGCCGTAACTTTTGAATTGCCAAAAACCATGGGCAGGACGGCAGGACCCCACGTTCCTAACACTTTTTTTGTCATTTTAATATACATCCATAACAGTAGCTGAATCACCGACCCACTCTACTCCTTCCCATCGCTATCAAACGACAATAAACGTGATTCATAATTTTCATATTTTATTCCTGTGTTCCAACCACTTTGATCGTTATCTAAATTTTTGACGGACGAATATTTATGTCACTTGAACTCATGCAATTTACCATATTTTAAATACTAAAAACATGTCGTTAATGGAACCATTAAAGAATCTACTCAAGATTGACCAATTTTTTCCATTGCAAAAACATGGTTTTTTCGTGGCTTTTTAAAATTGTACTAAAAAAATTGACAATAATCGTCATAATTTGTAAATTTGATTAGTTTATTAAAAAAATAAAGTTATTACTTTGTTTAATATAATTAATTATCTAATTAAATTTATCTCTTTTTAAAAAATATTAAACGTGACTTAAGCTTTTTTTAAAAAATAAGTTATAATCTATAAAAAAAAATTTAAGTTTGTGAGTCAATTATGTATAGAAAAAATATTAACTTCCTCATAACACCCATTAAAAAATAATATCAATTTATTTTATATCATTTTATTTAAGCCTTAATTAGAATGGTATTTATATTTAATATTGAAAATTTCTTTATGTTTTTTCTAACACTTTAAGCTTGGCAAAAGCATTATAAAATGCTAGGAAAGGTATCACCAACAATTACTTAACCACCAACCAACCATTGGCTAGGTAGATGCCGGCAAAAAAATATCCGGCGGTCGAAACACCAATGCCGACGAAGTTATTTGGTATATTGACACAAGTTTTACTGGCATTTTATAAATGATGAATCTTTTAAAGGCACTTTACATTGCCTTTGAAAGTTGTGGTATTTTAGCTTTAAAAATAAAATAAACAAACTTTTACAGGCTGTTTTAACCACAATTAAAAGCTTTAGTATCTGTTTTTTTTTTTTTTTTTTCAATTATAGAAAAAAGGTAAGTTTTTTTATACCATAAACTACAATCTTCTCTTTTCCTTCCATAATTAAACTTAAAGTTTATTAATAATATGAAAATCATACATAACAAATCATATATGCAAATTACATAAAGATCCAAAACAGTGCAAGGCAGCTATCAAAAAGTAAAATGCTTATTGGCTCTATCAAATTACAAAGCAAGATAGGCAAAACAAAGAACACCCTTAATAAGATAAATGCTAACTTGTAAATATAGACAACTACAGATTTAAAAGAAGAATACTCAATATTTAGCATTACACTTGGCTGATAATCTTCCTCTTCCAGTCATCTTCAAAAAGCAAATCATTTTGTTCTAGTAGCCTTTTTCCATTCAAATTGTTCTTAACAGTCATTCTTCCATCTCTTTCTATCCTCTTTAGATCCTTGCAATGAAAACCAAATGGAGAGTTTCAGTGAGAAAGAGTAAAAAACCATGCAATTAATGAATCAGGCCTATGCATCGAGTTAATTTGTTGATAAAGAGCCAAGCACCATTCTCTAACTATAAGTACTCTAAACTCTGAACAATTAAGGAAGCATAATCACAAAATCAACTTACCTTGAAGCAAAGATGGCTAGGAACATTCCCATCTCGCTCATTTCAAGAAGTTGGAAAGCATCTCCACTTATCTCACCTTCAAACAACCCCAAGTTAAACATTGCAGCAGCTGCTTGAATCCACCATTTGAGCCAAAACCCTCGTATTAATATATGCCATCAAATTTTTTCTTTCAATACCATTTTTCAGTTTGAGCCTTTACAGATGAATAACAGAAACAAAAAAGCTCAAAATCTTTACCTTTTTGCTTTTCTTCCTATAATAGTTATGATGGCACCTTTGATAACATTTATAACAATAATATTACTTTCATTAGAAAAAGATTTTAGAAGAAACATTTGACTTTTGGGTTTGGCATCTTTTAAATATTTAAAATTTATGACAAAATCTAATTGAAATGACATCTTTTAAAGAAATCAAGTTGCAGCAAGTTCATGCAACATAATACTAACCAATCTTTTGAGAACAACATCATCCAATTCCTGAGGCTTATTAGTGGGACCTGCATTAACATGTGAACATGCAAGTATATACAATCAAATATGGAATTACATCTATTTAATCAAGGCAAATGGATTAACCCAAATAAAAGCAAGTTCATACATTTCATAGTCTCATATGACAAGTTTGGAACTTTGGATAACAAATTTTATTGCACAAAATTTCTAGTAATTTCTAATAATTACATCAAATTAAGATGAAATAAATCACCCAAAGAAGAAATTAAATATAAAAATAAGGTCAAGGAAGGTAACTGAACTAAATCATATTTTAGATTAACTTGTATGATTGCAAATCATAAATCCACATAAACCAAGGAGGAAATGATGTTTTAGACTAAGTATAGAGTTGATCCGCGGCGAAGTAGGTCTTTTAGTTTTATTATTTAGGCCTCATAAACTCATTCCTAACACTACCATGTGCCTACACGAAGAGACAAAGTATGGTAAATGATTTTTATCGCTTATCCATCCTATTTCTCCTAATGGGTAATTATGCACAATTCGAAGCCCTAATTTGATTTTTATGCAAGTAATTCATTATAACATGAGAAATCCTATAATAAATACACTACACAAAAATTCTTAAAACATTGTAGTTTTTACCTATGGTTATGTTGCTTTAAGATTTGAAACGCATTAAGGATCAAAAAATAAAAAATAAATAGATTTAAAATACCATAGGAGTATTAATCCTTAGTAGTTTAACAATCTAACCACACATAGAGTTGATATAGCTAAGATAGCAAGTACAATGACCAAGCACTCTGCCACGTGGTAGATGCTTAATAAGCTCAAGTCATGAAAACAAGAAATCATCATTTAGACACAAATCAGCTGTCCAACACTTGATGGAAAGTTGAATCAGTAAAGATCACATTTCTATTATTCATTCAAAAGAAATTTAACTGAGTTTGTTGACTTGAGAACAAACACTAGATAGCCACAAAGAGTAGACATGACAAATAAGAAGAAGATAAATAAAACTCCAAATTTGTTAGCGAAAATACCATTGACTAACCGAATGATGGAATATTGAGAAACTTGTCTATAAAATATTTCCATATGCTGTTATAATGCAAAGTTCAGGCTACTAAGCTCTTAAACTAGACAAGAAGGTCTCCTGCATAATGTAAAAAGAAGTATGATGTCCTTTTCATGCAAATAACCCTTAGAATTAGGTTAGAAAAGTTAATGGAGTAACATATTACAGAAAGGAAAATTCTTCTAATTCTACTTATTAAAAAAAAAAAAGAAAGAAAATTAGTGGGACTTCTTCTCCCACCAGACTGATGCATACGAATCAAGGAATAACTAATTAAAATCTCCTTCCACCAGACTGACGCATACCAACCAAGGAAAAACTGATTAAAACTGGCTTTCATCATCCCCAACCATAAGTTAAAAAAGAAAAAATAGCCAAATGATTACATATATGTTCACATAAATAGAAAAGATGAAAATATCATTATGGAGTCAAGACTTTTATACATACTTGAATTAACACACAGACACACACATAACACTCCATTCAGCAATTCAAAAACTTTCTGAATATTGAGATTGAAAAGTAATTAGATCACATACACATAACATATTAGGCACCATACCATATAGACTTCTAATTCTCACTCCCCCACCCCCTATCTCTTTTCTTTCTTCCATACAAAGATCATTTAAAAACAAGATTTCTCAATTTCTAATTGGACCAAAATTTCAAGATTATTTGAACAAGTTAGCAATAAAATTAGACTTAATTTTGAAGATTAGTTTAGACCAATTGAAACAAACACCTTATTAGGCAGTTTTAGATTTTCCATAAAATTAGATGAATGACTTAACTCTTCCAAACTATACTAAATTGGAATGCTGAAAGAAAAATTACGTCTCTAGCATGTTCAGGTGTGAAGATGAGCTCAAGATGAAAGCCTTTATCAAGAGCATGTTGTGCCACTAGTGAAGGCATCACATTTCTGCCCCTATCTCTTCTAGAAGGTGGTTGGGTAACAATTGCTGCAACCTAAATATTACTAAATTAGCAATGACTATTAATGAAAACTATAAAATATCGCAAATAGCGCACGCTTTTTAATATCTTTCCTCAGCCTAACAAGGCATATGCTGACTGATTGAAGGCACAATGCTAGGAATACCATTAAAGTTTCAATTCATCACACATTTGTTTTAATTGGATACAAATCCATTGTCCAATATGGCGGTGTCGGGAGATGACAAAGAAAATGACAACGCGGAGTTAGAACAGGAAAAATTAGGGTTATGATTTTCTAATTTTTTTAATCTATTAATAGCAGAGAAAAGAATAAAAAAAAATACCATCTATTTCCTCAAACAAAAAAAAAATCTCATAACATAATTGAAATGTTCATAGAATTAAACCCATAAAATTACAAAAAGAAAAAAGAAAAGGGAAAAGAAAATATTGTGGGACACCTAAATTGAAGAAGCAGTTGTACGTTAGAAACCCAAGAATGAAAGAAATTGCCGACTTTTAATCTAGATTGTCGTTCAAATAAAACAATTCATGACCATACAAATTTGAATACGCTATGTGATCTGCAACGAAAATCTTTCAGTTTACTTCGAGTCCAGAGGCAAATAATCTTGATAATTGCATAAACAGCAGTAGACTAAACATTATAAACAACCATTCTTAGTGATTAACGCACTCGACTTGCATAAAAACCAAAATTATAAATGAAGCATCATTTATGCTGTTAGTCGCTTTGCATCACTTATTTTGGTGAAATTATCTCACTGAAGAAATGATTTTACCAATAACAAGATGAATCAATTGTGGTAGAGATGACGAAGAAGATGGTGAAAATGGTAATTTTCAAAAATTAGGGTTTGATTTTCAAAAAATGGGGAAATAGCTTCAAATCTTATGGGAGAAAATTGATTTGAGATGATTTCGACTTTGATTTTCAAAAGTTAGGGTATGATTTTCTAATTTTTCAATCAATAAAGACGGGAGAAGAACAAAAAGAGAGAGAGGTGAAAAAAAGAAAATCACGTAAAAGATGCGAGACTGAAAAAATTTGGTTTGAAGAAAGATCATCGGGAAAGGATGGTGTTTTTATTTCTTATTAGAGGCTATTAGTGCTAAATCATTTGTGTTTAGCGGCAGTTTCATTTTTCTCAAAAGAAATACAAAGTATTATAGGAAAGCACCGGCTGCTCCCCAAACCCCCAAGAAATAAATACCTTTAAAATTACATATTTTTGTAGTGATTTCAACCAGTGATATAATTTTTCCTCGAACCAAACACTCTCTTAGGGTATGGGTGCCGAAGAGTAGACAAAGAGACAAGGACTTGGGTGGGTGGTCGATTAGATTAGGTTGTGGTTGGGTTTGTTGTAGGGAAGAAACTAAAAAATCAAAGCTGCCATGGGAGAAAAGAAATAGAGTCTCAAGAAAGGGCACAAAAAGATGAAACGGGGCATGGAGGTTTGACCAAAAAAAGAAACATAATATAAAGAGTATAGAATGGTCAATGGTCAATGGAGAAATTAAGCAATTAGATAAGCTTAGTTACATGTATTTAAAGTTAAAATTGATTTTTTTTTTGAATGAAAATTTTGAAAGGAAAAGCAATTGATTATTGAAAAATGGGATTTTGAAAAACTTTTTTTGACTTAAATTGAAACTGAAACGGAACGAGAGATGATAAATAATGAACTTATTTTTGTGAGTGTTTTATTTAATCCATTTAATCCAAAACTTTCTTTTCTTTTGCTTTTCTTTCTTTTTTATTTTTAAATAAAGTGTTTGATAAATTTTTTTTTAGATTTTTTTTGTGTTTGATCCACTTAATACCAAGGCTATGGTACATATTTGTTTTTTTTTATATATTTTTATTTATTTAATAAATAATTTTTAATTTTTAATTATTTTATTGGACCTATTTGATGCCAAGTGTATTTGACATGTCAAGTCATTTGATTCTTTTTTCTATTTTTTCTATTTACTTTTTTTATTTATATTTAATAAATATTTAAGTTTATTTTTTAAAGCCCATTTGATATTATTGATTTTTTTATTTTTTTAATTTGATTATTTTTTAAAGAAATAATATTAGAAGATGTATTGATATCACATCTGAATTTAATAAGTCCACATGTCATTCCCATTTGACTTGCTTTTTTTTATCTTTTTTTCTTCACCATTTTCTTTGTGGTTTTTTTTTTTTTTTTGAAGTTTTTGACTTTGTTTTATTATATAAATTTTATAATAAAATTTTTTTATCAAAAAATAAAAAATAAATAGATTTAAAAAATAAATAAATTTATAAATAGATTTATAAATTTTATAATAAAATTCTTCACCATTTTCTTCACCTTTTTTTATTTTTTCCCTTTTTCTTTTTTGTCAATTTTTTTTATCTTTAATTTAGATAAATTTGTTAAAAAAATTCAATGAAATTGTTATAAAACAAAGTTAATAGATGTAGGGATGACAAGATAACTTATATCTTATGAGTTTTAATTCAACTTATTCGTACAGATTTTTTAAAAAATTAAGATGAAATTGATTTGTTTTTTAAATTAAAGTCATATCAGTGATGGGTTAAAATTTTTTATCTTACCTCAAGTATGTGTGTGTGTATATATATATATATATATATATTATTTAGTTCATTTTATATTTATAAATAAGTATTATATTTATAAAGTTATTATTTAATATTTTAATTTTATAAAAATACTATATTTATAAATAATTGAGTTATAATCCATTTTTCTATCTATTATATAAATCGTACTCATTTTTAATTTTTATTGACACTCATTCAAGATGTTGACATTGTTTCTTTCCTTTTTTTATTTTTTCCCTTTTTCTTTTTTGTCAATTTTTTTTATCTTTAATTTAGATAAATTTGTTAAAAAAATTCAATGAAAGTATCCACATGGCACCCAATTTGGTTTTTTACTTTTCATTTTTTTTAATTACATAATTTTACAACAAAAGGAACTAATGGATAAAGATGGTAAAATAATTTGTATCCAGTGAGTTTCAATCTAACTTGATCTAATAGGAGGAAATTTTTTTCTTTTTCTTTTTCATTTATTGTTTTTTATTAGATAAATTTTATGAGAAAACAATGTTAATGAATATGGCTTTAATAGCACCCTATTTGTTTGTTTCTTTTCTTTTTCTTTTTCTTTTTTGTATCTTTTAATTAAATTATTTTACAATAAAAATGAGTCAATTAATAAGGATAGCCAAAACTATTAATATTCAATAGGTTTCTACCAATTTCTATTTAATTTGGGAGTTCTATAAAAAAAAAAAAAGATATTAAATCAAATCATATCAATTTTTTTAAAATATGGAGATAGGTTTAAAGCAAATTTAAAATGCTCTGTCACAAGTCTTCCCATGATACACGTAAAAATATATATTTTGTTATCTATTTAATTTTATATTCATATACATATTATATTAATGAAATTATTACTTTTTACCCTAATTTAAGATATTAATGTTTTTACATTCAATTTAGACATACATGTCACCTCAACAATCTCTTTTGTCTTATTTGTTTATTTTAATTATTTTTTGTTTTATTTTTTTATTAATAAAATTATTATTTGATATCTTAATTTAAAAAATTAACACTTTAAGCTTAATTGGGATGTTCATGTTATATCTCACAGCTACATTTTCTTTTTTTCTCTTTTTTTTTCTTTTTTAATTTTTTTATTAAATTAAGTTTTGAAAAAAAAAAAGACACCAATGGAGATGTCCATGTGATATCCCATTTCACTTTTTTTTTTCATTTTTTTTGTTTTTAATTAAATAAAATTTTCAATAAAATATGACGATTGATAGAGATGTTAAAACATTTATATCTAACGGGTTTCAATTCACCTCAATTCATTATGAGATGAATTTTTTTTTTTTTTAATTTGGATCGAGTTAGGATAGATAAAATTTTTTAATGAAATACAAGACTGAGGTAAAAGCTTGTTTACAAGAATTTATCCTAGCTCACTTCGAGAGATATATAAAAATATATTTTTTATTGACAAAAAGGTCAAAAAATTCTTCTAACAAAAATTTAATAATCATTTAAGTCCTTGACTTTTTATTACAATTAATTAAGTAACAAATTTTATATTTCGAATCAATTAAACTTTTAAACATATATTTTCACCTAATTAAGCTCTCAATTAGATGAAAATAGTTAAATATTTTTCTTTTGACTCAATTGATGAAAAGAAATGTTTAAGGGTTTAATTAATTGCAAACAAATGAACGAGGCTTAGATAATTATTGAATTTTTATTCAAAGGCTTTTGAGACTCATTTACCTATTTTATTATTAATTTAATTTTCATTTATATATGTATTATATTAATAAAATTTTTATTTGATACCATAATTTAAAAAATTAATATTTTAAATTGGATGGAGATACCCATGTCACTTTCTATGAACTTTTTTTAATTTTTTATTTTTTGGTTGTTTTTGTCCTTTCTACTTTTTATTTTTTACTTTTTTATAAGATATATTTTGTAAGAATAGGAGATCAATTTAAGTGTTCGGTATCATCCCCATTTGTTTTTTTTTACTTTTAACCTTTTTTTTTTCTCTTTTTATTAGGTAAATTTTGCAAAAAATAATCAGTAAATGAAAATGGCAAAACAAAAAAAAATTTTGACTCACAATAGCATGCAGGTTTTTTTCTTTTTTAACTTTTTTGGGGGGTTTTTTATACCTATTTAATTTTTTTAATTATAAAAAATAAATACATATTTTTAAAGTTTTTATTTTTTTATGTGAGACCCACTTATACCAAAAATTTTTTTTGTTTTCACTTTTTATCATTTTTTTTCTTTTCTTTCTTTTAAAATATTCAATAAATATTATTCCTTTTTGGATTTTTTTACTTTTTACTTTTTATAGTTAATTAATTTTTTAAATGATAAAAACTAAATAATTATTTTAAAAGATTTGTTATGTGACCCATTTACACCATTTTTTTTTTTTGTTTTTCCTTTTCTTTTTTTAAAAATATTTTCTAAATATTTTTTGAATTTTAAATTTTTTGTGTGTAAAATCCACTTGATATCAAGGTATGTCAAGTATTTTACTAACTTTTTCTTTTTCATATATTTAATAAATAATTTTTATATTTTAATTTTTTTGTGATACATACTTGATATCAAGACTGTACCATATGTCAAGTAATACTATTAATTTTGATCGTTTTGACAGTAAGTTTGAGTCTCGCTAAGGGTTGCCGCATGGTCCTTCTTCATTCTTTTTTTTTTTTTTATACTTTTTTTTGTATTTTTTTATTTTATTTAGATTTTTAAAATATTTAATAAATACTTTTTAAAAGATATAAAATTATCTATTTTATTTTATATATATGTATATGTATTCACAATTTTTTTTTAAAGCTTGGTATTAAGTGGGTCTTGCACAAAAAATAAAATAAAAAATTTAAAACATATTTTATCTGAATAAGACAATTAATCATTTTTATAACATGTCTCATTTTTTTTTCTTTTTTTTTTTTTGCTTTTTTCAAAAAAATGACACTTTTTAAAGAATAAATAAGATATATAAAAATTTTCAAAGGTTCAATTATTTTGAAATTCAAATATCAAATATTATAAAACTGAGTTGAGTCAAATGTAAAATTCTTTTTACACGAAACAAGGAAATAGACTAAACCAGAAAAATTGCTCTTCATTAACAGAACTATTAAATTTTTTTGTGAATGCAACTTTGTATTTTTACTAAAATAAAACAATTTAAAAAAATTTAAATTTATAAAAATATGTAAATTTTTTCATATTTTCAAATAATTGATTTTTCAAAAAGTTATCCTTTCAGATCATTCATCTATCATTATTAAATTAAAAAACTAACCGACTTATTTCAGTTCAATTTATTTCAATTTTTTGTTTTTATATAAATTAATTATAATTTATTCTTTAAAATTTATAATAATTTAATGTAAAAAATCATAAATGAATTATTCAAAAACCATAAAATGTTAAATTTGATATTTTTTCAATAAAAAAATAATTCCTAATAACCACTCTTCACCTTCATTTTTTTATGAAATCAATTTTTTATTAAAAAGCTTAAGAAAAAAAACTAAATGATTCTTAAAATTGTTTACTATTAGTTATATTTTTAATCAAAATTTCCGGTTTATTAATGATTCTACTCATTAATTGTTTTATTGATTTTAAGTTCTTAAGTTTTAATTCAATTCATATATTACTATTCACTGTGCTAATTCATAAAATAAAGTTGTAATGTTGTTACATTTTGGAAAAAAAAATACAGGAAGTAAATAAATTTTGGAGACACCGTGTGAATGTGATACGGGTAGCTTACTTAACGTGAGTCCAGGAACGGCAAAGTGAAAAAACACTTTTCTTAGGACACGTGTAACATAATTAAATCCGTTTGTGAAGTTTTTGGACATCACTCACAGTCCTATTCACTGTCAATAGAGTCCAAAACTCAAATCCTATTCATTGTCAGCGACTTTGGAAACTTGACAAACGGATTTGTCTAGTTATTACGTGTTCTTTTGAAAAAAAAAAACATATATTTTTCGCTTTGCCGTTCACTTTACTCCAAGATTTGTTACCTCTTTCTCATCCTATGTCTTCAAAATCTCTTTACTTCCCTTTCTTTCTCTTTCCCCCTTTTTCTTTTTTCCTTTTTTTTTTTAATTTCAGTTCCATCACTTATCTTCTTCGTTCTTCCTGACTTCCATCTTACCTCTCATGCTTATATGTTGGGTTTCATAACTTATATCTCTCGCTAGATATATTTGCTGCCATAGGCCATGATTCATATGAAGCTACCAAGCGTGCTATGCAGAAACAATGGAGCCAGTTTGAGCGCCCAGATTCATTTTATGCTTCTGATGGATACCACTCACAAGAGCTGTCATTGTCACTTTATCAAAGAGAGGAAATGGCAGCCAAGAGAAATAATGTGGTATGTTTGTAATTATCAGATCTAGAAATTACATTAAAAATTTTGGTCTAGACATCTGATTTTAAAATTTTGGCATGCTACGTGTAAGACGCACGTTCACATGGTATGTTGGGTCTGAACTTTGACGGTTAACGGAATCGTTAGTACTATGTCATCATGCAATTGTATTATTCGATCAAAATGATTAAAAAAATAAAAAAATTATATTTGATGCATTAGTACGTATAACATAATGACATCTCATAAAATTAGTTTTAAAATTTTAAAATCTTAAAAATATATATTTAATTTTAAATATGTATTTAATTTTAAAAATATATTTTATAATAATTTTTTATAAAATTTTATTATGTGATTAATTATCTATGTATAATATTTATATACTTATAATATATTAAATATAAATTTTAAAAAAAAATTAAAGGATTTGATTGACTCAAATAAAAGAGTAAAGGCTCGAACGGTTCTGTTTGCAGAATTCAAATGGCTAATTTTACCGTTACGTCTAAAAACAAAAAAAAAATGAAATAAAAATGAACTAATCAGTTGTGATAGGTTCGACAATGAGTGAGATTAAAAGATCCTTTGTTGCTCCGCTTGACGTCCCAATACCATCTCCATGCTGGAAGATGCACTGAGCAGTACGCGCCATGTTTAAGCACATCTTTATCATGGATCTTGGTAGGGAATTTTTGTAGCTTTCCTCATTCAACATTTCCCATGAATGAGCTATCAAACCCTTAATGTGCTGTCTTGCTTCTTCTTTGGACATTCCTCCTTCAATCATGTAGCACTCTGTCGATTTCGCAACGTCTCCTCTAGCACCCTCGGCCTTCAGAAAGAAGAAAGATTCAGAAAATAAGGGATTATTGATCATCATTTGAGTGAATTTCATGCACAATTCTTTTTACTCTAATTTTAAAATTATTCAATCACAATTATACAAGAGTTCACAATTTATAAATGTAGATTGAATATAAAATCTTTTTATGAATTTCACATATTTATAAATTATAATTAATTAATTATAGTGTAATGATTGTAAATAATACGTGCTCCAGATTCTGTTAGTCTTATAAGTAGTACATACCTCGGAAGTACCCAAATCATCGCTAAGCCGGGTAATTAGGGACGACCAATATATTAGCTCACGACCATGCTTGAAGCAATGATCCAGAGATTTTTCTGGCATTGAGCCTGGTTGTAAAATATAAGCATGAACTATGGCTGCAGGACCACCCACCGAAATCCAGGCGTTTTCTAAATACTCCTTCAGAGCTGGTGTGTACCCGTTGTCAAACCATTTTGCTTCGGTTAAATATGACTGACAAAGCTTCTTCCACTGCAGTTGACATAGAATTTCAGATAATTAAGCATGCGGTATTGCTCCAAATTCGCCATTTCTGAGAGAATCTTTTTAGAACTAGCTTAATGATGTACCTCTTCCTTAATGTAGCGGGCGATATTGAATCCATGATCTTTCAGGATTCCATGTCCCAAATCGTTAACAAAGTTGAACAAGGCTAAATAGCATGCCCTCATATATTCTGGAAGGTCCTTCATGGCCCTAATATCCCATCTAAATTGCCAAAAAAAAAGAAAAAAAAAAAACAATGGAGGAATTTTGTTAGAACATTTCTTTTGTTTTTTCCGCGAGGAAAAGAAGCAGAAGGGTCATTGTCGTACTGATTCACTGCTCTGGTGAAGAGTTCAAGTTCATCCGGCAGTCCATATACATCATACATATCATCAATTGCGGTTAAAATGCATACGAATTTGGTGAGGTACATCCTGCATTTGGAGAATTGAGGCTCGAAGATGATCCCCATTGCCCATATGTAATTTTCCATCAATCGATCCCGTGAAAAACTCATCTTCTCTTTAAATCCCAAGTCTCTCCACCACCTGTTGAAACAAACGACGCCTCTCAATTAGTACTTCATCAATTAAAAGTACTTTAATGATACAATTATTCTTACGTTGCCAACTCTTTGAGTTCCTGTTGATAAACTGATTGCACTAGATTGTAATCTAACATGGCAAGCTCAATTAAAGTTGAATTCTTTGTGTCCTGCTTTTGGTAGACATCTATAAAAGTCATTGCCTCAATTCTAGGCATCTTCCAATGTAAAGGAACTTGTAGGGACTGTTGCACTTGGATACCCAAATCACAATCTAAATTCCCCAATGAAGATTTGAGATGCTCTGCACTGAATTTCTTGGCCTCTTCCATAACATCTTCTCCATGCATTCCGAGGTATGAAGCTTCATATAAACTCAAAAGCCCCGCCACATCTCCTCCTAAACTGTCCATAAATTTCCCATCTCTACCTCTGAATCTGTTAAACAGATCTGTTTTCCACCATGATCATCAAAAAATGAATGAATTAATAAAGTCAGGGGAAAAAATTAAGCACTCTGGCTTTATACTTCTATATTTTATGTTTACAACTCTGTTATCACCTGTGCTAATCGGATAACCATGTTCACGTAGAATCCGGAACAGTAATGAAGTTGTATAAAGATCCTCGGTAACAGTTTTTCTTCGGACATTATTTAGAGCCTCACCAATCTCTTTGCCGAAATGGTAGGCTACGCCTAACCGCTGCATCAAGTCGATTAGATTCAATGTTGCAGAAGGGTCTTGGACAAATGCCAACAAATTTCTAGCCTCTTTCTTCAAGTTCTCTAATTTAGTACCATGAAACTCATACTGCAACACATGCTGGTACAAAGTTAAAAAAAAAAAAAATGGCATATAGAATAAAGCTCATCCATGATGAAAAAAAGTGTACTTACCGAATATGGAGTGGTCAAGGATTCAATAAGTTTCGGGTCCCAAATGCTAGGGTGGTAATTAGCTGATCGACGTTGGTTTGCTTCTATGAAGCTGGGCTTTGAAATGATTGTGAAACAACGAAGCACCCTTGATCGGCCTAGCTTTCTCCCTGTTGTCAGCCATGGTGAAAACGAGTTTCTAGGGTAAGCAATTACAGCAGAACAAGGAAGACGGCAGGGAGAAGAGCAAGCAGTTGTTTCATTGATGCACTTATTCAGAATCATTTTAGGGAAACACGGTGTCCATTCGTGCGTAAGTCTTATATAGAAATTATACAACGTGGATTTGGTGATAGTTAACAGAATCCAATGGCATCGTCAGTCCGTCATTTTATTTTTTATTTTTTATTTTTTTGTAAAAAACAAAAGACACCATTTATTAAAATTGTGAAAATTTTAATTTTTATCTTATTTGTTACTCCAGTACTTTCGATTTTATTATTTTGTGTACTTTATCTAGGCCAAGAGGCCAATTATTATGTGTAAATGCGTTCTTGATCTCTTAATTTGAATTAAAAGTATAATTAAATTTGAGTTAAAATTTATTTGAAATTTGATTCAAATTTTAATTTTAAATCTTGAATTTAAGTCAATATAAAAATTAAGTTATTCGAATTCATTCGATTAAATTTATGTATCGAATAAAAAATAAATTTGATTTTAATACTCGATTTTAAATTAATTTTTTGTATTTAAATTTGAATTTAAATTGATTTATATGAATAAAATAATAATTTTTTAATTAAATAAATATAAATTATATTAAAATATAAAAATTTGACTAAATTTGTAAATTTTTTGAACTGAACATTAAAATATTCAAATTCAACTTACTCGATAAATCAATTATTTAAGTTTAAGTTCGATAAGATAATGATAGAATAAAATTTAAATTTTATTTGAATTGAATTTGAATAATTTATAAAAATTAATATATTATTTATATTTTTAATTTGGTTTACTGTAGACAAATAGGGCATGTTTGTGAATGGTAGCAAGATGATGCGATCAGGGTCAATCTGAATTTTTAGACGCTTAAAACCACTGCGGGCATGTGGTGTTGAAGGGCTCGAATGGCACCAGGAACGGTTTCGTTGGCCACATCATGCTTTTTGGAGGATTTCTTGTTTTCTTAGGCCATGGTTGTTGAGTGAAAAACCTGCAATAGTTTCTTTTCTTTTTTTTTTTTCTTTTTTTAACTTGGAAAACCTATAATAGTTGTGTGACCGAGTTTCACAGTCATTATAATCATTTATGGGACCATAAGTCTTGGTAATCTCGGCAAGCATTACAGGGTAATAACAGTCAAATTTCTATATAGTAACAAAGTAAAGATTTGCATAGGAATTTAGAGTAAACTTTGTATACAAAGATTTTGTTTTTCTAGTCATTAGCTTTAATTACCATTGATCACTGCTTATTACTTTCTATGAAATAGATCAATAAATATTTTGCCAAAAATGTACGGAAGCTTTCTTTTTCCATGTTCATTAATTATTTCCTTCTTTTGTACGTATCAATTACTATTTTCTTTTTTTTTTTTTTTCCTTATACGATAGCATTGCTTTCGTTTTGCTACGCACCATTTATTTCTTTCAATGCTCAATCATTATTTTTTTCCCCACCAATCATTATTATCCAAGAGTTTCTTTCTGTCAATTATTCTTTTCCCACATCACTCTTAGTCGTCACCTCCCCACCACTTTTTCGATCACCGTCCATTATTATTATTATTATTATTATTATTATTATTATTATTTAGATCACCGTCAATTATTTTACTCATCTTTTTATTGGACAAGTGACAAATATAATAATATAAAAATAATATATTATAATAAATTTATAGTAATATATAACAATTAATAATTTAAAATATAAAAAATAAAATATATTAAGATTAATATAAAAAATCCATCAATATAAAAAAAAACTCACAAATTACTAAAAAATCTTCACTATCAAATAATAAATATATAAAATTTTTTTTCGGTTAAAATTAAAGCTAACAAACAACTAAAAAATAATCAGAGAAATCTCACTAAATCAATGACTCAACAAATACATCTTAAATTTGTTTTTAAAAAGCTTCAAACCCGATCTTCATCATTCATAATGTAAAACATTAAATCATGAACCTTTTGACAAAATTTTAACTCAATTGAACTATGAATCGATTACCATTTAATCAATTCTCCTTTCTTTTTTTTCTCATTATCTTTTCTGACTTTTTTTTTTCCTTTTCGGCGCTACATCAATTATCACACTAAAAATCACAGCCTTACCTTTTTAATATGTAAGGCTCTTATACCACATTAAGTTAAAAGACTTATAGCCTTTGAATGGTAAAAAACATAAGGTTGAACCTCACGTTCCTAACAATCTTTTCCTCCAATCCCATTAGAAAGAAATTCATCACCATAGTAGTTTTATTTGAAACTTACATTGGCTAAAGAACCCAATCCGACTAAGTTATTGCAAAGCTCAAGTTTTTTCCTGAGAAATGTCTTAGTTAACATATCTACTGCATTCTCATCATACTGAACTTTCTTTAACTGCATCTGCTATTTTTCAATCATTGAATACAGGCAGTGATATCTAATATTAATATGTTTTATTCTAGCATGGTATATGGTATTCTTACTCCAATTTAAAGAACTTTGGCTATCACAAAATTTCGCATACTCTTTATGATTCAACCCCAATTCAAGAAAAAAATATTTTATCCAAAGCATTTCTTTACTTACTTTAGTTATTGCAATATGCTCAGTCTTTATAATTGATAAGATAACACACTTCTGTAACTTAGACTACCAAGATACAGCTTTTCTTGTAAAAGTGAACAAATATCCTGAAGTAAATTTTTTACATCAAGATCACCTGCCGTATCAGCATCACTAAACCCTTCTAACTGGTTGTGAAACTCCATAACTCAAGTACATTTTTTAGGTGCCCCTCAAATATCTAAAAATTTATTTCACTGCTTCTCAATGAACATTTCTCGAATTAGAAAGAAATATGTTGACTACACCAACTGCATAAGTAATGCTAAGCCATATGCAGACCATAAGATATATCAAAGAACTGACTACAGAAGAATAAGAAATACTAGACATAGCTAGTTACTCTTTTTTAGTCATTGAATAAGATTTCTTACTCAGATGAAAATGATTGGTAAGTGGACTGCTAATTGATTTAGCATACTATATGTTGATTATACAAAGCACCTGTTTAACATACTTTTTCTGTGATAACCATAGCTTTCCAACTCTTCTATCTCAGATAATATTTATATCAAGAATCTGGTTTGCTAGACCTAAATCTTTCATGTCAAAAGACTTAGACAAGTATTCTTTCAACCTACAAACTATACTAGCATCTTATCCTATAATCAATAAATCAACATATAATAAAAGAATAATGAAATTACTATCAGTATATTTTTTAACATACATACAAAATTCGTTGTTATTCTTTTACAACTGTAGCTTACCATAAAAGAATCAAATTTTTTGTACCACTGTCGCGGATTATGTTTCAAGCCATACAAGCCTTTTTTCAGTTTGCAAACTAAGTACTATTTCTCTTTTACTTCAAAACCTTAAGCTGATTTATATAAATATCTTCAAGCAAGTCACTATGTAAGAATACAGTCTTAACATCAAGTTGTTGAAGTTCAAAATTTAAATTAGCTGTTAATCTTAGTACCACTTGAATGAAACTCATCTTCACAACTAGAGAAAAGATCTCATTAAAATCGATGTCGAGTTTTTAAGAAAAACTTTTCACTATCAATCGAGCTTTGTATCTCACTAGTTTGTCACCATTTGTTTTTCAACTTGAACATCCATTTATTCTTCAACGGTCTCTTCCATTTTGAAAGTTTAATAAGATCATATGTACCATTTTTTCACAATGACTTCATTTTTTCTTTTATTATTTTTAACCAATGCTCTCTATCGGAGTAATCTATATATCTTCAAAGCTTTTTAGCTCATATGCTAAAGCTCTACATTACATGAAGTTGAAAGTAGCTCCCCCTACTCAACACTTTCTAGTAGAGAAGACTACTCATCCTGTTCAACACTCTTAAGTAGAGATGATTGCTTCCCCTACTTAAAACTGATTACATTTTATAAACACCAAATTTTATCCGAAACCTTTTTAACATGACTGACCCAGACTCATTTGTAAAAATAGGCCGGACTCATTAACATAGGACTATTACATAAACCATTTAAGAGGACATTTATAACCCATAAAAAGCTCACAAATTAGCTCATTTAGAGACCCAATGTCAACTCAGGTCAAATCCAATCAAACTTGATCAATAAAGTTAAAATTAGTTAAATAAAGTCAAAATTACACAAAACTTGATCAAAATAGATAGAACTCGGGTCAGTTCTCAAAATTCGTAACTTAATTCGAATCAATGTGGTGTAAAAGTTAAAATTGGTGATTTTTAAAACACTAAAATTTTTATTGCACTTGGAAAAGTACAAATTTACTAAAATGCCCTTTAGAGGTATTTTTGTAATTTTATCTTCCAAAAATCAGATTTTCATGAAACTTTTTATATCTTAATTTCATAATATTTCATAAATTTTGGTGCATTTGAAATCACAGTAATGCCTCAAAAGGTGTGCAATTATGAAAATACCCCTTAAGGGTATTTTGGTAATTTAGCTTTCTTAAGCTCGGATTTTCATGAAACTTTTCAAATCTTAATTTTTTAATATTTCATGATTTTTGGTGCTTTTAAAATCCTAAAAATGAGCATGGAAATATTGATTCTAATAAAATGATCTAAATACCAAAAACTTTATACTAAGGGTAAAATAGTATTTTCATTTAGTTTAGGAGCTATAAAAATTAAACTTTTGTAGTAAATAATGTAGACCATTAGATCTCTTATTAAATCTTAATCCAATGGTTAAAAATTACTCCTTGAACAAAAAGAAAAAACTTTGACCCTTGGATGAGATTTGATTCAAAGACTTATACTTAATCTTTTAAAGATATTTTGGTGGTTTCCTTTTTGAAAAGGAAGGAAGAAGGGGGTTGAAAAAAAAAGGGAAGGAGGAAAAAAGCAAAAAAAAAAAAAAGAGAAAAAGAGAAAGAAAAGTGCTTTCTTGAAAAAAAATAGAAAAAAAAAAAGAGAGAAAGCCATTTTGAAGGAAGAGATCTAAAAAAAAAAGCAAAAACAAAAGTTCTTTGTTTTTTTTTTTTTTTCATTGTTTGTGGTTGGTGGAGAGGGAAGCCCTCAAGTTAGCGTAAAAAAAAAAAAGTAGTTTCATAACTATTCCTTTTTCATGAGTTTTGGACCAAAATAATGATTCACCTTTTCTTTTATGTTTGTTGACTTCCTTAGGATTTTAATATGTAAGTAGAAGTATAAAGCTTCACCTTTTCATGCTTGTTTAAATCCCCATTATTTTAATAAATGATGTTTCATTTTCTTTTCTTCTTGTCATGTGAACCTATTGCCCAGGGATTAAAAATTTTCTTTCTCTTACTTGTTTGTTTATTTTTGCATGAATAGGGTTATGGTTGACAATAGCTGGAAATTTCATCTTGATCAAGGTTATGCATTCTTTCTTTCTCCATATAGCATGAAAATATTAAAAGAATTAAAAAAAAAATAAGCCATGTAAAGAAGAAAACAAAGCTTTGTGGGGCTACACAGGTTGCATGATTTTTAGGATTGAATAATGGAAAAAAAATATTGAAAAAAGAAAGCCATGGTGTGAGGAAAGTGGTAGTTTAAAAAAAAAAAAAACAGAAATAAGCATGCATGAAAATCCATGATGTGAGGCCTTACTCCATTTGCATTACCTTCAATTGCCTTTCACGTTTGATGGCAATGAAAAGATGGTTTTCTTTTGATTAAAAAAAATAATACATATAAGCATGCATGGAAAACCATGGCGTGCGTCCATGGTGGTAGCATAATTGGATTCTATATATTTTTCTTGGCCCTGACATGAGTATAGTAATGTAGAAATTCTCTTTACTTAGAATCTTGTAATAAATATAATTTTATAAAATTTATAAGGCTTAAAATTTGTTCCCAACAAGGTTTATTTTCATGTGTGTTAATCTTAATTATACTTATATTTTATTTAATCTTAATCATACTTATATTTCATTTTATGTTGTTTAAATTTAATTGTAAGTTTAATTTTTTGCATTGTTAATTTTTTTATTGTTTTGATTCTCATGCTCGTTTTAATTTAATCTTTCATATTTAAATCTGTATTTGGTATATTTTATTTTTATTTTTCATGCACTTTAAATTTATGTATAATAATAATAATAGCAATAATAATAAATTTTATGCAAAAAAGAATTATATATATAATATATAAGAATATAAAAGTTCATTTTTAAAAGAATTATAAAAATAAGCTTGCTCTGAAAGTCTGTCAAGATGTTAGAGATTTTTAGAGAGAGGTTCGTAAATTCTTGAAACTTAAACCCAAACCTACCCAAAATCCCAAACTTGTTTTAAATTTCTAAGGATTTGCATGAAAACGTTTTATGAAGTAATTTGTTCTCGAATGCTGTCGAGATATTGGGGTATTTAGAAAATTTTATTTCATTAAGAATTTTCATATATTTCTGCAACTCAAAATAAATTTATTTTGTTAAAACAACAAATATAAAAAAAATAAAACATAATTGGATAGGGTTTTAAATATAGAAAATTTACACCCAAACTCTGTCTAGATGTTAGAGAGTCTAGGTGGTCTCTTTATATTTGAAAACTCGATTCTTAAATTTTTATTTGATCATCATTTGCATATGTTTCATTTTTAGATTAATGTCCTCATTTATAATGCATATATATATATATATGTTTGCTCTAGTTATGGATGTTTAATAGTAATTATATTATTTTTAATTTTTTTACATAAAAAGTTTTCTTAAAATTTTTTAGTTTTGAACAAATAAAATTAAAATAGCATTATATGAAATATAATTATTAGTACTCTGCCTAAATATTAGATAGTCACCAATGATTATCATTTAAAAAGAGCGTTATTTTATTATTTTGGAAAGAATGTTATGATAAATCTTAAATTAAAAGATTATCTTCAAATTCTACTTTTATATAAAAAACTTTAAATGTATTTCTTTAATTTGAAGATTTTCATAATATTCTTAAATAAAGATTTTTTTAAAACTAATTTTATTTCTTACAAGCAAAGGGAATTATAATTAAATTTCATATAGAAAATCATTTTTATCCAGAATCACAAATATCGCATAATTAATTAGTACTAATTTTGTGGGTATTGTGAGAGTGCTAATCTTTTTCTTATACGTAACCAACTCTCGAACCTAATATATTTTTGTAGACAAAAATTATCTTTTTAATAAAGCTTTAAACATGTTTTTATTGTTTTATTAAAAAATAAATTTTTTTGGTTGCCAATCACACTTTAAAAAAGATTGGTAGTGACTCTTCATGTTTTTCATGAAAGACGACATCTCTGTTTTTTACTATCTTTCTCTTCATTGGATCCCATAACTTGTAGCTAAATTTTTCATCATCATATCTTACAAACACATACTGTGTGGCTTTTCTGTCAAGCTTTGATCTCTACTCTTTTAGCACATATATCAATGCTTTATATTCAAAAACTTTCAAATGACAGTATGAAGCATCTTTTCCTGTCCACACTCTTTCTAGAATGTTAAAGCCCAAAGAAATTGATGGTGATATGTTAAGCAAATAACAAACTATGTTGACTGCTTCACCAAAAAATGGCTTTGGTAATTTTGTTATCCTTAACATATATTTGACTTTTTCTACAATGGTATGGTTCATCCTTTCCACTAATCTTATGCTTTAAACAATATTCTTTAAAGTCTTTGGATGTGTATTATCCACCATTATCAGTCTGAATACACTTTAAGGATAATCTTGTCATCCTTTCCACCATGGCATAAAAATTTTAAAAATACTGCAATACCTAGCTTTTGTTTTTCAATATATACGCCTAAGTCTTATGTGAAGTATCATCAATTAAAGTAACAAAATACCTATTACCACCCAATGATTCAACCTTAATAGGATCACATATATAAGAATGAATCAATTCCAATATGTTTTTTATTTTTTGAAAGCACTTATGAAAGGAAACTCTACGATATTTGCCAAATAAACAATGATTACATGAGTTAAGAGACATACTTTTGGTTAAGAAAATGAGAGATTGCTTTGTCAAGACCTATAACTCCTTCTTGCTTATGTGTGCCAGCATTTTGTGTCACATATTTTTGAAGCATCATCTTCAACAACATTTATCCGGTTGCCTTTCAATTGCATCCATGTTTTGTACATTATGTAGTATAGTTTTTTCCTTACAACTACTATAGATCTTTTGTGAAACTTTCATTACCCATTCTTTTGTCGACTCTTATATCCTTTCTTACTAAGAAAATTAATAGCAAGCAAGTTCATTCTTATATTCGAAATATATCTGACATCCCTCAAAGTCAACATATAACCTATACTAGTTTGTACAACAATATCATCGATCCTAACAATCTACAATACAATCTTGTTTCTCATATTTGTGCAATCAAAATCTTCTGCTTTGTAAGTTGTAAAAAACTCTCTCTTAAGAACACAATGATATGTTTTTCCTGTGTCAACTATTCACTCAATATTAGGATCATCATCATGATTATCATGTGTCCAAATTAAAGTAACTGAATCACTATCTAAATTCACTGCTGCAACATTACCATCATTTAAACTCTGCATTTCTCATCTTTCTATTTTTACTTTAAGATTTTGCAGTATTGATTGCTCTATATGGCTTGGTTTACCATAATGAAAGTACATTTCTTTATGTCTGAACTTGGATATTTGTTTAGACTTACTACAGTTTTTTGAGTTCTGACCTCTATCAATATTATTACCCATATTCTCTGTGACAAGAGCTTGATTATCAGGGTCTAAATCTTTTATTCTTACTTTTTTATTAAGCATATTGTCTTTTACCATTTTTAATGTTTCCTTGTAATCAGGAGCTAAATTAAGAACAATCACAACTAAAGTATTTTAGTTCTCTAGTAATAAACTTAAAAGAAACAATGCCTTCATTTCATCATCCATTTTAAGCTCTATAGTAGTCATCCGATTAAATATATCTTAAAAATTATCAAAGTACTCTGTAATTGATCATCCATCTCTGTACTGTAAAGTTGTAAGTTTTTAACAAGCATAACTTTATTCATACATGTTTTTCTCTCATACAACATTGTCAATTTTTTTCAAACAGAGTGGACATCTGTTTCCTACGCTATATGATGAAACACGCTGCTATCACACTATTTTTTTTATTGTGGCTAGCGTCTTTTTGCCTAGCTTCTTCTAGTTTTCATCTTTCATATTTGCTAGCTTACTTGAATCACCCAATATCGGCTTATACAAATTTTTACAGTATAAATGATCATTCATTATATCCTTCTAAATTAAATAATTTGATGTTGTTAATTTTATTATATCACCCTTTATGATCTCAAATAAAATTTACTTCTATCTTAAGTTGCTTCTAAATCGATGTCTCAAAATAACTCTCACTCTGATACCACTTATTGGGGAGATAATCACACTTGAAGCCATGAGAGCACACCAAAGAGCCCATACATATATGTTGGATACCATTTGAGCCCCAAAGCTTAAGCTATTAGGTTATTGGATCCTCTATGTATATATAAGATATCTCATTTAGATTTCTTAGTAACATGAGATTATTTACTCACATCTAAACATTATCCCAACAATCTTCCCATTTACTTGTGAGTTTTGATCAAGTCTCACTTTGTCTCCCCTATACAAGTAAGTCCTATCAATATCTTTTTTGGGCCAGACAATCTCACATCTCTAGTGCGCTTTTAAACTAGGCACTCCAAGTTGACTAAATACATCGCCCACTTGGATGTTTTGCTTCTGCATATTATCATATACTCATTGTATCCAAGTCAAACACTTTCACTATGATATTAACATTCGAACACATGAAATTAATTGATGTGACCAACCTTTGATTTGTCAATAATCTTTTCACCAACAACACCACTAGGACTTGAACCTATAACCTTTGCACTGATATCAATTGTTAAGCCTAAAGCGACAAATACAATAATGTAGAAATAATATATCACAATAAATCTAAAGCAACAAATAACAATCAATAATTCAAAACACAATAAAAATAAAGTACACCAAGATTTATATGACAAATCATCCAATGTAGAAGGAAAAAACCGTGAAGCACCATAAAATCTCCATTATCAAATAATGGATATACAGAGTCCTCTTCTAGCTAAAATTAGAGCTAATCAATAACTAAAAAAATAATTTAAAAAATCTCACCAAATAAGTAACTCAACAAATATACATTAAATTTATTTTTAGAGAGCTTCAAACCCGATTTTTATCATTTAAAATGTAAAATATTGAATCATAAATATATTTACAAAATTTTAACTCAATCAAATCATGAATCGATTACCGTTTAATCAACTTTCTCTTTTCCTTCTTTCTTTTCTTTCTATTTTTTATGACTTTTTTATTATTATTATTTTGGGTGCCACGCCAATTTTCATGCCAAAAATCACAGCCCCGACTTTTTACTATGTAAGGCTCTTATTCCACGTTAAAAGGCCATAACTTTTGAATTGTCAAAAACATAGGGCAGGACCCTACGTTCCTAACACTTTTTTATCATCTTAATATACATCCATAACAATAGCCGAATTACCTACTGACTTTGCTCTTTCCACCACGCTATCAAACGACAATAAACATAATTCATAGTCTCTATATTTTATTCCTGTATTCTAACCACTTTGATCATTACCCAAATTTTAACAGGGGAATATTTATGCCACTTGAACTCATGCAATTTACCTTATTTTGAAAACTAAAAACATGTTGCAAAAAAATCTTCTCAAAATTGGCCAATTTTTTTTGTTGCAAATAAAAAAAAGGTTTTTTCATGGCTTTTTAAAATTGTACTAAAAAAGATGGACAATAACATCAGTCATAATTTGTAAATTTGAAAATTTGATTAGTTTATTAAAAAAATTAAAGTTATTACTTTTTTTTTAAATAATTGATTATCTAATTAAATTTATCACTTTTTAAAAAATATTAAACTTGACTTAAGCTTTTATAAAAAAATAATAAGTTATGATCTAAAAAAAAAGTTTGCGAGTCAATTATGTATAAAGAAAGTATTAACTCCCTCATAACACCCATTAAAAGATAATATCAATTAATTTTATATCACTTTATTTAAGCCTTAATTAGAATGGTATTTATACTTAATATTAAAAAATTTTTTAGGTTTTTTCTAACACTTTAGTTAAACTTCTCAAAAATTTTTTTATTTTAAGAGTATTCAGGAAAACGTATTCATTTTTTTAAGAAATTTGTAATTTGATTAAATATTTTATGGAAAAGAATTAATTATTAATTTTTATTCAATTTTGAAATTTCTTTATCTTTTAAAATTTTATTGGTTTTTTAATTTTTAATTGTCTTGAAAATAAATGAAAATCATTGATATTGAAATTTTGAAATCAGTTTTTAAATTCTCCAATGTTTTGATGAAATTTAAAAAACTTCTCTCATTTAAAATTTTTTAAAAAAAGTTGCACATCTTCAAAAGTTATTAGAATTTCATTATTTTGCCAGTCATTTATTCTCAAAATTTTATTAAATTTACATAAAAAAATAAAAATATAATTGTACAAAAGAATTAACTTTATAATTATTTAACCAAATGACAAAATTTCAATTTTATCGAGCTACAAATCAACTATCATTCAATTAACTCACTCTTTTTTTTTTTTTCTCTGTCTTTTCTGATTTCTTTGTTTTCTTTTTGGTGCCACATCAATTTTCACGCAAAAAATCTCAGCCCCAACTCTTTAATATGTAAGGCTCTTATTCCACGTTAAAAGGCCGTAACCTTTGAATTGTGAAAAACATGGGGCAAGACCCCACTTACCTAACACTTTTTTGTCTTCTTAATATACATCCACAGCAATAGCCGAATCATCGACCCACTCTACTCCTTCCACCACGCTATTAATTGATAATAAACGTGATTCATAATCTCCATATTTTATTCCTGTATTCCAACCACTTTGATCATTACCTAAATTTTAACAGGGAATGCTTATGCCACTTGAACTCATGCAATTTACCTTATTTTCAAAACTTAAAGCATGTTGATTTCATTAATGGAACCCACCAAAGACTCATCTCGAGATTGACAAATTTTTTTGTTGCAAAAACATGGTTTTTTTTGTGACATTTTAAAATTGTACTAAAAAAGATTGACAATAACATCCGTCATAATTTGTAAATTTGATTAGTTTATAAAAAAAAAAGGTTATTACTTTTTTTAATATAATTGATTATCTAATTAAATTTATCACTTTTAAAGAAATATTAAACTTGACTTAAGCTTTTTTTCTTTAAAAAAAATAAGTTATGATCTTAACAAAAAAAAAAAAGTTTGCAAGTCAATTATGTATAAAGAAAGTATTAACTCCTTCGTAACACACATCAAAAGATAATATTAATTAATTTTATATTATCTTATTTAAGCCTTAATTAGAATGGTATTTATACTTAATATTAAAAAATTTTTTAGGTTTTTTCTAACACTTTAATCAAACTTCTCAAAAATATTTTTCATTTTAAAAGTATTCAGCAAAACATATTAATTTTTTAAGAGATTTGTCATTTGATTAAATATTTTAGGGAAAAGAATTAATTATTAATTTTTTTATTCAATTTTGAAATTTCTTTATCTTTTAACATTTTATTGTTTTTTTAATTTTTAATTTTCTTGAAAATAAATGAAAATCATTGATATTGAAATTTTAAAATTATTTTTTAAGTTCTTCAATGTTTTGATGAAATTTAAAAAATTTCTCACCTAAATTTTTTTAAAAAAAGTTGCACATCTTTAAAATTTATTAAAATTTCTTTATCTTACCAAAGTCATTTATTCCCAAAAATTTATTAAATTTACATAAAAAATAAAAATATAATTATACAAAAAAATTAAATTTATAATTATTTAATTTATTAATAAAATTTCAATTCAATCGATCATTCAATCAACTCTTTTCTTTTTTTTTCTATTTTTGTCCTTTTCTTTTTGTCTCTTTTTGGTGCCACACCAACTACCACATAAAAAATCATAGCCCCACCTCTCTTATTCCACGTTAAAAGGCCCTAACCTTTGAATTGTCAAAAAACATGGGCAGGACCTCACGTTCCTAACACTTTTTTGTCATTTTAATATACATCCATAACAGTAGCTGAATCACCGACCCACTCTACTCTTTCCCATCGCTATCAAACGACAATATACGTGATTCATGATTTTCATACTTTATTCCTGTTCCAACTACTTTGATCATTACCTAAATTTTTAACGGAGGAATATTTATGCCACTTGAACTCATGCAATTTACCTTATTTTAAAAACTAAAGACATGTTGATTTCATTAATGCAACCATTAAAGAATCTTCTCGAGATTGACCAATTTTTTCCATTGCAAAAACATGGCTTTTTCGTGGCTTTTTAAAATTGTACTAAAAAAGATTGACAATAACATTCGTCATAATTTGTAAATTTGAAAATTTGATGAGTTTATTAAAAAACATTAAAGTTATTATTTTTTTAATATATTTGATTATTTAATTAAATTTATCATTTTTAACGAAATATTAAACTTGACTTAAACTTTTTTTAAAAAATAAATTATCATCTATAAAAAAAATTAAGTTTGTTAGTTTATTATGTATAGAGAAAATATTAACTCCCTCGTAACACTCGATAAAAAACAATATCAACTAATTTTATATCATTTTATTTAAGCCTTAAGTAGAATGGTATTTATACTTAATATTAAAATTTTTTTTATGTTTTTTCTAACACTTTAATCAAACTTCTCAAAATTTTTTTTTTCATTTTAAGAATATTCAAGAAAATATATTAATTTTTTAAGATATTTGTCATCTGATTAAATATTTTATGGAAAACAATTAATTATTGATTTTTTATTCAATTTTGAAATTTCTTTATCTTTTAACATTTTATTGGTTTTTAAAATTTTAATTTTCTTGAAAATAAATGAAAATCATTGATATTGAAAATTTGAAGTCATTTTTTAAAATTTCCAATGTTTTGATGAAATTTAAAAAAATTCTCTCACCCAAAAGTTTTTTTAAGAAGATGCACATCCTCAAAATATATTAGAATTTCGTTATTCTCCTTGAGTCATTATTTCCCAAAATTTTTTTAAATTTACATAAAGAAAATAAAAATATAATTGTACAAAAAAATTAAATTTATAATTATTTAACCTAGTTGTTTAACATTTTAAAGTTTTCTTTATTATCACTAATTAAAATAATTAAAATTTAAAACATGTAACTAATATAAAATTTAAATTTAAAAATTAATTAATTTAATTAATTAAAATCACCAAATAAATAAATAAAACTAAAACTTTAAAAATAATACCATCAAAATTTGGGTTAAACCTAATTTAGGAGCTATGGGTTAAAGAAAAACTTTAATAATAATAGCTTCATGAGCTGTCGTATGATGAAGTTTCATTGGATCCTTGTGATTGGCATAAGTAGGAATTCCATAAGGGTATGTAGGACAGCACTATAACGAAATCAGACTATGAATGAAAAAAATACAAATTTCTTTTTACTAATCTCTTATTTCTCCTCTGGTTTGCTTACTTCTTCATTTTGTAACAAATTAGTATAAGAACTTTTAAAGATCTAATATGGAAAAACAGCCGGTCATGTCAAAGGATAAAGTGCTCTTCAACCCGGAAGAGCAAATCAAAATTCTGCAAATTCAAATGGATGAATATATAATTCCAAAATTAAGGGTGCCGAAATGGTGGGTGGAGCAAAAGAGAATCATTGATACCAAGTTGGGAGAGCTGCAGGAGCAAACCCATCAGGAGCTTGAGCTGTCGAATCCACAAGGAACTGTTTAAATTTCATCTGAGTTAGGAGTAGCCACCAAAATCAATAAAAATCAACCAACAACACAAATCAACGTAGATCCACTTGTCTCAATCCCTTTGCATTTCTTCACAACAAACCAACATCCCAACACAGCTTATAAAGAGGTAAACAACCGCACCACCTCCAAAGTCGACAAAACCGTCTGGCAAGCCTAAGATCAAGGCCAGCTCCCACTTTTCAGTCGCTACTCTCCTTGTGAATTTGCCCTCTTAATCCAACGGTCATGATCTATAGTCATCTTAGTCAAAGCCGGCTCCTGTCGATCAAACCATCGCCATTTTATATTACAATTGTCGGTAAGGGGTTTTTATTTGATTAATTCGATTAATTTTAAATTATATTATTTAAAATTAAATTAATTAAAATATGTTATTTTATTTTTTAATCAAATAAATTTTTTAATTTCAAAAATTAATTTATCAAAATTTATTTGATTGATTTAATTAATTTTTTAATAAATCAAATAATAAAATATATTAAATTAAATTTTAATTTTTTATATTTAAAATAATTTAAATAAAATATTTTATAAAAATATTAAAATATTAAATTCAAAATTTTAATAACTTGAAATGAAATAGGTACTTTCTTATATTTTAAGTTTTATATAAATTTTATTATATTTCGTTCAAAATTTTGATTAATTTAATTTTTTAATTGAATTAATAAAAAATTTTAAAATTTATTTTTGATAATTAATTAAAATTAATTAATAATTAATTGATTAACAAAATTAAATCTATTTATTCAATTAATTCCATTAAAAATTAAATTTTGAATACCGCTGCTAAAGCGAATGAATGTTGCAAAAACACTGAAAGAAGAATCCAGAAGTTTTCAAGATGGATCTTCTTTATCTCGGTATGGGCGTTTTCGATGGCCGAAAAGAGGCTCGCAACAACCCATCATTACTGCTCAATGGATCTCACCAAGCCTATTTGAATTCGTCACGTAGGTCAAAGATGGATCGTGTGTTACTTACATTAGCAAAGGAAGGTCTAAGTAATTTCGTTAAATGGTTCATAATGTAATTGAATACGGTGACATGCAATTAATTTTTGAAACTTATGATCTTTTTATATATGTTGGGAGCATGGTTATTAGAATCGGATTGGATTATCAATCCTACAAGATAAGCAATTAATCGATGTTAAAATCGATTTGATTCTGTAATTAAATTAATTTTATAATTAAATCATTGTATAGCAACGGTTTATATAATAAATTAGTAAACCGAACCTTATTTTTTTAATCGAGCTAATTCAATACCAGTTAATAAGTTTAGGTAAAATATGAAAAATATCTTTCAAGTATTCACAATAATCTAATTAAACCATTATACTACTATTACATCTTAAAAAACTCCCCAATTCTTTGTTTTTTAATTATCAAAGCCCTTGCATTCTTATAATAATAATATGTTGGCATATTTTGAGATACGTAGATAATGATATTGTAAAAAAAATTTATATATGTATAAAAATAAGTAACTTTTTTTAAAAAATCTAACGAAAAATTTTATTAATTGATACTATAATTAAAAATAATTATAAAAATAACAATATATAAAAAATTAATAAAAAATAAAACATTAATAAAAATAATTAATTATTTGACCATAATCGAAAATAATTAATAAAAGATATATTATATATAAATATGTAATACTAATAAAAAATCTACATTATACAAAAATATAAAAATAATTTTAATTTCTTTTTACTAATTTCATATAAATATAAATATTTTCTTTTATTAATTTTATATATAGATTTTTTTATTACATAAAAATTAATTATTATATATTAATAAACAATATTTATGTTTTAATAAATATAAAGAATAATTATTTATAATTATTTATTACTTATTATTTATTAAAATATAAATATCATTTCTAACTATTAAAATATAAAATATGATTTAATAAAATATTAAATAATTTCATTTTTAACTAGTAATTAATTATTCTGTACATTTTATATTTTAAAATTTGTAATTTATGATATACCTTAAAATTTATATTTTTATAATTGAATTATTAAACTATAACTTTAGTTAAAAGTTAGAATTTTAAAATTTTAAGATATTTATATTTTTATAATATTTTTTATTAAACCGATAATTGATCCATTGATCTGATAATCCGAAACTATGAATGGTTTAATATTCGATTTGATTATGATAACCATAGTTGGGGGGCTTTTGAATAAGAAACTAGCAAAGACTTTTACAGAATAGAATAAGGGAAAGCTTGAAAGTTTCTTAATGGAGATAATATATGATATTTTTAGAGTTAAGAAGAGCTGGATGATATGTATTTGGTGGATAAGATTTTAGGTAAGATTGGGAAGAAAAAGAGAGGATTTAAATAACGGTTTGTTTGTAGAATAGTTGCTGCTATTTTGCGGTAGTGTCATTATCCGCCACTACTATCAAATAAAAATCGAATTAGATTTTGAATCACCATAACTCTGTTTTCCATAGAAAGCCAAAGGAAAAAGATAAGGCATTCAAGAATAAATTAGGCATCAACATCAATCCAACCTTAATTAAACTCACATTCAGCCTTAATGGTTAATCTAACACAATCAGATCAACAGAAAACTAATTTGGTAAGCATCAAGTAATTACCTTAAAAAAATTGTAAATTTTTGTTGAATTGAATCTTTTATTGGAGTTGATTGGTGAAGTTGAGAGTTGAGTATATCCATTCTCCATCATCCATCATTCACTAGTGAGGACTCTAAATTTGGTGGTGATGGTCGTTCGGTGGGTAGCAATAAGTTTTCTTGGTTGAGAATTATGATTGTGGGTGGATTGAAATTTAAAGCAAATCATCAAATTATAGGGCCACAGGAGAGGGCAAGAAGCTAGCGATAGGTTACTTTAGGGGATAGAACCGAAGGTGGTGTTTTGGGGCTTTTGGCCTTTTAAGGGGCATTTGGTTTAAGGGAATCGGCATATATTTTTTTCTTGAAATCTTACTGTTGGGTATTTGATTCCAACGTTTGGTTTAGGATAATCTGATTCTAGGAAAAACTGATAAATTTTCAACAATATCCAAAGTTTCGAAATCAAAAACTCACATTTTTATGTGGTATTTTAGGATTCCGAAGGGAAAAGTAATGTTATTTTCAAATTTGACCTGATTAAAAAATTGTGAAATAGTCGTTACCATTTTGAAAAGCATATTTAAAAATGAATGCAAGTTAGTTGTAAGTTTTTACTGGTGAGACTTAAAAGGTGAAAAGTGAGAGATTGAGATTAGAGTGTGAGAAACTAAGAATGAGATAAAGAAGTGAGAAGGATAAAGAAAAAAAAAAAGAGAGGTGAGAGTTGAAAGATTCTAGACAGGGAAGAGATAGTTTTTTGGGCATGTAACCTTTTTTAGTTAAGAAAAAATTGTATTAATTGTAGAAATTTTTAGAAATTTTATTAGATGAAAATTTTATGAGGGAAATTTCTAATTAAACAAATTTAAGAATTAATGTAATATAGATATAGAAATTTCGAAGAAAATTGCTTGATGAAAATTTACAGGATGAATTTTTTATAATTTAGATGAAAAATAATTAAAATTAAATGATTGATTTTATTATTTATTAATTTATAATTTTGTATTTATATTTGCTATTAAATCAAATATGAATATTTTATTATAATTTCAAAAATCTATAAATATTTTTTCAGATAAATAAAAAAATAGGGCATCGTAAACTACTTTAAAAATTATAAAATAATTTTTGTAATAATAATTATAATAATTATATTTTATAATAAATTGTGTAAAATAAAAAAATCATGATCACGATGATCGTAATAACCATGATAATCGAAAATACGATCATAACCTTAATTTAAATCTCTAAAGGTCATGTTTGATGCATAAGATTATTAATATGATAAGATAATAATCATACTATATATTGTTTGATTTATATTTAAGGAAATGGATAAGAATTGCAAAGGGGATTAATATCTTCTTAATATAGGATTATTCAATCCTCCTTAAGGGGATTAAATTTACATGTTCAATTATACTTTTAAAAATTATATTAATAATTTCAATTGTATAAATTTTAAGAAAAAATAATTTTGATAAATAAATAAATTATTTTATTCTAACCTTTGTATATATCAAATATAAAATAAAATAATATTATTTAATTTAATTTTATTCATAATATTATATTATCTTATCTTATTATAATTTTATGTATCCAATATCATGGAAAGAGACTGACGGGGGGTCATTTTTTAACCAAACCAAAGATGAAAATTATGAGGAATGGTATTATGAGGTTGCTATAAATGATGAAATGATTGAGTATTATTACATTTATTATATTCTGAGGCCATAGGCAATTTCAATTTGGGAGAACATGCAAACAATCATTGACATAGAAATTAAGAAAATGAAAGTCAATAATTACTAAATTTGGGGAGTTTGAATTGGAGGGGCCAACTATAATCCACTCAACTAATGAGACATTTATATTAGGCCTGAAGCAATAAACACAACAATGCAGAAGTAATATATCGCAATAAACCCACAGTAATAGACAACAATCAACAATCAACAATCAACAACGTAAAAAAATAAAACACACCAAGATTTACATGAAAAACCCTCTAGTGTAGAGGAAAAAATCACAGATCACAAGAAAAATCTCTACTATCAAATAATGGATATACAAAGTTAGTCTATAGCTAAAACTAGAGCTAATCAACAACTAGAGAGACAATTGGAGAAATCTCACCAAATATGTGACTCAACAAATACATATTGGATTTGTTCCTAGAGAGCTTCAAACCTGATCTTCATTGTTTAGAAGGTAAAACTTTGAATCATAAACATACTGACAAAATTTTAGCTCAATCAGATCACGGATCGACTTTCGTTCAACCAACTCTCCCTTTTTCATTTTCTCTCTATCTTTTTGGCTTTTTTTTTTTTTAGTTTTATGACACCACCTTAAAATAGTCATGCCTCTTTTTATTAAGTAGCTAGGGCACTGTGTAAAAAGAAAGATCAAGGCCTATGGCCTTTGATTGGTCCAAAACTAATTACATGGGGTTGGACTTCATTTTTCTAACAATCTTCCTTTCCAGCCCTATTAGGAGGAGATTCATTACCATAGCAGCTTCACTTGGAACTTATCCTGGCCAAGGAACTCATTCTGGCTAAGTTACTATAGAGCTTAGGCTTTTTCCTGAGAAGTATCTTAGTTAACATATCTGTTGCATTTTCATTTGTATAGACTTTCTTTAATAGCATTTGTTGTTCCTTAATCACTAAACGTAACCAATGATATCTAACATCAATATGCTTTGTTCTAGTATGGTACATGGTATTCTTACTTAAATCTAAGGCACTCTAGCTATCACAAAATATCACATACTCTTTCTAATTTATCTCCAATTCAAGAAGAAAAGGTTTCATCTAAAGTATTTCTTTACCTGCTTTGGTTGTTGCAATATACTCAGCCTTCGTAGTTGACAAAGCAACATACTTTTGTAACTTAGACTATCAAGTCAGTTTTTTTCTACAAAAGTGAACAAATACCTTAAAGTAGATTTTTTACCATTAAGATCACTTGCCATGTTAGCATCAGTAAATCCTTTTACAATTGGTTGTGAAATTTTATAATTCAAGCACATTTTTTAGGTACCCCTCAAATATCTAAAAATTTATTTCACTGCTTCCTAGTGAACCTTTCCTAGATTACAAAGAAATATGATCACTACACCAATTGCATGAGCAATGTCAAGTAGTGTACAAACCATAAGATACATTAAAGAACTAACTGTAAAAGAATAAAGAATACTAGACATAGCTAGTTGCTCTTCTTTAGACACCAAACAAGATTTTTTACTTAGATGAAAATGGTTGGCAAGTGGACTGCTAATTGATTTAGTATGTTGCATGTTGAATCTACTAAGCACCCGTTCAACATACTTTTCCTATGACAACCATAGCTTTTCAGCTCTTCTATCTCAAATAATGTCTATACTGAGAATCTGCTTTGTTGGACCTAAATCTTTCATGTCAAAAGACTTAGATAACTGTTCTTCTAACCTACGAACCATACCAGTATCTTGTTCCACAATAAACATATTATCAACATATAATAAGAGAATAATGAAGTTACCATCAAAAATTTTTTTGACATATACACAAGGATCCACTACCGTTCTTTTATAGCTGTGGTTCACCTTAAAAGAATCAAACTTTTTGTACCACTATTATGAAGCTTGTTTCAAGCCATACAAGTTTTTTTTCAATTTGCAAACTAAGTACTTTTTTTCTTTCACTTCAAAACCCTTGGCTGATTTATATAAATGTCCTCCTGCAAGTCACCATGCAAGAATGTAGTTTTAACATCAAGTTGCTCAAGCCCAAGATTCAAATTAGCTGTTAATCTTAGTGCCACTCGAATAGAACTCATTTTCACAACTAGAGCAACAATGTCATAAAAATCGATACCTGATTTTTGAGAAAAACCTTTCACTACCAATCGAGCTTTGTACCTCACTAGCTTTTCACCATTCTTTTTCAACTTGAACACCCATGTATTCTTCAATGGTCTCTTTTTTTTTGAAAGTTTAATAAGACATATTTATCATTTTTTTGCAATGACTTCATCTTTTCTTTCATTGCTTTAACCAATGCTCTTTATTTGAAGTAGTTTGCACATCTTGAAAACTCTCTGGCTCCCCTCACTAGTAACTAAAATAAAATCTAAACTTGGATATCTGTTAGATGACCTATGCTCTCTAGTAGATCTTCTAGGTTGAAACTTTACACCACCTAATATCGAAGGTAGCTCCCCCTGCTCAACACTCTTTGGTAGAGAAGAATACTCCTCCTGCTCAAAACTGATTTCATTTGGCTTATCACTAACTGTGGTTGGTTCATTCATATCCCCAAGTTTTATTTTTTTTTCATTTTCACAATCTGTGGCTCTTTCTTGTGGAATCCCTATCGATGTTGAAACATCACATTCAACAATACTATATGTAGTCTTCTCATTTTTTTCAAGGTCTGTTATGGTTCTTTTTTATGAAAGACTACATCTTTGCTTCTGACTGTTTTTCTTTTCATTGGATCCCATACCCTGTAGTCAAAATTCTCATCACCATATCCTACAAATACACATTGTGTGACTTTATTGTCAAGCTTTAATATCTTTTTTTTTTAGTACATGTAAGAATGTTTTACACCTAAAAACTTTTAAATAAGAGTATGAAGCATCTTTCTCTGTCCATACTCTTTTTGGAATATCAAAGCCCAAAAAAATTGATAGTGATCTATTAAGTAAATAACAAGCTGTGTTAACTGCTTCACTCTAGAATGACTTTGATAATTTTGCTATCCTCAACATACATCTAACTTTTTCCATAATGGTGCGGTTCATCTTTTTAGCTACACCATTATGCTACGATATTTTAAGTTTTGTCATCTCATGCCTGATCTTATACTTTGAATAGTACTTTTCAAAGTTTTTGGATATGTATTTTTCACCATTATTAGTCCGAATACACTTTAAGGGTAACCCTATTATCTTTTCCATTATGGCATGAAATTTTTGAAAATACCGTAATACCTGGCTTTTATTTTTCAACATATATACCTAAGTCTTACATGAAACATTATCAATAAAAGTAATAAAATACCTACTACCACCTAATGACTCAACCTCAGTGAGATCACATACGTCAAAATAAATCAATTCTAATTTTTTTTTTTTTTGAAAACTCTTACGAAAAAAACTCTAAGATGCTTACCAAACATATAATGATCATATGAATCGAGAGGCATAATTTTCGTCAAGGGAATGAGAGATTGCCTTGCTAAAACTTGTAACCCTTTCTCACTCATGTGTGCTAGCCTTTTATGCCACAAGTTTACTGAAGCATCATCCTCAACGACATTTATCAGGTCACCGTTCAATTGTATCCATGTCTTATATATTGTGCACATAATTTTTCCTTTGCAACTATTATAGATCCTTTGAGAAGCTTTCACTGTCCATTCTTTTGTTGACTCTTATATTCCTTCTTATCAACGACATTAATAACAAGCAAGTTCATTATCATATCTGAAATGTATCTGATATCCCTCAAAGTCAACATGTAACCTGTATTAATTTGTACAATAATATTACTAATCCCAACAATCTGTGACACATTTTTGTTTCCCATTTTAGTGTAACCAAAGTTTCCTACTTTGTAAATTGTAAATATGTTGCTCCTATGTCAACTATCCACTCAATGTTGAGATCACCAATATGATTACAATCAACATGCCTACAAATCAAAGTAACCGAATCACTATCTGAATTTATTGTTGCAACATTGCCATCATCTAAGCTCTTCCTTTTCTCATCTTTCCACTATTGCTTTAAGATTGTACAATATCATTTTATATTACCTGCTTTATTACAATGGAAACATTTTACTTTATCTTTGGATTTGGATCTATGTTTAGACTTACTACAATCTTTTAAGTTCTGGCCTTTATTGATGTTTCTACCTTTGTTCTCTGTGACCAGAGCTTAATTTCGAAGATTTAAATATTTTTGCCTTGCTTTTTTATTAAGCATACTGTCCTTTACCATCTCCTATGTCATCTTGTAATTAGGAGCTGAATTAAGAATAATCATAACTAGAGTATTTTAGCTATCTGGCAATGAACCCAAAAAAAATAATGCCTTCATTTCATCATCTATTTTAAGCTCCATAGTAGTCATCCGATTAAATATATCTTGAAAATTACTTAAGTACTCTGTAATAAATCATCTATCCCTATACTATAAAGTTACAAGTTTTTTAACAAGCATAACTTTATTCATACCTATTTTTCTCTTATATAATGCTGCCAATTTTTCTTAAATAATATGGGTATTTGCCTCGTGCACTACATGATGAAACACATTGACATCAATCCATATTTTGATTGTAACCAGCATTTTTTTGCCTAACTTCTTCCAATTTTTATCTTTCATATCTGTTGGTTTAGTCAAATCACCTAATATCGACTCATACAAATCTTTGCAGTATAAATGATTTTCCATCATACGCTTCTAAACTGAATAATTTGATGCTATCAATTTTATCATGGAGCTTATATCACCCTCTATGATCTCAAATAGAATTTACTTATGTCTTGGGCTACTTTTGTATTGTTGTCTCAAAATAACCCTTACTTTAATATCACTTGTTGGCCCTAAAGCAATAAACACAATAACGTAGAAGTAATATATCACAATAAACCTATAGTAATAGACAACAATCAACAATCAATAACGTAGAAAAAATAAAGCACACTAAGATTTACATGAAAAACGTTTCATTGTAGTGGGAAAAATCATGAATCACTAGAAAAATATCAAATAATAGATATACAAAGTTCTTCTCTAGCTAAAACTAGAGCTAATCAACAACTAGAGAGATAATTGAAGATATCTCACCAAATAAGTGACTCAATAAATGCACATTGGATTTATTCCTAGATAGCTTCAAACCTGATCTTCACCGTTTAGAATGTAGAATTCTGAATCATAAACCTACTGACAAAATTTTAGATTAATCGGACCACAGATCGACTTCTGTTCAATCAACTCTTCTTTTTTCCTTTTTCTTTATCTTTTTGGCTTTTCTTCTTTTTTGGTTTTGCAACACCACCTTAAAACAACCCCACCTCTTTTTATTAAGTAGCTAGAGCACTATGAAAAAAGAAAGACCAAGGCCTATGGCCTTTGATTGGTCCAAAACCAATTGTATAGGGCTGAACCCTATTTTTTTAACAATTTATTTATCCTTACCATTCTAAATGGATAAGAGGATACCTCTACTTGCTTTTGAAACTTAATAATGTTGCTCAATAGGATTTTAGCAATCCCAAATGGCCGCACCATTTATCAAGAGTCATGAATTTCTGTGGCAAAAAGGCATACTACCTTTGAAACTAAAAAAGAGGCAGACATTGAAGTTCTTCAAATATTGGAATTGTATAGATATACATATGAAGAATTCTTGGCTATTCTTATTACCAAAGTTAGGAAAGTGAATTGGAGAAGTCCACTGGAAATTTAAATGAAGTTGCTATTGTGCTTAAGGTAATGATTTGATTGAATAATTTAATTAAGGTAGGTCATTATGGTGTCCTAATTAAGGACTTTTACAAGGTGAAAGAGTTTGATTGAGTAATCAAGACGCTGGATAAGCTTACTGAGAAGGATCATAAGGATTGAGTGTTAAAATTTTGGAAACTGTCATGAAAGGACATGTTGAAGAAGCCTTGGGTCGAATTGAGCTACTGATGCAAAATAAATGTCCACCCAATTTAGATAGCCTTTTATCTATGCTTTTTGAAAAAGGAAAAACTATTGCAACTCTTAAGTTGTTAGATTTTGGTTCAAAGAGATACTATAATATAGACTTTTCAAGTTATGAGAAGGTGAATATCTTTGTTTTTTTTTTTTGGCAATCGTGGCAGCTACTTCTTTCTTTCCTTTTATCTTCTTTGCTGGTCATAATGAGAAAACAAATCTATTATTTATTATGATTTTAATAGATTAGTTTTATTTTTTAATTCAAATGTTTTTACATAATTTTTTTAAAATGATACTAAACACTATTTAAATGTATTTGATAAATTTTTCAATATACTATTGGTCATTCAATTATGATTATATTTTTAAAATGGTTGCCTAACTATTAAATTTTTTGATTTATCATTAAATTTTGAATAAATATTTTTTGTTATTTAATTGTTGTTTTTAATGATAAGATGTCAAATGGCATTACTAATATGCCATGTGATATTATAAATTTTGAAAAAAAATAATTGCTGATGTCGTAATATGACATAACACTTGACAGCTAACGTGTTATTATTACATCAGTGTATTATTAGAGACTAAGATTTGGATGACTAAAAATTATTTATTCCAACTTTAATGATCAAATTGAAAATTTTAATAATTTAGTGCCTATTTAAAAAACATGCCCATAATTAAATGACCAATAGTATAATTTACCCTTTTATTATGTAATCCAAATCACATGTGGTAAAAAACTAATTACTTACAAATAAGATTTTAAAATTAATGAAATTAAGTTTACAATTTTTATTTAAGCAATTATTTTATTTATATACCATAAATTTTTTTTCTTATTTTGAAAAAATATATCAAGTATCAAGTCAGACAAATTTAGCATTTGTTTTTATATTCAAATTGATTAGGTTAGAAAATTTTGGATTTAGGTTGTCTAGTTTATCATTGGATACTCAGATTTCAAGTATTTTTTTATCAAATTATTTTAGATTCGAGTTACTACATATATTGAGTGATTCTAGAACTCAATTTACATATATCAAATTATTTTGGGGTTCGAAGTATTTGGTACATTTGGTCATTTTAAAGTAGAAGTTATTATGGGTTAAGATTAATAGTTTAAATTTTGAAAAATTTAAACTTTGAGTCTATTTAATAAAAAAATATATCTTTATTATTAATATTTATCATGTTTAATAATATATTGTGTATTTTTGTTGCATCAACATTCAATATAATTTGGCTTTGAAAACCATAATAATAATAATAATAATAATAATAATAATAATAATAATAATAATAATAATAATAATAATAATAATTTGGCTTTAAAAACATAAAAAAAGAAATTATAATATTTTTGATTGACAAAAAAATTTATTTTACGATTTGAATTTTTCAAGAAAATAGAAGCAACTTTATCACAACTAAATACTTAACAATTGAAAAAACAAACATTAAGCTAGTTGTAACTTAAAAGGTGAAAATTATTATGAGTTTATATTTAATATATTGTCACTATATAGATTTTATATATTGTTAGTGAATCAGATAATGATAACTCATTAATAAAGTGAATCAAATGATAACATCTCATTAATTTAGATAATAATATCTCATTAATGAGTAAAATTTTTTAATTTGTGTATATTTATTTTAAAGATTTATATTTGTTCATTAATAAGTTATTTTAATTTATGTATATTTGTTTTAAGGAATAAGTGTTATTATCTGATTTACTGACGTATATAAAATATATATACTGATAGTGTTCAAATAGAAACTCAATTATTATATAATTTCATTAATGGATGAAAAACTTGCACTAAATTATTTGAATATATATATATAAATTTATATTGATTAAAAGAGATTAAGAGCAAAATGGAAACATAGAATGGATAATATATATATATATATATATAAACCCTTTATTTCTGTTAGCTTTTTAGGTGAGATAGTGATCCAAGAGAGGGAGTGAATTGGATTTCCAAAACAATGATTATAATATAATTGAATGAAAATTAAAACCAATATCAAAATATGATGCAAATAACAATAAGTTGATGAACTATAAGCAAATATAAACTATAATCAAAATAAAGAGATAGTGATAGAGAAATCAAACAAAAGGATTTATAAATGTTTGTCTTTCTCCATAAGGCACCTATGTCCTCTTTTCTTAGTTCTCCACACTAAGGATTCAATCCACTAATTTAAGAAAATATCTTACAAGATACAAACCTATCTTATACTAGATCTCTATATTTTTCTTAAGGCTTAGAAAGCAATCTCTACCTTTACAATATCAAGAGGATACCTCACCTCTTACTTGCAAGATAACCTAAATGATTTTTGCAAATTAAAATATCTCTATAGGTTGAGTGTTTGCCTAATAAAGTACCAAGAAATTTGATGAATGAACAACAACAATGATTTGGATACAACAAATACAAAGATATAGACTTTAAAGCTCTAAAACTTTTGATTTCTTTGAAAGAATGAATATATGACTTGTTTGATCTTACTCTCTTGATTCATCAACCTTCTTGGTGTGTTGGAGTGTCCAATTTATAGAGAAATTGAAGAACTAGCCATTGGAGATGGTTTGGAAGAAGAAATGCCCATTGGAAGCTTGAAAAACTAGCTAGTATATATAACTTTGGGTAGACCAGATCGATCAGGTAAGGAACCCAATCGATCCCTTCTACAACTTTTTGACCCAACAATAATTCTATATTAAAAATAGATCGATCCCCTTTAAAGGGGGATTGATTGGGTCATCAACTAATCAATTCCTACAGGGAGGGGATCAATTTGGTCAAACTGGGTGGTTATCTCCTATTTTGCACTCTACTTACTAATTTGACCATATGTTGAGTTATACAATTCTAAATCAAAAATAGTTTCAACATTTAGAAACTAGACTTAAAAGGCTTTCTATTCATATAAAATTCATCACAAAATTCATTGTACACGAATTATAGTGAATTTTTAAAGCTACCCCTTGTGCAGGTTTTAGACAACTACAAAGTGTTTGGTAAAAATTTAAAATCTTTTCTTAAAAAATTTAGATTTAGATTTTGTTTGATCCATTAGAAAGTAGACTCAAAGAGCTTTCTAACTATATAAAATTTAAATATTAACTGCTATACTTAGATCAATTATGGCTATTATCCGCACAATCATTTTTTGTCTAGGTGCGATTGGCCACATGAATTGTCCTTTCTAAATAAGTTTAAGGGCTAGAAGAATAGTTCAGGAATACAATGCCAGAACTTTATTCGAGAGTCTTACGTTGAAAATAGCCCACTACATTCAAAAAATACCTTTTAATTATGTTATCCAAGGCCTTTTTTACTCGACTAATTAAATTATTTAATTTTTCTCAATTGACTCTAATACTTTTAGCATAAAATTGAGAAAACCATCAAAGAAGCAGAAATAAACTGAAAACTTGAGATCTCGTCTGTGGATTATTAATTGAAACAAAACAAAATCAAAATTAAATAGAAAGGAAGAAAATTGAATGATTTTTTTTGAAAAAATTGATACTTTCAACTTTTCCCCAAAAATATTTTTTGGAAATTTCGATTTTCAAGGAAAATTGATACTTTCAACTTTTCCTCAAAAACCCTTTTTTTGAAAATTTATTTCTAAGGAAAATTGATACTTTCAACTTTTCCCCAAAAATATTTTTTTTGAAATTTTGATTTTCAAGGAAAATTGATACTTTCAACTTTTCCTCAAAAACCCTTTTTTTGAAAATTTATTTCTAAGAAAAATTGATACTTTCAACTTTTCCCCAAAAATATTTTTTTTGGAAATTTATTTTTAAGAAAAATTGATACTTTCAACTTTTCCCCAAAAATAATTTTTTTGAAAATTTATTTCTAAGGAAAATTGATACTTTCAACTTTTCCTCAAAAACCCTTTTTTTTGAAAATTTATTTTTAAGGAAAATTGATACTTTCAACTTTTCCCAAAAATATTTTTCTGAATTTATTTTAAAAAGACAAAAAAAATAAAAAAAATAAAAAAATAAGAATAAAAATAAAAATAAAGATAAAGATAAAAATGGAATAAAATAAAAAAAGTACTAAATAATTCTAGATATAGTCAATAAATAATAATAATAATAATAATAATAGTAATAAATAAATAAAAATACCAAGACCCCTTCAAGAGCTTCATTTCCTGAAACAGAGTCTGGCGGATCATCAACACAACCATGAGCCCACAGTGGCTCAATAAAAATTTCCCGGGAGGAATGTCTGGTTCTTCAAAACTGATACTTGCAAGATAATAAAAAAGCTTATCTCTATCCACTCTGCACAGAAAGGGAGAGCGATAAAGCTTTATGCATCCTTCCAGAGTTAGGAGCCATTCCAAGATTAGACCATGCCGACTTAAAGTGGTGGGCAACAAACAGCCAGATGCTAGATCTTCTTTCTTTACCACCACAATGGGATAAGGTTCGCTTTTGAGAAAAGTGATCAGGTCTCAAGGTCCAAAGGGCAAATGCCAGATTCTGGGGTGAAAATTACATTGGCAGTACAGAGAGAAGAAATTCTGGCCGTGATCTTTGTAGCAATATCCCGCAAAAGGGACAGAACTCCTGTACAAGATTGGCAGCCCATTTTTGACAACACTTGCAAAGCCATAAAGGAGTAGTAGGGCAAAGCTGCATAGAAACAGCACAACTTGCTAACTTACGTTTCTGCCTAAATCCACCATTGCTCTCTAAACCCTTGTAAAAGTCAAATTCGGAGGAATCAAAAGGAACCAGTGCTGAACAATAGCTATATTCCTCTTCTGCTTGGCCGTATATTTGGTTTGGTTGGATCAGTTTAGAAGTTTAGGAGGGAATTCCATTATCTGCAATTGATAAATTGTTGCACTCCTCGGTCTAGATGCATTGATGAAGGAACGGATGTCATCAACTGTATGGTGGAAATTGCAGTGGGCTATCATGCGAGTGCCATCAGCCAACATAAGCTGAATTGAGGTTGATGGTAAAGTTTCATCTACAACCAATCCAAGAGAAGGGTTAGGACCAGTGTTGAGAGAGTGGAACTGATAGTTGGTTCAGGAGTGCCGAACTACTGCTGCTACCAAGAGTTTTTCCTACACCCTGAAATGCTGTCTGTCGTTCTTCTCTGGTTAAGGCATTCTCGTCCCTCTTTATTAGATTGACATGAACAGCAGACCTTCTATCAGCAGGTTCAAGCTCTTTAGGACACTCAGACTTTTTATGCTCGCTAAGAAAGGTGCATTTTCAGGGTCATCCAACCTCCTCAGATGGCCATCATTTACAGTGAAACCATTGGTCTAGAAAATTATGTTGTGAATAACAGCCTCAGGCTGCTGGGGTGCAGAAGGTACAGTTTCCCCTGAGAGTAATCTACCGGTTCCAGTAAAACTTGTTGAACTTGATGATGAATGAAGACATTCGAGAGGCCCTTCTACAGCTCCTAGTTGCCTAGCTTGATTGAAAATCTCATCTACATCGTTATTCTTTACAGGATCTTGAACAAGCATGCCGCTTTTCTCACCGCCGGTGTAATACTCCTGGGGGCTATCGGAATCGCTGTCGAAATCGAGTCCAGACCGCCTGTTCAGATTCTAGAGTGTGCTTATGCCGCCGGTGCAGCTGCTTGACGGCTTCGCAGGTTTCTTGTCACGTGAGGTCGTGGGTTTTGTCTGATTCTATTTTTTATGTTTTTTCCTATGATTCTCCCTAATCTCTGTACTCTTATTGCTTCTCCCTCACCTATTCGATTCTCCTTCTCTATTTTTTTTTCCACCAGTATTCTTTTTCCTTCTGTTTTCTGTGTTGCGCAACTGATACGGCCTTGGCCTGCTGAGAGCTGTGGGCGTCGCGCCGTTGCTGAGTGCTAGCTATTGACTGCTTGGGTTCTATTGTCGAATCTGGAGTTGTGGTTCGGTGAAAAGTAGTTTTGGATACTGCTGGAAATGGTTATGAATGGAGATAATGGCTCTGGCAGTAATGGTGGGAGTTTGGCTTGAGTAGAAATGGTGGTGTAATATGAGGTCTGGTTTTCAATTTAGCAATGGCATCCCATGGGACTAAGGCTAGTGATGGCAATGATGGAGAAGGGTGACGTTGGGTTCAGTTGCTGCTAGAGTCCAAGGGAATAGATGAATATCAGAGTCTTTTTATGACTCTTTCCTTTTTTTTTGTTCTCTCCTTTCCTTCTCCTATTCGGATTCCTCTCCCTCCCCTAATCAAATTCTTCTTCTATCTTTTCTCCCTTTTTTTCTTCCCGTCTCCTATTCGGATTCTTCTTCTCTCCTATTCCCCTTTCTCCTCCATCTTTTTTCTGTTTTATAAAACCATGCTGTTTTTTTTTTTATAGAATTTCAGTTCTATTCCACTTAGTCCTCCAATGCTAAAGATTAGCCACCAATCATGCTTTCTGATCATCATCCAACTTAATCTCAATCTTTCCTTTTTTTTTAAAAACAATAATCAGATAATAAAAAAAGGATAAATATGAAATAAAAAATTTAAAATAAAAAATAAATAAAAATCCCTGCAACTGAGTTTGGATTAGTCTCAATTGACAAAGAATCCCGGACAAAATGGGGTGTCTACAAAAACTTTGTGAATTAATATAGAAAAATAAAACAAGTTCAATATTGAAAAACTTTGTTCTTGTAAAAAACCTTTCTTAAGTTAATCTATTTCTTAAAACCAATATTATCAAAATTCTATTGAGTCCAAAATGAATAAGTTCACTTTAAAAACAAAAATTGGACTTTCATTTAAGCTCAAATAAATAATGTTTAAAGATAGTTTTCATTTGAGAAATAAGAAAACATAAAGAAATGTTTGTTTAAACTTTAAAAATCATATTATTTATTTAGTACTAACATGTAATAAATAAATCTTTTGTCAAAATCTTGATCAAGCTTATTTAGCTTAATATTTTATTATTTCAAAATAAGGATCAATTCAAGGCAATCAAATTTTTTTTTTTTGATATGACAAAACTTAAAGATAAATTTGCCCGATTAAAAGCTTTCTTGAAGACATGTAAGATTTTGAAAAATATTTTGAATAACTCCCTTTAAACTTTGCAAGGTAAAATTTTCCCTCAATTTAGGCATCCTAATTCAACACAACTCAACTAACATATGTTAGACCATATATAACAATTAAGCACACACAAACAAATGTAGATCAAGCACAAACAAATTTGTTCACCAAATATTTCTCCCATTTTTTGTAACAGCAAAAAGGTAGAAACAAATAAACACAAAAAAATTTTAGCAAATATATTCATGAAACATATCTCCCTTTTTTTGTTTTAACTTTTTATACCAAATGTTTAAGCTCCTATACCAATTGTAAAAGAAAGAGAGATCAATTTAAGGCATGTGACAAAATGCATGATGCTTATAATATCAAAAGTATTTTGAATGTATGTAATCAAGTATAATATGCATAATGAAGTTCATATACATGTATTCAAGCACAAAAGTATAAATGTATCCAATTAAAATTTTTTAGCACAAAATCATTCATTCAACCTAACCACATGAAATTTATGAGTAAAACGATAATAAATGATATGCAACCTACTCATAAATTATGTTATCATAAGATGTGCTTAGAACCTAAAACATCAATAGCAATTAAGTATAAATTCAAGCCCATGCATACATGCTCATACCAATTGTTTCAAAATATGTTATCACAAAGCATACCAATTATTATCACAAAACAAATCAAGCAAAATTGTATTATAAGATTTCTTCTGCTTTCCAAAATAAGGATTAATCAATTTAAGACACATAATTTTGATTGAAAGGTACAAACTATATCTAGGATAGGCACATAAATAAGTGTCCATGAAAGTTAAACATTGTTATCAATTATTAGCAACTTTATTCAACAACTTTTATAGAGCACACATGCTTGATAAGAGCAATAGTTAGACCAACAATACCTATCATTTAAGAAAAGTAATTCATCAATTCAAAATCAAAATAAAAAAAAAAGATAAAAAAATTAAGCATAAGATCCAAAATATTTCACAAAATTAATAAATCAATTTAGCACAAGAGCAAGTATATTTAAGAATATTTTAAAAATCAAGAGATAAAAAATTTAAACACTTTCAAATTACAATGATTAAGGTCAAGTTTAATCAATGATCATTTAAGCACATATCTTGATCAAGATAATATATAAAACTAAGAATCAATGTATATATTTTAAGCACAAGATGTTCATCAATTCACCAACATCAAGAATCAAAACAATTATGTATATCACAATCAAGCTTAAAGAATTCACAAGATCCAAGCATTATAAATATTTTGAGCAATTTTAAACATCATGGTCATATAGGCATGTTCAACAATCACAAATCAATATGTATAAAAATTACAAAAATTATTTTATCATGCGAAAATCATTCAAACAAATATATTCATGCAAAATACAACAGGATAATCCATTCAAAGTTTAATATGTCCAGGATTTTGATTTTTGCACTTTAAAACTCAGTTTTGCTTGAAAAATACCTTAATAAATCTTAAAACTAGTCAAGCCTCATTTTTAACCATCTTGAACCTTTCCAACAAGTTTCAAATGACAAAACAAAGTTGTTCAAGTGGTCATTTGGTATTAGAAACAAGGAAATAAAAAAGTAAATTCTTAATCCCATATTTCCTTGAAAAAGGCTATTAAAATAGACAAATATGTTCAAACACACATTTAAGCTCTTCAAACCATTTAAAAAAGTTTTATATCACACTTTGAAAAACTGCAAATGGTTTTTATGCCCATAAATGTTTAAAAACAAGATTTGATATTTTAAACTCTACAATCCTTTGAAACTTGCATGTAACACTTATGAAAATTTTAAACCATTGCAAGTTATCAAGTTATCTTTGTTTGGACAAGTTTAAATCATTGAATTCAAGATATTCAAATTTATTTTCATTTAAAAACTTGATAAAACAATATTTCATATTTTAAAACTTGACTCTAGCAAAGATCATTTTCAAAGCAAAATATAAAATTTCAAAATCATTAAGCTTTGAGTGCTCCCCTTAAATTTGTGCATAAATAAAAAAATAATTTAGCACACAATTAACCACATCAAGCATATATAAAATATATCTCAAGCATTAAATGCAATATCAACAAACATGAGGAATATATTAAAATCATACATTCAAGAGAAAAAAAATAAATGCATACTGAATTCAAGTTCACATATATTAAATAAAATTGGTATATTCAAGATATATTAATAATGCATATACCAATATCCATTAAGCATTCAATGTCCAACAAGAATAGGCAACCAATTTCATATTCACTTAAAATAAAAGTTTAGAGGTTGCCCATCTTCATTGTGTGTCTAGAGTTCCATTCTTCAAAATCACATTGTAACTCCTTACTCTAGCACACCTACAACAGACAATCTCATTTGATTTTTGTACCCAAATTGTTTTGGTTCCTTAAAAGTTAGTGATTAAGTCTCTAGTTCTTTTTGGAACCCATACTTGCTTAATTCTAAATGAAACTTTTATTTTTATAGGACAAGTATGTGTATTATGACCATGAAAATAACAAAAATTACATTTAATCATTTTAGTACTTAATGAACTCTTTAAAATCTTTTGTTTTTCATTCATCAATTCATCAAATTTCTTTTTCAAAACAATATTTTCTTTTTCTAAAAATTCATTTATACTTTGAGAGGTTTCAAAATCTATTTTCAATTTTTCATTTTCTTTTTCCAAAATATTTTTTGCATTAATGAAAAAATCATTTTCAGCATTCAATTTTGAAATCGTTTTCTTATATTTTCGCTTCATTGATTCACATTCAATATATAACTCATTATAAGCATCTTGTAATTCATCAAAAGTATATGAATTTGAATAATAGAATATGAGGTTATCTTTGGATCTTCAAGAGCCATAAGATATGATGCATTTTGGTTGGAGGTTTGTTTTTCATGTATTTTCTCCAACTTCCTCTATATCTCATTTAAGGTGGAGCAATTTGAGATCAAATTGAAGTAGTAGGCATCTAAAGCTCCAAAAAGAATGCACTTGCCTTTGCACGATTCATTATTTGCTTCATATATTTTGCATCTTTGGAAGGAGTATTAAGCCATTTTCCCCTCACATTCCATGCTCCAAAATCTTAGGCTATTATGAACGCCTTTGTCGTCATTTTCCATTCACAAAACTCATATTTATTGAATATTAGAGCTTTGAGGATTTTCTCACCATCTTGGAACCTAAATTGAGCCATAAAATCTTTACTCAATGTGATTAAACCTACAAAAAAAGACAAAGCTCTAATACTAAGAACTCTTTCAAAAGCAATTGCTGTTAGGAACGCGTATATCCTAGCCTTATAATGCATTCAGCATACACAAGCGCCCACGGTATTCGAGCACATGAAGTTGATAGACACGACCAACTTTTGATCTGACAACAATTTCTATTTTTTTATTAAAAAAGCTAATATATAGTTACTACATAACATTTGATTCCCGTTAAAATCAGCTTATTAATTTTTTTGCCTAAAATGATAAAAAGGTCCTTGAACTTTACTAGTTTTTTTTGAATAAATTCTTATATTTTATTATACGTAAATAAACTCTTAATCTTTATTTTGCTCTCAAATAAATCTTTAAACTTTAATTTATATCCAAATAAACTCTTAACTTCAAATTTATATCTAAATAAATCCTTACTATAAATCAATTTTTTATTTGAAATAAAAACTTATTAGAATACAAATAAAAGAATAAAGGTTTATATGAGTATAATAAAAGTATAACTGTTATCTAAGTAAAGTGGTAAATTTTAAAATTTTTTTATTATTTTAACATTAAAAAAAGTGGGGGGGGGGCAGACTCATATTTTTTTCATTTAAAAAAAATCCGTTACTTTAAAAGATTTACTGAACCTAAAAGTTTTCAAAGTTTTAAAAGTCATGATCATAACGAATTATTTCTTTGGTCATTTGAGACAATAAAAGATTGAATACTAATCACTTGAACTGATCGCATATTTGTTGGCGACCATAGCAATTATTTATTGTGCCTTAACGTATCGAACTTTTTTTTTTTAATTGCTATGAGGGTTTTTCAAGGGTATAACCAAGTTAAGAGTATTACTTTGAGCCTAGGCCTCAGTGCATATATGGTGCAGGTTTTGGTGCTTGCAGGAACACACAGCCACAGCCACAGCCTCATTAGAATGGGCATTGTCTGCTTTGCTTAATAACCCTGATGAGTTAAAAAAAGTAAGAGATGAATTGGATGCTGAAGTTGGTCAAGAAAACCTAATTGATGAATCACACCTCTCTAAATTACCTTACCTTCAAAATATCATATCCGAGACATTTCGATTGTGTCCAGCTGCTCCACTTTTCCTTCCACATCTGGCTTATAATGACTGCACCATCGGTGAATACAATGTGCCACCAAATACCATGGAACTAATCAATGCATGGGCCATTCAGAGAGATCTAGACTTGTGGGATGATCCACTTGTTTTTAAACCTGAAGGTTTTAGAATGGAGAGACAGAAAGCTACAAGTTCATGCCTTTTGGGTTGGGCAGGAGAGCGTGTCCTGGGGCAAGTCTTGCCCTTCGTGTGGTGGGCTTGACCTTGGGTTCATTGATTCAGTGCTTTGACTGGAAGAGAGTCGGCAAAGTGGAATTGACATGACTGAAAAAATGGGCTAACCATGCCCAAAGCTCAACCATTAGTGGCCATGTGCAAAGCCCGCCCGATCATAAACAAGGTTATACCCGAGGCAATTAAAAATGTGTAAGTTTTTTCTTCTTCAATCTTCATGGTTTAATGACAATTCGCTGTTGGTTTAATTTGGGGACAGTTCGTTTCAATATTTCCTATATAAACTATATTTTCTACCCATAAGATAATTATTCTAAAATTATACTTATTCTTATGCTAAAGAAGAGTACCATGTTACAGTTAACAGTGCATATGGCTCACAAATACTCTGTTATCAGAACAGTGCATTGCCCGTTCCGCCCTATCCGTAATTCCAGTAAAAAAAACTTAATCTCCCCCCAAAATTTATTTTGCCTTTGTTCTTAACAGCTAGGCTTAAGTTTTTTTTCCATTTTATTTTGTCTTTGGCGTTGGAGGCTACAATATTCTATGCTTTGGAATTCTAGATTTTTTTTTTTTTAGATCAGAATCGATAGAAAAAATCCTGGGGAGAGGATAAACATAATAAAAATCAGGCAATTTGACCATTTGGAAGTAGCGAAGTGGGTCTTTTGGATAGAGAAGCCGTGGAATAAAGTTGCATATATAGTTTTTAGGTTGCTTTTGAAAAAAAAAGAAAACAAGTGTAGAAAAGGAAAAAGGAAGCAAAGAAGTTCGAAAAAGGGGATTTTGTCACAGAATGATTGTGCCGTGATGAACAGATAAGAAAAAGAAGAAAGAAGTCAGCGGACGAGAGGAGAAATAAGAGAATAGCAGAAACAAATTTGATATTTTTCATTGATTATCTGATTTCATCACAGTGCTGTCCTATATAAGCTTATGGAAATTCCTGACTTTTGCTAATCACAAGGGTCCAATGAAAGTCCGTCTGATTTGGCTATTGTTCGTAATTATACTTTTGGTGTGAATTCAAGTATTTGAAGTTCTTATTGATTCAAACTTTATAAGAGAATTGTTTTTATGGATTATAATGCATAAGTTTTGATTTTGACTTGGAGATGATAGCAATATATTTGGTAAAAAGAAAATTTGAGACATTATAATATTTGTGAGAATTATGGAGAATCAGTTGTTGTATGATAATTGATATATTAAATTGAATGAACAATATTCGAAATTAGAGACAACTTTGATAACTAGAGATTTATGTATGAATTTACATAGTGTAAATTTATGGATATGATCTATTGCATCAATTTTATATATTTTATAATAGTTAATTGGTAGAAAGTTTTATATTGACGGTATAGAAAAAAAAAAGAAAATTAAAGTATCATGTGATATCTTTTTGGTAACTAAAGGATTTGTTGATACTATTATTCAGTGTTGAGGTTGTAAATGGTTATGATACCTGTTGTAAGGAGGATTACATGAAAATTTGTGGACCTATGTCTTTCTTGTTATGAAACATTGTTATGAAAGTTAATTTGTTTGAATTTAATTGAAGAAAATATCAAAACGGCGCAGTGGAAGCCTGATTTGATTTAAGTTCTAAATTGTTATGCTATTATTAGTTGAGAAAGTGATGAATCTTTAATAAATACGGACTAACAGATTTTGGATAAGAATATTTTTTGTTCCTTCTAGTTTAGGCGTTTTATCATTGATAAACATTCTTTTAAGCAGTGCTTATCTTGTGACTTGAAAAGAATTTTTTTTTTATATAGCAATAGTCATAAGATAAACATTCAATGATTCATTTTTAGGTTTTGAATGGAAGTAAATCTAAATCTCAAACTTATTGGGATAAAAATGAGTAAGAAGAAACTTTTATTTCTTGAACTTATGGAACAAATGGCTGATAAATTTTGGTTGATTAAGTAATGGTTTAAAGTAAGCAAAAGAATTATACTAGAATTTGGAGATATAATTTATAGCTTCAAGTGGTTAATTATTTATACTCGTTACGAGGATTATAAAGTAAGAAAAATTAAGTTTGTATTATGTAAGAACATTTGAAGTTCTTGGTAAAGTGAAAGAAGTTCAAAATAAAGAATATTGTCACCTTTGATGTCAAGTGTACATGATAAATCTATGTTAATAGAATATTAAAAAAAAAGCTATGTGGTTGGATATGAGTATGAAGAATTAGAGATGTTATAAGCTTTAACATATTGAAAATATTTTTTTTCGAATGGTTGATTGAAGAGAACAAATTTTGAAGGCAAAGTGATTACTTTTGTCAAAGTTTAATGAAACAATCCTACGGCAATAGAAGTGATTTCAGAAATGGAGGAATAAGATGTAGATGTAAATCAAGTTTTGAGGACGAAACTTTTTATAAGGAGGGGGGAATGTGATACCCCAGCCCAAATAATAATTGGGCTAGACTAATACCAAAGCCCATCAGTTTATTAAGAGACTAATTAATAAAAGAAAAAAGGGCTAAGTTATTAAATGAAAGAAAACTTAACTATCGAGAAACAAAAAGAAATAAGAGTCTTTTATCTCATCTTTCTTAGGGTTAGAGAATATGAAAGATCAAGTTAATCTCTTAAAGGTGAGTATATGCCCTCTTTTTATTTAAGAAAAAAATATCATGTTGATTGTTATTATGTGGAGTTAAAGTTTTGAGAGAAAAATCAAGAAAACTAATGAAATCTTTCATTAATATTCATGATATATTTGGGTAAATTATTGGGCTTTGTTTATTTCATGTCTTTAAGATTTATTGATGATTATTGAATGGAGTTTAAAGGCTAGAAATGGGGATTTGAATTTTTAAAGATTGAAAGAGAAATTTTGTTTTTGGATGAGAAGCTATGATTTACAATAATGAATTAAAATAGAATTTTGTATTAATGGATAGATTATTGCCATGATTATTATATATTGTTGGAAAACATATTGAATCTACTTTCTAATGAAATAAACAAAAGTCAAATCCGAGTTTTTTATAAAGAGTTATCTAATTTTTACTTAAGGATATGCAAGCTGTAAAGTAGCAGCATCAGGGTTGAATTACAAAAATTATCTTAATTTTATACAAATAATTACAGATTAAGCCAGATATGTTTGGAAAGCTTATTGAGTTTATTTTCCAATAGAACCAACGTAATTGAATTTGGAGTTTTAATTATGAATAAATGCATAATTTTTATTAGAAGGTATACTATTTAGCAATAGCATTTGATGTGGATTACAAAAATTGTTATAATTAATCCACAAGGAATCACGAGATGGCCATATATGGTTAGAAAGCTTTTCGAGTCTAGTTTTTAATGCATTAAAGAGATTTTAATTTCGAGTTGGATATCTTGAGCTATGGTAATTTTAGTTAAAGTAGTGCAGGCTGTTAGAATTAGTTACTTGAGTTATTTTTTTTTTTTTGTTTAACTTAGTTGTTTTGGTATAAGTGGTCTCCAATGAGTTGATTAATTACTGTTATGTTAAAATTATCTTGAATAGGCCATTAATTATTTGGAAAGAAAAGCTAGGTGGTGGAATCGGAAGGAGGTAAGTAGAATCTCACACACTTTGCTTGTCTTCAAATTATATATATATATATATATATGTTTCTAAATGAATGATTGTTTTATTTCATTATTTTTGATATATGAAAATAAAATCAAGCATATGATTATTTTACGGTTCTCTATATAAAGGATGGATCATGCTTATGAATGAAATAAAAAAATGATTTATGTTTAAAGAACGATTTTATGATAGCTATGTTTTTACATCCCTGAGAAGTGGGATCATCGACACCAAAAACTAGTTCTACGACCCTGGCTAACGGGTAATAGTGTTAGCAAAGACATAATCATATAACCCTAGCTAATAGGTAATAATAGTTAGCATAAAAGCCCTGGCTAGTACGTTATGATAGTTAGCAATAATCATGAGAATAGAATTGTCGATACGGCCAATGTCACGAGTTATAGCAGTGATTGTAGCTAACAACAAACGAATGATAATGATGATTTATGATGATTTTAAACATTGATCCATGATTTGTATAAAATATATATTTGACCGTGATTTGTGATTTATAATTGGTGAATCAATGTATTTTGACATTGATTTATGAATTTGTGAAATGTTTAATAGAATGATGATTTTGAAATGTTTTGACATTATGATTTGATGAATGTTTTGAATAGTCTATATGATATGTATGAAAATGATATTTGATCAGGTAAGGTGTGTGAGCCTATACATACAGAGCTGTGGATTACTCATTTTCCTTTTACTTTTCTTTACAGATGAGTATGTGATAAGTTTGGTTAGTCATGTGAGAAGCTAGAAGATGAAATGACAAAGATTACTTAGTCATCAGAGAAAATATTGGCCAATGAGATCTTATGAGACGATTTTGTATTTTATATGGTTTGTATCTGGATATATATAGATGTTTCATCAGTTGGATTAAAGATATAGATTTTACTTGGTTGATTATTTTATTGAAGAATTTTATAATGATTAAGAAAGAAGGCTTCGTATTACTTTGGGTTTACTTCAAGGTAATATGGTCATGTTTTGTCTTGGTCTTGGGGCATGACAGTCATTGTTCCAATGTTTGGAGTGGAAGAGGGTCAGTGAAGAAGAAATTGACATGGCTGAAGGAGATCGACTCACCATGCCAAAGGTTAAGCCATTAGTGGCCATGTGAAAGCTCGCTCCATCATGAACAAAATTTTCAATGAAAAATATGTCCCTGGCCACTATTTTAGATGCTTTTAGTTACTGCTATATATATAATTATTGTGCTACATGCATTTTGTATGCTTTATATTTTATAAGAAGATAAGTTATATTAGATACATTATTAGTGTATAAATTTTATATATTATTTGATTCTCTGATAGTATATAGAATTTATATACTACTAATATATCAAACATAATGTGTAATAAGATTCTAGTGTGACTTGAAAAATAGATATCATCATTCTTGAAGCCTAGCCATTATTATAAAGATATTACGAATATATAACCATATAATATATATATATATATACACTATCTCCTATAAGTATTAGTAGTGCTGTTTTATAGAGTTATTTTTAATGTAAAAAAATTCACACCTAAATTTTTATTATAAAATATCATTTTGATAGGAGATACTATAGGACTATGCTACTAGTCAACAAAATGGAAAGGTTTGGATGAGTGAGCCATTCTTGAAGGAGTCTGTGGTAATTGTGGGTCTCTCTTTCCGAATTTGGAAATTGGCTCATGATGTACAATAGGCTGAAATTGCCTCGCATGTGATTAAAATGGTCTATATGATTTTTGAGGGGACAACATTTTGTTGTCATTTGAAATTTTTGATGTCAATAATCAGAAAAAAATTAGTGCACACATATTTGTCATAATGTTTAAGTTCAAGAATATGTTATTATACATAAAAATTATGAAGTTGTTATCAAATTTTTTTTACCTAAGTATGATTAGCTATTTATGTGAATTTATTCCTTTTAAGTTTGTTTTAAGTGTAAATTAAAGATCTCTAAAAAGATAGATTTTGTTCTATATCAACATAACTAAATTCGAAAGTCAATTACATATAGGAACAATGTCCAAATTTGGTACCAAATTAATTATATATTATCTTATTTAAATCTTAATCAAAAATGATTTTTCATTAATTTCTATAGTTAAATATTGGAAAAAAAATCTTTTGGCTTTCATAAAAATTTTTTTTTCTCACTTCAAGAATATTTAAAATAAACTCATTGTTTACTTAAAGAGACTCTGTAATCAAATTTATTAAATATCTTATCAAATTCAAATTCTTTTTATTTATTTACAGCACATTGTCATACAAATATTGTATCAAAATATCATGCAATGATATAATCATGCAAAACAAATCATGCAAATATATAATAAATCATATAAAAAAAACACAATAAATCATGCAAATAATAAATAATAAATAAATCCTGCAATAATAAATCATGTAAATAATAAATGAATTATGTGAATATATTAATCATGCAAATAATAAATATACAAATAAATTAGGGTCATGCAAATAAATTAAAAATTATTAAAAAAATCATTAAACAAAAAAACACCATGCAAAAATATCACCAAAAAAATCATGCAAATCAAAACATGCAAATTATAAACATTACCAAAATTTATCTTTTTTTTTTCTTTTCGTTGTCACTCTTAATTTAATCAACAATTAAAATAAAAATAAAGAAGAAAAATAATAAAAAAATAAAACAATAAAACAATAAAATAAAAATAAAAAATAAAAAATAAAGAAAGAAAATAGCAATCGAGTAGGGTTTAAGTAGGTTGACATATAGATCTACTCCATGTCAAAGCGCAGATCTTGAACTCCCTAAACAACATTGTTTGGTGTTATTATAAAAGTTAATTTTCAACCTTTTTCCTTAGAATTGCCTTTTTGCTCTTTTTTCTAACTAAGATTTTTTCCTCCTTTTCTGGAAACCATTGTAAAATTCAATTGATTCCAACTTCTAGTCACTAATTCCAGATTCTGGTACTGAAAAATTTAACTAACCGTTGGTTAATTCAAGCTTTTCCTACAACTCAGCCACGAAAATCCTTCGGCCACCATGATCCCGCTAGAAAATTCAAACTATCACTAAACAATTCAAATTCAAAGCCAGAAAAACCTAGAAATTTAAACTGAAATCCAAAAAATCTAAACAAATTAAAAAAATTCAAAGATTATCCTAGAAATTCAAAACACAAGCCCAGATTTGATAGAACCCAAAATAAATTTTCACAAATTGACCCTAAATTCTAAAATTTCAAACAAAGTTCAAAATCCTAGAAACATAAAAACTTCAAAACAACTCCAGAATCAAGAAATCAAACTAAGAACCTAAAAAATTTAACCAAAATTAAACTACTACTACTACTACTACTACTACTACTAATAATAATAATAGTAATAATAATAATAATAATAATAATAATAATAATAATAATAATAATAATAATAATAAAAATAATAATAATTTGGGCTTTTAATTTTTTGGACCTAAAATAATATCATCAATTGATGACCAATTAAAATCAAAGCCTATTTTGATCTTGAAAATTTTTTTAGACAAAATGAGGGTGTTTACAATTGCTTGTCTTTGCACTTTTTTTATGAAAAAGGAAGTGTAAAAAGATAAAAAAAATCTATTCTTTTCAAGTCAAGAAACATTAGAAAGGAAAATTGCAATAACTCTTTTTCAATAATGGCTTTGAAACTTTCAAAAAATAAAATGTTTTTCCTATTGGAGGCTTTGGAACTTTCAAAAAATAAAATATTCTCCCCTACCGAAGGCTTTGGAACTTTTGAAAAATAAAAAAGATATATAAGGTTTTCAAGATCATGTCTTGAGGTCTTATAAATTATTCTTATATTTGAAAAAACTTTTCCTTAACAGAGGTATTGAAACTTTAACAAATGTTTTACCTTAAAGTGATTCCTTTCATCTCAACTAGTTCATCATTTCATAATATAGGGCATTGAGAGTACTGACATAAAGAATTATAGTCTTTTTTTGTGAATGTGGTTAAACTTAGGCAGTAGCATTTATCCATCTTTGGATATATTCTTTGAAACTTTTAGTATCTTTTTTTTCATGCTTTATATGGATAAATAATTTGGTGACAAATTTATGATATGTTTGTATTAGGCAATAAATGCCCTTGCTAATTCCCTCCAGCCATGGATGTGAATCTTATCCAATTTTATATACCATTTGGCAATAGAACTAGTGAGATTGTATTGGAAGACATGGATGAACAGCTTCTCATCATGTGTATGTGTAGCCATTTTAAGGTAGTACATTGTCACATACATTATGAGGTACTTTGTTCAATCATATTTTTTGAACTCAAGCATATTGAATGTTGGTGGAATCACCACATCATGAGCTAACTATAGTCCAATAGCATCCATTGATCCATAGAAATCTATTCCTACAATAGCTTTAAACCTCTATTTTATTATATCCATCTTTTGAGATTTAGGGCCTTTTTTGGTTTCTATAGTGTTTATCTTCAGCTTTTTTTGCTATTTTAAAATTTTGACATCAATAACATGAGCAATATGAGTAATTGCAGGTATGTCAGTATACATATAGAGATAGTTGTAGTAAATGGCAATTGGTGTTGGGTTCTTTGAGATACTCGTGTTGAGTATGGGCTAAAATAAGAAGGATATAATGGATCACTTTCATTTTAGACCATAATTTCGTTCACCACTTTCTTTGCTTTATTCATGTTTTTTAGCAACTTAGTAATAGTTTCTAATTGTCTCTTTAGTTTTTCTTGTGCCTCTTCTACTTTTTGGATGCAAAGAGCTTATTCTTCTTCCATGATCCTTGCTTGGTATTTAGTATTCCAGTGCCTTAGATTATTTAAAAATTGAGCTATCATTGAACCTTAATTTATCACAGTTCATGTGCATATTTAGAGAGATATTTATGAAACCATCTTATATTTAAATTATGTATGAAAATGAATGAATGCATGAAAGCAATAAGGAGGATTTACTATATAACAAATGTTAACAAGAAAAATCTTTGTTAAATTAGAAGTTGTGTTTAACCAAATCAAAAATTACATCCATAGAAAGTTTAAAGTTTATTATGGAAAAAAAATCCTTAATCTATTAATATTGGCCTTGTTCTTTATTGAAAAAATCTAATAGTCCTTGGCCATGTGTTCTAACTGACAGCATATTCATTTTCCACTCTTCCATCTCTTCTATGATATCTTTGGTTTTATAAGTAGCCAAAGTGATTTGATCGAATAAATATTCTAATTGGTCATGTTTCTTCACATATACCTCTTTTGCTTACTCACATTCCTTAGTCACAGCCTCTATTTGTTTCTAATTTCAACATTCTTATTTAGCATTTGGATGTGCTTTTATGTCTCAAAGAGTGCTTTTTCACTTTATTGCACCTTTGCTTGCAATTGTCCATATTCTTTTAGAAGTTGGGCTAACTCACAAGTTGTGGATAAGTGTGCAATGTTAATGTAAGTGAACAAACTCTTTCATTCATTCATTTCTCATTTGAATGTTTGAACTTCCCTTTAAAACATTTTGTTTGCAAGCTTTAATTCTTCGAACTTCTTTTTCTAGCTAATAGGAGATTTTGCTAGGCTCTCAATGGGTGTAATTAAGATTTTTTTGTTAAAATTGTTTTATGGCAATCACTTTTTATGACAAATCTAATGATGTAAATGCATGCATATATAATAAAAGAAAAGTGTTAGAAAACATAATATATATAAAGATAAAATACAATTTAACAAGTAGAATAGTAATAAATGTTCCATTATGTGTCTTATTTAAGATTTTCTAACAAAACAGAAGGCAAGGTTCTAATTTAGATTTGGATCCTTAAGGTTTATTTACATGCTGGATTCAAAGGTTTGACAATCTAAAAGCTTCCACATTATTCTTTGCATCATTGTGCATTACTCACTGATAAGGTACCCTAATCCTTACCCATGATTATAAGCTCAAACGAAAATGGTTCAATTTTAGTAAGAATTTTCGCTAGCTCACACGGAGGTTATCATTTAATAAGAGTGTAAGTATTTGCTCCCTCTTAAGAAAAGACAAAACTAAGGTCTAGAGTTATGCATGAATTCAAATGTGGAGTGTGTAATGGGACATGCCAACCCAAATAATCAAATAAATTAGTACACATGTAAAATAAAAATCTACAAAATAAACAAATAAATTAGTACACATAAAGAATAATAAGCTACAAAATTAAACAAATGGGTTAATGCACATGAACAATCATAAACAATCACAAAATAAAAACCATCAATGCAAGGTTTAAGATAATACATAACAAACTAATGACTTGATTCTCTAATCATTTCCAAAGGAGTCACCAAACTATCATAACGTTCAAGTTTGAAAACCTGCCATTAGATATAAAAATTTTGGAGTGACCATCAATCCTTTTTACCTATGTGTGATTAGCTATCTATGTGAATCTATTCCTTTTAAGATTGTCTTAAGTGTAAACCAAGGGTCCCTAAAAAAATAAGTTTTGGTCTACATCAACAGAACTAAATTTAGGAGTCAGTTATGTATAGAAAAGGTTTTAGGACCCCTATAGTGCACAAATTTGGTACCAAATTAGTTGCATGTTATCTTGTTTAGGCCTTAATCAAAGATGATTTTTCATTAATTTTGATATTTAAATATTGGAAAAAAATTCTTAGGTTTTCACCAAAAAAAAAAATTTCTCTCACCTCAAAAATATTCAAGATAAATTCATTGTTTACTTGAATAGGTTTTGTCATTGAATTTATTAAATATCTTATCAAATTTAAATTCCTTTTATTTATTCATAGCACATTGTCATACAAAAATTCTATCAAAATATCATGCAATAATATAATCATGCAAAACAAATCATGCAAATATATAATAATCATATCAAAAAATTATAATAAATTATGCAAATAATAAACAATGCAATAAGAAATCATGCAAATATATTAATAATGTAAATAATAAATTATGCAAATAAATTAGACTCATGCAAATAAATTAAAAATCATTAAAACATCATTAAATAAAAAACACTATGCAAAAATATATTATTCATGCAAAAAATCACCAAGAAAGTATGCAAATCAAAACATGCCAATTATAAATATCTTACTAAAATTTCTCTCCTTTTTTTTTTCTTTTCCTTATCACTCATAATTCAATTAACAATTAAAATAATAAATAAATAAATAAAAACCGAAATAAAAAATAAAAAATACAATTAAAAATAAAATAAAAATAAAATAAAAATAAAAATAAAAAATAAAAGGAAAAAAAAGATGAAACTTGAGATCGGGTTGGGTTTAAGTAGGTTGACATGTGAATCCAGTCTAGGTCAAAGGGCGGACCCTAACTGTCCTAAATGACATTGTTAGGCACTACTATAAAAGCTAATTTTAAGCTTTTTTCATCAAAATTGCCTTTTTGGTTCTCTCTCCAGCCAAGATTTTCTCCTCCTTTTCTCTAAAAACCCACCATAGAATTCAACTTATTTCAACTTCCAGCCACTAATTCAAGATTTTGATACCAGGAAATTCAATCAACCATCAGTTAATTCAAGCCTTTCCCAGATTTGCGCATAACATAGCCATGAAAACCCTCTAGCCACTGTGATCTCAGTGGAAAATTCAAACTATCATTGAAAAATTCATATCCAAACTTAAAAGTCCAAGAAATTCAAAACGAAACTAAAAAAAAAAAAAAATTTAGAAATTCAAGGACTAGCCCATAAATTTAAAACACAAACCTAGATTTGACAGAACCCAGAATCAAATAGATTTCCACAAATTGATCCTAAATCTAAAATATTGCAATCAAAGTTCAAAATCCTAGAAACGAAAAAACTTCAAAAGAATTCTAGAATCCACAAATCAAACTAGGAACCCAGAAAATTTAACCCAAATTGCAAGCTCTCAACAATTTCAAATATTAAACCCAAACTGTACCCAAATAAATTTCTTTAAGCTTCTGTGATTGCTCTAATTCCTTTTTCCTTATTGCTTGTGCACTAATTGCTTGCTGCTTCTTGTGTGCTTGTGTCCCTTTAATCATAGATTGGGTCTTTTTTATGGGAATTAAACCCCTTTTAATTTGAAAAAAAATTCAATTCTTATCGAATATAGGATTTCACTTAGGATCTTATTTTCTTTGTAATATTTTCTTTTTGCATGAATTGGGCGTCAAGTATTTTCTGTAAACAATCAACCATTTAATTTGCCTCTTTCAACCGAATCCACAACCAAATCCAAAGTTTTTCTTTTACAAAATATCACTTATTTTTCTGCTTTTCTGACTTTTTTTTTTTTTAACTTTGACTAAAAATAAAAAAAATTATAAAATTAAAATTAAAATCTAAAATAAAAAATTAAAACATAATAATAATAATAAACTTTAATTTTTTAGATCTAAAATTTAATGTCATCAATCCAGACCACATTAAAATCAAAACTTATTTTGATCTAAAAAATTTTTAAAACAAAATGAAGCCTCTACAATATGATTAATTGCCGACAACGGAGCTAGACTAATGCAATGCCAATGCCTAAGCCTCCCTACTAGGTTTTCTTAGCGCGGTTTTCTAGCCAGCTGAGCAGTTTTTTTTTTTTCTTTTCCATATTAACTATTCATTGGCAAATAAAGTAACTGTTACACTTCGGTTCAATCAAGCTAATATTTATCCATTCTACTTGGTCAACGTAAAAAAAAAATTAAAATGAATAAAAGAAAAACAAATCAATTCTTCCAGGGATGGAAATTACTTTAGCATACCAAAATATTATATGGTCCATGTCTGCTGTCTTAAATTTATTACTTCCCACTGCAAAGTAGTAGGTTTGTTTGGTTGTTAGAATATAGATGTGTTTGTGATAAAGGAATTAATAAAGAGGAAAATATGCCATCCATTGTGCATATGATCAATAGGTTTAAAACTAATCCGCAATGAAGCCAAACGGCAGCATCTTGGTTGACTCCCTAAGGTTACATTAGGAACTTTCGGCAAGAAATTAATAAGGAGAGCCATAAAATTTCAGTTTTAAAATAAATTAATATAAACCTTGACCGAATTTAATTTTGTAATGAATATAAGTATATGTTAATGAATTTAATTTTATAAAGCTTCTTAATTTGTGTCAATTAGTTTTAATGCTATATCAAAAGTTATAGGTCATGTTTTTTATTTTTTATATTTTAAGTAGATCGAATTTTAGAATAAGAAAAAGAATTATAAATGTTAAAATTTGAATTCTAATACTATTTGATACTCATTCTTAAAAATACTTTTATGAATCAACTAAATTATATTTCAAGTTAAATTGTAAACATGTTAGTGATCTATTTTGTACTTTCCTAAGTTTTTAAATTCTTTAAAATTTCCTAGAATAGCACGTTATGAATTGCCCAGTGCAAACCCAATAACTCTAATTAACACCTAAAATCTGAAAACCACGAAATAAACAAAAAAAAAAAAAGCAATTTGACCCAAAAGCAAAAAATATATATATATATATACTCAAATTACATTTCACTCAAAAGAAAATCTGAAAAAAAAATGACGAGAAAGAAGAAAATAAAAATTTACCTTTAAACAAGGAATTTATGGCAACAATAGCTGACCGAAAGTAGCGCAGTCAACGTAACACCCACATTACTATCAAAACCCAACTTTTTGTCGCCAGTGGAAAAAAAGACAAAAGATTCATTGTATTTTTTAATGTAGAAAGCAAGCATTCATAGATTCAAACGAAGTATGGTACAAAAGAACTCCATTAGTTTCAGCAAGTAATAAAGGGGATACATAGCCAGGAATATCATTAATGACAACAAAATAAGAACCACTAAGCATATCTTCCACGGCAAAGTTGTTATCATTGCTGCATGCCTCGCCAGAAAAATATGCTCCATTGTAGTCTGTTAAAAACTCTCCAGTAGAGTCTTGCAATCAGAAATGAGGTTATCAAGCCAAAAATGAACCACATTATCATTGGTAATTAAATGATCACAGCTGTCGTATCTAACTTAATTTCAAGTTTTCTGATTCCCTCTTTTTTTGCCAGGTTTAGACCATCACAAAGAGCCCATAATTCAGCTTCAACACTCGTGGCATTAGGTATATGCCTGGATGAACCCTTAATCCAGCCTCTTTCATGGTTCCCAAGAATTGCTCTTGCCTTGCTTTGCCAAGGTTATCAAGGGAGGATCCATCTGTGTTGAGTTTGCTCCAACCTTTAGCTAGTGATTTCCATTGGACACCTATGAATGTAGGTGAAAGAATCTTCTCGACTTTCTTCACCAGGGCGATGTATTCAGTAGCTCTTTCCATAGCTTTATTAGCGATTCCGTTGCTTATAGGTTTTCTTTCAAAAATCAATAAATTTCTTGCCATCCATATTTCCCATAGAAGGACAACAAACACACACTGCTCCATAAGACCAAGTTTCTGGGTAGCAATGACTTATCCAATATGTTGGTTTTAAGCCAAGTTTCCTAAGTAATGCTGTTGTTAAGGTTGAGGTAGACCAGATGATTAAAAGAAACCCACCATGGCTTAACCACAAGGCATTTAGCTAACAAATGAGTGAGGGTTTCTTTATGTCCATTATAGAAAGGATAATTATCTTGGACATTTATACCTTTTGACTTGAGGAAGGATCTAGTTGGTAGGATCATTCTAACGCATTCCCACATGAAGAATTTAAATTTAGGGGTTGTTTTTTGATTCCATATCTAGCTCTATCTATCTTTATCATCATCCATGGTTTGGATGTTATTAAGGGTTAACGTATAAGCACTATTTAAGTTGAAGTTCTCTACGTTAAAGAGATTCCAACAAATTGAATCTTTGCACCCTCTAATATGGAGAAAAAGATGTTAAAAATATGTTGTAGAATCTCCTTAGAAAGGTCGAAAGAGATAGCTTGCGAATCATGAGCCTCAATCTTTTGTTTGAAATCTTTGACCAACATGATCTCTTCATCTCTTTGAAAAGGTCCCGCAATGAGGGTTTTGATATTCTTTTTCTGGTTTAATTATCAAGCTAGAAATTGGTTTTGGATTCATCTTGGATGATTGGCCTAATTTTTTTTCTTAAAGATGAAGACAACTACGAAAAGCCCTTCAAATGCTTGAAATGTCAAGATTTTTAGGTCTATTGTTATTATTTAAAAGGTATTTCCTCGTGAGAACTTTTGCCCATAGATCCTTTTAATTATTTATCATTTTCCAATAGTGCTTAGTAAGATGAGCTTGATTCTTGCTACTAGATTTTAAGCCAAGTCCACATCTCTCTTTGGTTTTTGTGACTTCCTCCCAACTTAACCTATATAGTTTCCTTTTGTTTCTAGCACCATCCTATAGAAATCTCTTGTTGATTTTGTTAAGCTAAGTAAATGTAGGAACTAGTAGGCCCTACTTTGCATGTAGTAACTAGGTAGAGCTTCCATGATGGATTGGATAAGGGTTATTCAACCTATTGGGGAAAAAGAGGTTTGATTTCTATCCTTGCAAGTTTTGAATTCAATTTCTTAATGATGAAGTTATAGTCCTTCTTCTTGACACGTCTATTGTGCATGGTAAACCAAGGTATTTTCCAAGATTTTTAGTTCTCTTAATGTTAAGGTAGCTTGTGATGCACCATTTTTGCTTAACTTTAGTGTTGTTGGAAAAGATAATTTTAGATTTCTCCATGTTATTTTTTTGCCTTGATTTTTCATAAACTTTTCAAGGATAATTTTAATGGTTTTTGAGGATTTTTTTATCAGATTTTGAAAAAAAGACCACATCATTTATAAACTACAAATAGGATATTTGAGGTCCTATCTTAGAGATTTTAATCAGGTACCATTGTTTTTGTTCACAAGCTTCTTGTATAAGGTTGTTAAGATACTCCATGCAAAGGATAAATATATAAGAGGACAAAGGATCTCCTTGGTGAATGCCTCTGAAAGGAAAGAAACTCTTTGTTTTGCCTCCATTAACCACAATTGAGAATATGGTAGACGTGATGCAATTCATAATCAAGATTATTAACTTTTCTAGAAAGTTAAAGAAGTTGAGAATTTTTTGAATGAAACCCCATTCAAGTCGATCATAAGCTTTCTAAAGATCAAGCTTTAAGGTCATTATCCCAAGTCTTCCTTTTTTTTTCTTCAAAGAATGTAAGATCTCTTATACAATTATCACACTATCAGCTATATGTCTTTCCTAAATAAAACTGCCTTGAAGAAAGGGAGATAAGTTTATTCAGTAGGGGCTGAGTGAACTAATGGGTAAGGTGACAAGGGTGGAAGATTATCTTTTATGAATGACAATAAGCAGGGTATCTTTCATTCCATCTTGTAGTTTTTCAATGTTGAACACATCCATAATGTTATCACATACTTATCCATGATATGTACCTAGCAACGTTAGAAGAAACCAAAAAGCAGGTTGTTTGGCCTTAAGGCCTTGAAGGCTTTCAATTTCCAGAGGGCTTCATGAATCTCGATCTCATCAAGAGGGGTTTGAGGTTAGGCAGTTTCCTTATCAGGTAAGACCATCCACTTCAAGTTTGGTTGCCCATGCAATTTAGTTTCCATTACTGTAGAGGTTGTGAACAAAGTGGTAAAGTAGGCCTTGATAATTTTTTTAATCCTTACATTATTTGTAATCCATTCGCCATTTGAATCATACAAGCCTTCTATTTTGTTTTTTTGTCACCTTATAAAAGTTGTTACATGAAAAAACCTTGTGTTTTTTTCCCCTTCAATCATCTAGTTGATTCAAGATTTCATTACCTATAATAGCTTTTCATTTTTTAGATACTATTGATACTCCTTTATTAAAAATTCTTGTAGGTTTAAGAGAAAATCATTTGGTCTATTTTCCAAGGCTTTTTCAATGCTACTTAGCCTAGCCATGATTTGACTTTTTTATAAAAAACATTTCCAAAGGTCTCATTGTTTCATAATTTAAGCTGATTAATGAATGCCTCGATGGTTTGAATGAGGGGCAGGTTTTTTTTTAGACTAACTTATATTAAGAACTCTTCAAAAAATGTAGGTGGTTAAGCCATATTGTTTTAGAAATGAAAGGGTTTATCCTTGAAGAAGAGAGACTTTACTTTAAGGGAAATGAAGACTATGTAGTGATCAGATTTGATCTAAGACAAGTGGGAGATCAGTGCATTAGGGTGAAGAAGTTTCTAGGTAGGGTTGGCCAATACATGATTAATTCTTTCTTGGATGAGCTAATGGGCATTTATCAAATTTGACCAATTGAAGTTTGGCATCTTGAAGCCCAAGTCAATAAAGTTATAGTAGTTTAAACATGAGTGGACCTTTCTTAATCTAGTCATTGAGGTGGGTGCACCCTTTCTCTTATCATCTGAAGTTAAGACTTCATTCAGGTCACTTGCTATTAGCTAAGGCAAATTGTGCTTGAAAGCAACAATTTTAAGATTATCCCAAAGAATTTTTCTTTGTTTTAATTTAGGACTGGCATATATAACTAAAAATAACCAAGATGAGTTGATGATATTACTTTGATAAATGCATAAACTATTAGAAAGTGTGGAGTCTAGCCCTATGCCATTGGTTTTGGCTAATTAAAAGGCCTAAAGCCTTGTTATTTTTTATCCTAAAAGAGCCCTACATATTAAAAGAAAAGTGGGTAGTTTTTAGGCGTAAATGAGAATGTGGTGGCACCAAAACTAAGGGAAAAAAGCCAAAAAAAGAGAAAAAATTGAGCAAGAAGAGTTGGTTGAATGAAAGTTGATTCGTAATCTGATTGAGTTAAAATTTTATTAGCAGATTTATGATTTAGAGTTTTCCATTATGAACAATGAAGATCGTATTTAAAGCTCTCTAGAAACAAATCTAATGTGTATTTATTGAGTCACCTATTTGTGAGATTTCTTTAATTGTCTCTTTAGTTGTTGATTAGTTCTAGTTTTAGGTAGAAGAGAATTTTATATATCTATTATTTGATAGTAAATATTTTTTTGGTGGTCCTTTATTTTTTTTCCTACATTGGAGGGCTTTTCACGTAAATCTTGAGTATGCTTTATTTTTCTTGCATTGTGATTATTTTCTATTACTATGGGTTTATTATGATATATTGCTTCTATATTATTGTGTTTGTTGCTTTAGGGCTAACAAGTGGTATCAAAGTGAAGGTTATTTTGAAACATCAATACAAAGTAGCCCAAAACAAAAGTAAATTCTGCTTGAGATCATAGAGTGTGATATAGGTTCCATAAGAAAATTGACAAAATCAAATTATTCAATTTGAAATACTATGATGAAGGATCATTTATATTGTAATGATTTGTAAAAGTTAGTATTGAGTAATTCGACTAAACCAACAGATACGAAAGACAAAAGCTGAAAGAAACTAAGCAGAAAGATGTTAGCTACAATAAAAAAATAGGTTGACATCAATGTGTTCCAGCATGTAGCACAGGAGCCAGATGCCTACAATATTTGAGAAAAATTGACTACATTGTATAAGAGAAAAACATGTATGAATAAAGTTATGCTTGTTAAAAAGATTGTAACTTTACAATATAAGGATGGATGATTGATTACAGAGCACTTATGTAATTTTCAAGATATATTTAATCGGATAACTATTATGGAGCTTAAGATGGATGATGAAATAAATGTGTTATTTTTTTAGGTTCATTACCAAATAGTTGGAATACCATAGTTGTGATTGTTTTTAATTCAAATCTTGATTGCAAAATGACATTAGAGATGGTAAAGGACAATTCGTTTAATGACGAAGCAAGATGAAAGATTTAGACCTTGAGAATCAAACTCTGGTCACAGAGAATAGGGTACAAACATCGATAAAGGTTATAACTCAAAAACCTGTAGTAAGTTTGAACATAGATCTAAATCCAGAGATAAAATGAAGAATTTCTATTGTGATAAAGTAGATCATATAAAAAGATATTGTAAAATTTTATAAAAAGAGTAAAAAGATGAGAAAGATAAGAGTTCAGATGATAGCAACATTATAGCAGTGAATTTATATAGTGATTTAGTTACTTTGATTTGTATCATGGTGATTGTAATCTTGTTGGTAATCCCAACATTGAATGGATAGTTGATACAGAAGCGACATATCATTATATTCCTATGAGGGAGTTGTTTACAACTTACAAAGCATGAGACATTGGTTACACTAAGATAAGAAACAAGAGTGTATCACAGGTTGTTATGATTGGTGAATTATTGTGCAAACTAGTATGGTTTACATGTTGACTTCGAGGAATGTCATACACATTTCGGATATAAGAATGAATTTTTTTGCTGTTAATGTCCTTAATAAGGAAAGATATGAGAGTAAAAAAATGAGTAGTGGAAGCTTCTCAAAGGATTTATGATAATTGTAAAAGGAAAACTATGCTACACAATTAACAAAGCTTGGATGCAATTGAACGGTAACCAAATAAATGCTGTTGAGAATGATGCTTTAGCAAACTTATGGTAGAAGAGGCTGGCATATATGAGCGATAAGGGGTTATAGGTTTTGGCAAGATAGTTTTTTCATTACTTTGACCTTAGATATGTCTCTCGATTCATGTGATCATTATTTGTTTGGCAAGTATCATAGAGTTTCTTTTTGTAAGAGTTCTCAAAGAAAATAATAAATTAAAATTGATTCATTCTTATGTATGTGATCTTATTAAGGTTGAATCATTGGGTGGTAGTAGGTATTTTATTACTTTTATTAAAAATGTTTTATGTAAGACTTAGGTGTATATGTTGAAAAACAAAAGTTAGGTATTTAAAAATTTCATGCCATAGTGAAATGGATGATAGAGCTGCCCTTGAAGTATATTTAGACTGATAATAGTGGGGAATACACATCTAAAAACTTTAAAAATTATTGTTCAAAACACAAGATCAGGCATGAGATGATAGAACCTGAAACATTGCAACATAATGGTGTAACTGAAAGGATGAACCACACCATTGTAAAAAAAGTCAGATGTATATTGAGGATGGTAAAATTAACAAAACCATTCTAAGGTGAAACATTCAACATAGCTTGTTATTTGCTTAATAGATCACCATTATTTCCTTTGGGCTTTGACATTCTAGTAAGAATGTGGATAGGGAAAGATACTTCATACTTTCATTTGAAAGTTTTCGGGTATAAAGCATTCATGCATATGCCAAAAGAGTAAAGGTCAAAGCTTGATAGTAAAGTCACACAATATGTGTTTTTAGGATATAGTGATGAGGAATTTCACTACAAGGTATGAGATCCAATAAAGAGAAAGACAGTTAAAAGCAAAGATATAGTCTTTCATAAAAAAAAACAATAGCAAATCTTAAAAAAAATGAGAAGACTACACGAATTACTATTAAATATAATGTTTCAATACTGATAGAGATTTTACAAGAAAGAGCCATAAATGGTAAAAATGAGCAAAAAATAAAATTTTGGAATATGAATGAGCTAGCCACAGTTAGTACTGAGCCAAATGCAACCAGTTTTAAGTAGAGAGAGCAATTCTCTTTACCTGAGAATGTTAAATAGGGTGAGTAGTCCTTTCCACTAGAGAGTGTTGAACAAGAGGAGCTACCTTTGGCATTAGGTCATGTAAAGTCTTAGGCTAGGAGATCTACCAAAGAACACAAGCCATCCACCAAGTATTTAAGTTCATATTTTATTTTAACTATCAACGAGGGAGAGCCAGAAAGCTTCTAAGATGTGCAAACTACTTTGAATAGAGAGTATTATTTAAAAGTAATGACGAAACATTGCCAAAAAATGGTACATAAGATCTTGTTAAACTTTAAAAAAGAAAGAGGCCTTTAAAGAGTAAATGGGTATTAAAGTTGAAAAAAGTTGGTAACAAGCTAATGAGATACAAAGCTTGATTGATGGTGAAAGGTTTTTCTCAGAATCCTAGCATCAATTTTGATAAAATTTGTCTTTTCAGTTGTGAAGATGAGTTCCATTTGAGTGGTACTGTGATTAGTAGCTAGTTTGAATCTTGAGCTTCAGCAACTTGATGTCAAGACTACATTTTTGCATGGTGACTTACAAGATAACATTTATATGAATCAGCTTGAGGGTATTGAAGTAAAAGAGAAATAACACTTAGTTTGTAAATTGAAAAAAAAAAACCCTTTTATGGCTTGAAACAAGCTTCGCGACAGTGGTACAAAAGTTTGATTCTTTTATGGTGAGCCACAACTATAAACGAATGGCAACGGATCCTTGTGTGTATGCCAAAAAAAATTTTGATGGTAACTTCATTATTCTCTTATTATATGTAAATGATATATTGATTTTGGAACAAGATAATGGTATGGTTCATAGGTTGAAAGAACCATTATCTAAGTCTTTTGACATGAAGGATTTAGGTCTAGCAAAGTAAATTCTCGGTGTAGATATTAACCAGGATAAGAGAGTTAAAAAACTATGATTGTCATAGAAAAAATATGTTGAATTAGTACTTAGTAGATTCAACATGCAATATGCTAAATCAGTTAGCAGTCCACTTGCCAACCATTTTTATTTGAATAAAAAATCTTATCCAGTGACTAAGAAAAAGTAACTAACTATGTCTAGTATTCCTTATTTTTTAGTATTCAATTTTTTGATATATCTTATGGTTTGCACATGGCCTGCTATTACTCATGTAGTTAGTGTAGCAAGCAAACTTCTTTTTAATCTGAAAAAGGTTCATTGAGAAGCAGTGAAATAGATTTCAGATATTTGAGGGGTATCTAAAAAATGTGCTCGATTTATGAAGTTTTACAACAAGTTTTAAAAGGGTTTACTGACGTTAATAGGGTGGGTGATCTTGATGGTAAGAAATCTACTTCAGGGTATTTGTTCACTTTTGTAAGAAAAGCTATGTCTTGGTAGTCTAAGTTGCAGAAGTGTGTTGCCTTATCAATTATAGAGGCTGAGTATATTACAGTAACTGTAGCAGGTAAAAAAATGCTTTGAATGAAGTATTTTCTTCCTGAATTAGGGTTGAATCAGAAAGAGTATGTGATATTTTGTGATAGTCATAGTGCTTTAGATTTGTGTAAGAATACCATGTACAATGCTAAAACAAAGCACATTAATGTTAGATATCATTGGTTATGTTTAATGATTGACAAACAACAGATGTAGTTGAAGAAAGTCCATACTAATGAGAATGCAGTAGATATATTGACTAAGACACTTCTCAGAAAAAAAGCTTGAGCTCTGTAGTAACTTGGCTAGAATGGATTCTTCGGCCAAAATAATTTCAAAATGAAACTACTATGGTGACAAATCTCCTCCTAATGGGGCTAGAAGGGGAGATTGTTAGGAAGTGTGGCATCTAGCCCCATGCCATTGGTTTTGGCCAATTAAAAGGCCTAAAGCCTTGTTATGTTTGACCCCAAAAGAGTCTTACATATTAAAAGAAAAGTGGGTAGTTTTTAGGAGTGAATGAGAGTGTGGTGGCACTGAAACCAAGGGAAAAAGAAAGCTAGAAAAATAGAGAGAAACAGAAGAAGAGAGAGTTGGTTGAACGGAAGTTGATCTGTGATCTGATTGAGCTGAAATTTTGTTAACAAGTTTATAATTCAGAATTCTACATTCTGAACGGTAAATACCGGGTTTGAAGCTCTTTAAAAACAAATCTAGTGTGTATTTATTAAGTCACCTTTTTGGTGAGATTTTTATAATTTTTGATTAGCTCTAATTTTAGCTAGAGGAGAATTTTGTATATCTATTATTTTATAGTGGAGATTTTTCTAATGGTCCATGATTTTTTTTCTCTATATTGGGATTTTCACATAAATCTTGGCACGTTTATTTTTTTTTTGCATTTTTGATTGTTAATCGTTGTCTATTACTATGAGTTTATTGTGATATATTACTTCTACATTGTGTTTACTGCTTCAGGCCCAACATGAACTTCTTGTTTGATGTTGTAGATTTCATGGACTATGACCATATTAGACCTCCATCGCATCCAAATGCCACCTTGATATCTAATTGTCTTTGTGTCCTTCCAAACATCAAAAGGCAGTTGGTCAATAATGTGCCACACATCTCTCCCCGCGAACTTTCATTTCAGTAATCACCATGATTAAAGGTTGATGGAAGTTGGCCAAATCCTTCTTCGTTCGCACAAAATTAGGGTGTCGAGCCCCTTTGCAGTTCCATAAAGTAATCAACATGGGTTCACGATGAGTGTGAGGGCTTGGGAACATCGTGAACAGGTTCATGTTCCAAGCTTGGGTTGTATCCCATTCCAGCTTTGGTATCACTTCTATTTTATGGAGTAGGTCCTCGATTCCTTTTATTACCAAGGAGGTGGCGTCCATCTTGATGTTATGTGTTGACCTATCTACAATGATTTTCACTGTTGAAGTTTGGGTGCTCTTGCAGTGTATCTCCAGAGTTCTCATGTAGAGTGGGGCTGTTGGTAGGTCCGCAATCCATTGTGGATACATCTGTGCATCTTCCTGTACCAGAAAGTTGAAGGGATCCATTTTCTCGTGGAAGTGAGCTGTTTGGTGCGGGAAAGCCAATATAGAAGGGGGACAAATCATGAAAAGCGGTATGTTCTAGAGTCTTGTTGTGGTTACTGGTTGAATGGGTCTCCAATCCACAGTTGCCTCTTTGGTAGCGTCTCTAACATGGTGAGATTGATCTGTGGAGTCTTCCCTCATGCTGATCTCGCTGAGGGCTTGTCGAAGTGGGTCTTGGTTGTAGCCCAGAGAGGCCAAAGCTGAACTTCAAGCTGCTTAAGGGGGAGGTTCAGTGATTTACCTGTCGTAGTCTCTCTCTTCTTATTTGCCTGTTCAGACGTACCCTCGTTCTTTGGCTGGCATTGAGACCTCTGAACTCTGGTCTCTGGAAGCGACGATTGTTCTATGGAGTCGACATGTTGGGTTGTCTGTTTCCTCTGGTGCATTAGATTCAGGTTAGGCCTGTTGTGGGGAAGTTTTGCAATTGTTGCCTTCGTAAACTTGCAATTGAGGGTTGGAAGTTAAATGGCATGTCTTGTCAATTTGCATGTCCACATGCACGGGACTCTTGTTTTTCACGTAACTAGAACTGCGGGTTTGGGGTCATTAAGTCACTGTGTTTGCCTAAATTTTCGTTACTTTTTTTTTAATATACATAGACCATTCCTCTGATCTCCGTTGGAGTCTTCTTTGCCTACCTTTTTTGTTTTTCAATGATAATATCTTTTCTCACCTGCCAGTTTAAATTGCTTTTTGCCTGCTCATAAAGGCCTAACCTTTTTGGTTTATCAATTGGTTTGTTCGAGGTTGAAAGGGACGCTTCATTCAATCATCGTAACTGCCCAAGGTAGTTTTTCCCTTTTGTTCTATCTTGACTTTTTCTTTGGACTACCATCCATGGTCCATAACCATCTAGTTTTCCTTCTTCATCTTTCTAAAACATGTTTTGTGGCTTGTGCATGGCCTCTTTGACCTGTTCCAGATGAGTTTCTTTATTAGTTAATGCAGTTTCAGGGCAAAAGTTTTTTTATGCTCGATCTTGCCATACTTTGAAGCAAAGAATACCGATTCCTTCATAAATGGACTGCCTTTTGCCTTCGACCATGACGAACCTCTTTAAAGGTTTATCTAGGTTCACTTGGACACACAACCTTGCAAATTTACCTCTTTCTTCTGCAAGTGTGTGACTGTCAACTCTTAGGAGGACTCTAATATGCTTCCTATCTTCGTTAGAATCTTACGGTCATAATTTTCAATAGGTAATTCAGGAGGTCTAGACCACACTGTCACTGATAAGAAAGACGCTTCAGAGGCTCTAAAGTTTGGTAACCATTTCCTTATAGCAAGGAATGGGCACCCAAAAACCGTGGCCCTCCTTTAATGACATAATCGTAGTCCCCCAGGTTTTGGAATTTAATCAGAAAGTAGTCACTACCGAGATCAATGGCAAATAATTTACCTTATGTTTTCTATAATTGGTTTAGCTTGAAGATCAGAAACTGATGACCAACATTTCTCCCAAACATTTTGACAACCAACGTTTTTGCCTTCTTGTTTCTGATTCGAACTTTCTCTTCTTTGCTTAGACTGATGTTGATAAAGTCAGCATCCTTATTAGTCTCTTGGTCTTGTGTTTCTTCCTCCGAGTCGGTTTCCATGTTCTCCTCTTCTGGGTCAAAACAGTGTTGTTCATAGACTCCATAACAAGCCCCTAAGAGGGAATCTTGATAAGAAACGAGGTTCCTTTGACCTGCCGTATTCGAGCTCCCAACTAAGGTGTTTGCAGTCTCAGGATGATGGTCCTTAATTTTCTTTATGCTGTGTTGAAGTTCCTTTTGTTCTTCACGAGGGAAAGTCGTCATTTCTTATTCAACAATGCACACACAAAGACAGAAAATTCTTATGAAAAACATCAATTAGAAACAAAAATAGTAAAAAGAAAAGAAATAAACAAATAAACCGAAATTCACCTTATAAAAAAGCAAAGCCACCATTTAAGAAAAAAGACACCAGTTAATAATTGTCCAGACGCCAGTTTTAAAATTGCCAATTGACAAGGTAGGCACTGCCTAAGACAACTTTAAATTATACTAGCTGCATGAGTGTGTCTCACATTATTACATTATCACAATTAAAATTTGGTACCTGCTACACCGGCCTAACCTTTTCATCAATTTATTTATTTAATTTATTTAATATAAAAAAATAATACAAACGAAATATTATAGAAATATTAAAAGTTTAAAAAAGTTTCTTCTAATATTTAATATGTTATGATTATTGTTTTTGTTACTGATTTTTAGTATAATATTAAGAGCAATATATATTTTTAAATTATTTGATTAATTGCATCATTCTTTCCAATTTATTATATATTATAATTTTTTGTTAAAAACAAAGAAAAATATGAATAGAGTAGATGTTTCATTTTTATGTATTTTATATTTTTATTTATTATTATTATTATATATTTTTTTAAGATTTTATTTTTTTATAAATATTACATAAAATTTTTATGTTTTGCACTTTTCTTTTCTTGACAATTAATTGAGAATTATCCCTACTTAGGACAAATTTAATTATTATTATTATTATTATGATTAATTTATTGATAATTATTAATTATTGATATTTTCATTTTTTAGTTTTATAATTTTTTTCATGATTGATAATTAAAGAAAAGATTATAAGAGAGAAAATGAAAAAATCTCAATTATTTTTGTTCTATTTTAATCTTCTTTTTTGTAACATTTTTTTTATGAAAAGTATTATTACTATTTTATTTTAACAAATATAAACTTGATTACATGTATCTCTTTTATTCAAAGATTTGAATAGTAATATCCACAAAAAAAATCATAATTGACAAACATTTATATTATTTCAATCTTTTAAATTATTTGAAATCATAATATTTTTAAAAATATTTATAGAAATTGAATTAGAACTTTCAATTAAGAAAATCAATTTTAATAGAATTTGAAAATTGTTATGACAAGTAGGTTTTTTTTTTCATTTTTTATTGTTTTTTGATATCTTTAATTAAAAAGTAAAAAAAATTATAAAATTTATAAAATTTTATAAAAAGTTTCAATTTGATTTTTAAACATCTTTATCTTATTTTCTTTTTACATTTCTTTTTTTATTATTAATATTTTTTTCTTAAAGTTTTGATTTTTATTTAATAATTAAACAATAAATAAAAACCTTTATATTTTAGAGTCGGTTGTACTGTGTGTGAAATCCCTCATCTTTTAGTCTTTGAACTTTGAGCCAAATTATTTTTAATTGTCAAAACAACCCATTATTTTACTTTTCTCGTATGGAATTACACCATTTAAAATCAATACCTTTAAGTTTCTCTTATTCCCTTCTTTCCTTCACTCATCTCTAGCAGTGCCTTTATTTTCCTTTTTCAGTTTTTTTCCATCCTTTGTCTTTCTTATCCCTCACACTCTTATTTATTTCTCTTTTTTTCATGGTGCCTCCTAACTTATTAACAACTCCATTATTGTCTTCCATTTGAAAAACAAAAAAAAATCCCCAGAAACCAAAACCCTCAAGCCAAAAAACTCTCTAAAATGTTGTAATTTTTTTTCTACATAATGTTGTTATCTGATTGCTAGTGATTGTGTTGTGCTTGTTCTTGTTGTTTGGTGGGTTGATTGTCTAGTGCTGAATGTTTGTAATGGGTTCGGTTTTGCTGGATATCGTGTATGGGTTTTTGCTTGTTGATGATTGCTATGGGTTTACTTGATTGTTCATGGTATTCTTGGCATGTGTGCATCAGTTTTTATGGGTTTTTTTTTTACTATATTTAATAGATCTTATTATAGGTTTTGATGCATGCAAAGTTTGGAATGTGGGAAATTAAAAATTAGCTTGTTCTGGTGGGTATATTTATTTTTTCATTTTTATAGCTTTGAAATCTTAAATTTTTCCATTTCTGCTATTTTTTATTTACTGTGGATTTAGATATTTGGTTTCTTGTTTAAGCTTTTAATTTAATCAAGTTATCCTCCAAAAAAGAAAACCAATTTTCTCTCTTTTTGTTATTTTTGGTTGAATCTCTCTCAAATGGCAGGATTTTTTTTTGGCCAAATCTAGTTTAAATATCGTTGTACATTTGCCTTCAAAGTGTCCTATAGGAAATAGGACAAAAGAATAAAAAACAAATTAGTTAAAGAGAAAATAGTTTCCATTCTAATGCTTGTTCCTTAATTGAAATGCAATGGTGGTGACAGCAGATGTAATGGTTGGCTGGTGGTGATGACAATAGGGTGATAAAAAGTTGGTTTCTTCAAATGCTAGATATGCCACACAAGTTAGCCCGAAGATAAAAAATATATATATAATAGTTAAATGTAATAATATTTTATAAAACTGACATGGTAATGAAATATGTTGATTTGGCATTTGAAATGAACAGTTAAATTGATGAGCTGGCATCAAATTTAAGAGAAATTGAAGAGGGGATAACTTTTATATATTGTATAAATACAAATATTAACTAGAAAGTTTTCCATGCATCGCTGCAGTTTGTTATTTCATCTTATAATGCAAATAAATGCATAATCTATTTAACTTTTACGTTAAAATCCTACTACTTGTTAATGTTTCCTAAATCTCTATAATGTCAATATCCTTTAATCACAAGTTTGGTTTTATAACTATTACAATGATTAATGCATCCTTTGACTTAAAGAGGGGACTGTCCAACTCATATCCATCAAATGACTACTATCCCTTGGCAATTAATCTATATGATAACAATAGTTGAACTCTGATAAACTCATGTTTTACTTATGATGCATTGATCGCATCTTTAATAATCTACATACATAGAACATGTTTTTTTTATAGTGGAAAGCCATTTTTTATAGCAACATTGAATAGCATAGGCCAATAAGCTAAGAACAATTCAAACAATTATGAAAATAGTTTATAGTCAAAACCAATATTAAGATGGCTACAATTATAATTCCTATTTCAAATATAACCTAATGAGAACATGCATAACAAAAGTAATTATGATACGTAAGCTTACACATCAACTATTGAAAATAATTATTAAACTCCATATTCAAACTTTTGATTGCAATTCTCATTTTTCTTACATAGTTCATCCTTCAACCTTTAAATTAAAGAAAAAGAAGACTTAATTTTTACACTTATTTATTTTCCCATTAACACAATCCAATCCACAACCACATTACAAATAAAAGTTATTAATTGGAAAGCTTGTAGAGACAATCTCCACCGATATTGTAACACAAAAAAAAAAAAACTTCATTTTGTAAGCTTGTAGAGGCAATCTATACCAATATTGCAAGCTTTCCAAACCTAAATAACAAAAAAACCTTCATCAGAAGGCAAAACATTTAAAAAAATACAGCAAGGACGTAAATTTTACACCAAAAACCACAATGACTACCCTTTTTGTTGAAAAACATTTGTTGACTTCCATGCTACTTAAACACTCTATCATGCATCTTGCATCTCTCTATTACTTTTAGTAATTAAGATTTATACTCTCCTTATCTCTAAGTTCATAATCAAGCTCCTTCATTAATCTGTAACAACTCATTGAAGTTAAGATTTTTAAATGTATAAATGTGAAGAATCAAATATCTTATTTATTGTTAACTTTATAAAGCATAAGTTATCTTTATCCTTGTAGAGATTTATTGTTATTCTCATAAAGAAAAAGGAAAATGGCAAGATGCACATAAATTATTTTTTAAAAGTGCAAAATAATTAAATTACTTGAAACCTTTTATAGTTGAAATAGGAAAAAGGCAAAACACTCATTGAAACCTGTTGAAATATAAACCTGTAAAAAAATTTGAAAGAAACTGAAGGTACTTAACATCAAATGAAATTAACAGCATCAACTTACCAAATCGCAAAAGTCAAAAACACATATATAAAGTATGGAATATAATTTATCCTACAAAAAATAAAGATAAATTATACATATAAAAACTATTAAGAAGAATTGAATCTGAGAACCTTATAGTTCAAGAAATTAGATTGAGCAAAGGATCATCATAGAGAAGATTTAAAAAAATTACCTAATCGAAATACTATTTATAATGGATTTGCATCCATAACTCTTTAGCCTATTTTTCAATTACATTAAAGTTTTAACTTATGACTTGTGTACCAACAAAGGAACATGTGAAAGAAACAAAGTTAAACACAACTTAAACAAGGTTGGTATCCTAAGCCCTCACAATCTCATCTTTACTCCCGTATAGAATTTGTACATACCCACTAGCAATGCAAATCCATTTACAACATGTCTACAAAACAAACCCATTTGGATACACACAAATGGAGTATTAGAACAAAAACCTATTGATTCATCATTAGAGATAAAGTATTAAACCCTAAGGGATGATTTTAACAAAGCAAACTTGTTGTTACGGGTGTTGTTTTTCTATTGCATTTCATAATCTAAAGTGAAAATTACTCTAAAGTCTTTGACCTCTAGCAAAATTTTTTAGCTTATTTGAGTTTTTTTTTTTTTTTTTGTTTCAAAAATAAAAAATTACTTTGATTTTTGCTCAAGAAAGTTATAAAATACACTTTTAGAATAGAAAGGAAATTATTGAAATCAAAGTTCTTTATGCTCATAAATGCATGATAACAAATAACAATGAACCTAAAAGAAATTTTGGCCTTGATTAATTAGTAAACTTAATTGCAAAAACATTATTTTCATCACCAATTTATCAAATGTAGGGATCCATAAACCATAGTGATGAAGGAATTATAGCTAAAACTATTTACAAAAGAGTAACTTATATTTACAACCTAATTCAATCCCATATTAATTAGTAAATGCATGTTTAGCACTCTAATCAGTGCACAAAAAGAAACTTGAAAGATTCATTTTATGTGAGGATTAACCATTTTTTGTGGTTGTTCCTTACCTCTACTTTAACCTCCACCTTAGTGCATCCCATGAAAGCTAATTGGCAACAGCTATAATTGTAGCTCCAAAAGCAATAATTTAAACCCTATTAAGCTTTCTTCCATTGAACTTTTTTTTACCATCACACTTCTATTACTTCTTTTCCTCTTTTGTAACCTAACCCATAAATTCCTTGTTCTTCATGCCCTTCATCGCCACAATAATACATTTAAGTTCCCGTAACCTAGACTCTAACTTTACCATTTTCACTTTTTTTTAATTCATAATCTTCTGTGACTCCTTTTAGACCTCAACTTTTTCCATCATCATTGTCATAACGTGTATGCCCTAGAACTTGATCATTAGACACAACATATGGAGTCGTCATCAATCTTTTTTAACTAGGTGTGATTGGTCACTTAAATGAATCTATTCCTTCTAAAAAGGTCTTAAGCTTGACTAAGGGTCCTTAAAAAGAATAAGTCCTAGTCTTCTAAATAGAATTACGTTGAAAAGTTTGGTTACAAGTAAGGAAGGTTATAGCACCCTTACATTACCCACAATTCGGTACCAATTAATCTTAAATTATCTCTTTAGTCCTAATTTTATGGTCTCTTATTCCTAATTCATCTTTATTACTTTATTGTTTTTGTTAATTTAAACATTTTAATATTTGACATATTTTTAGGTTTTCTCCAACACTTTGGTCGAACCTTAAAAATATTTCTCACTTTAAGAATATTCAAGTAACATGCCCATTTGCTTGAAGAGGCTCAATTATTGGATTTATTAAATATTTTATGAAATTTAATACATTATAAAATTCACAATTCAATAAAATACAATAATCATGTAATCACAATTTAATCAATCAAGCAATTAAATAAAATCATCATAATTTGTTTCCAATTTTAATTTTTTCTAGATTAGAAATAAATAAAATTTCTTATATTGAGATCAATTTCTAAATTTTCCAATGCCTTGATTGAATTTAGAAAAATTTCTCTCACTTAAAAATTTCCAAAAAAAATTACATTCTTGTAACTTCCTTAGAAATTCATCATTAGGCGAACTTTTATTTATCCCTAATTATTTTATTTTATTTTACACGTTAAAAAAATAATTTTTTAATTTAATAAATTATCACAAAAAATAAATAATCAAAAAATAGATAATCAAAAATCAAAAGTCAAAATAGAAAATATAAAGAAAATAAAAAAAAAAACCATGCAAAATAGGTTGGGTCATACCTAGGTCAACACGCAAGTTGTAGTTGGGTCAGGTGAAGATTTTTGAAAATTTTTTAAGCCTAAAATGACACCGCTTTAAGGCTATATATAAAGCTTTTTTTATTTTTTCTTCAATTTCCCCTTTCCCTTTTCTCTTTCTAACCCTTTTTTCTCTAACTTCTTTTTAAAATGCCATTAAGCATTAATTGAAAAACTCTAGAAAACCTAGATCTTGATGAAGAATTCCAATATTCAACAAAATGTAGTAGAAAATTTAACCAAAATTTGCAAAACCTAGAATCTTCCTAGAAAAAACTTCAAAAATAAAAAAATAGATTTTAATTTCTATCCCTCTTTGATCCTAGAACACCTTTTTTAAGTCGAATCCTCAACCCTAACACCAACCTTTTAGTGTAGTGAGGATGGCACAGCACTTGCCATGTGAATCCATTACCTTTTCCAACAGGCAACTGTACGATAGTGAGATATCCATCACCTAGAATTTGATACCAAAGGTATAAAGACCTATTTGTAATGGTATCTTAATTTCTTTTCTCACTTCCCTTGGGGCTCCTTCGAAGGCTCATACTACTATCTAGTTGGTTTTCATATAAGAGATCCCAATTGGCACTCTAACCAATGTTGACATAGGCATGATATTGATTAAAGAGCCATCATCAATGAAAACTTTTTCCATGGTATGATTCCTGCATTTAATGGTGGTGTGAAAAGCTTTAGTACTTCCTTTAACCTTTGGAGGAATCTCATCATTCTTAAAGGCTATGTAATTTGCAACCACCGAATTTTTAACGAAATGATTGACATTTTTAATAGATATATTATGAGATACATAAGCTTGATTTAAAACCTTAAGCAAGGCATTACATTAGGGCTATAAACTCAACAATAGTGACAATAGTGATATTTTGGTTGGCATTTTATTAAGTTGCTCAACTACACTATATTCATTATGCTTAACCATAATTCACAAGCCATATTTTTTAAATAAACTTTTGATGCTCTACCTCAAGCACTGGCATAGGATTATTCTTTCTTCCTTGTTCTTCAACTTTTTTTTCTTACTTCTTTCAACATTTTGGGAGTATAACACCTTTCACTTTGGGTCATACCCCCCACACTAGTTATGTTGGCAGTCTTTGGCTTGACTTCTTCATTTTGTTGACCTCATACTACCACATAATAATCATCTTTCCATGGAACTGCCTTATCATTCTTATAAGGGAAATGGTGGGGTATATAAAATGTGACAACTAGCTTTTGAGTAGAATTTTCTACCATTAGACCTTTATTCTTTTCATAAAAAATGGTCACTGGCTTTGGGATCAAAATTGAATTTATGTTTGATACAGAGTCATTAATAACTATACTAACCCATCATCTTTCCACTCTGATATAACTTCGTTTGAAGGAAACCCATCAACTTTTGTAATTCATGTCAAAATTGATCACAATTCTAGATGAAATGTTCTATAGCTCTTACATGATACTTACAACTTAACTTGGATCATATTTTTCGTAATATGTACATAGTTTTGTAGGTCAAAGAATGCCAGCTTTGAAAAAAACATCATCTACTTAAGCTAATGTGGTTCTTACTTCATCCACTATTTTTAGAAATAACAAGCCTTGTCATTACTTAAAGCTTTAATGGCTGCCCTGGTATGGTTTGGCAATGGGTTTCCATTGACATCAGGTGCCTTTTTTTCTTCAAAGCTTACTAATCTAGCTTTAATAAGATTTTATACCTTATACTTCAAGGTGATGTAATTTTTAGTAGAATGGCTAGCATTGCAATATGATAGTCACATCAAGCATTAAGGTTATACCACTTAAATTAGGGTGGTTTTAAAAGCTCCAAGTGAAAGGGTGCTATCAAGTGGCTTTTTACCAATTGTAGGTACAATTTTGTGTAGGACATGAAAATTATATTGATGGTCACTTCTTAGGTTCCTTGTGATCCTCTCGAACCACTTGCCTGGTTAAGTCTTGAAGATATTCTAGGGGAAGGTATGTTGCTAGGATTAGGTGTATATATGGATGGCCAGAAATTAGGTTGAAAAGATAATTGTAGCATGGGCTGGTAAGGATAAAGGATAGATGTTATAGTGTTTGTAGCAGGATAAGGTGTTTGATACATTGGCTAAGGATAAGGGCAAAATTCTATATTATTGCCCATTATAACTAATAGCTTGAGCTTTTATTTTCTTTTTTTCTTGGGTGCATCATAATTTTTTACATTAGTTCTTTCACCCCCATCGAGCTTACAATATTTAATGGCATTCTTTATTATCTCACTAGAGATTACAATGTCAGTAAAATTTTTGGTAGCATTACCAATCATCTTTTCATAGTAAAAGGCTTTCAAAGTATTGATAAATAGGATGGTGGTCTATTTCTTAATAAGAGGTGATTTAACTTGAGCAGCAGCATCTCTCCACATTTTTGCATATTTTCAAAGCTCTCAATAGCTTTTCTTTTCATATTCTATAAAAACAATCGATCAAAAGTCAAGTCTAAGATATGGTGATATTAAGCAATGAATGTCTTTATCAACTTTTTCCATGATCGAATACAAGTTCTATTAAGTTAGACATACCATTTAGTAGCAAAACCTATTAGACTATCTTGAAACACATGGATGTAGATACCTAATTTTGTTTAGGTAAAATTTTAGCCATTTGTTAAGTACTCAAAACTCAACCTGATTCAAATCTAATTTTTTTTTTTCAATTTTTGACAAGTTTCAAAATTTGAAATTTAGACCAATTTGACCAAAGTTGACTTTCCAAAATGCCTTAAAGTCAATTTTGGTCAAACTTGGCCAAACAAAAAAAAATTAGTCAAATTTAGTCAAAACTAGTCAAACTTAAAAAAATTAATAGAACCCGAGTCAACTTTCAAAATTCACAACCAAATTGGAATCAATGTGGTTTAATATTCAAATTGGTGATTTTTAAAGCACTAAAAGTTTTTACTGTACTTCAAAAAGTGTAAAATTAATAAAACACCCTTAGAAGTATTTTCATAATTTGGATTTCTCAAAGTCAAATTTTCATAAAAATTTTTAGATCATAATTGAATATTTTTATTGATTTTTGATGCATTAAAAACCTAGTTCACACCTTGGGATATGCGAATAGCCCTTAGGTTCATTTTAGTAATTTGACATTTCCATGGTAAGAATTTTGAGAAAAGCTCTAAATCATAATTTTTTTTTTAAAAAAAATCTTGATTGTTCCTTAAGATGTATAAATTACCAAAATACTCTTTAGAAGTAATTTTGTAATTTGACCTTTCCATGGTCAATTTTTTGTGAAACTTTTTATATCATGATTTATAATATTTCATGATTTTCAGAGCATTTAGAATCACAAGATTACCCTGGAGGTGCGAAATTACTAAAATACCCTTTATGGGTATTTTTTTAATTTGACTTTTCTAAGGTTGGATTTTGATGAAAATTTTCAAATCTTAATTTCATAATATTTCATGATTTTTGGTGTTTTAAAATTCAAGAAATGAGTACAAGGGCATGGATTTCCAAGAAAATGGCCTAAAGACCAAAAATTTTGTACTAAGGGCAAAATAGTCTTTTCATGGGGTTTAATAGTCGTAAAAATCACACCTTTGGCATTGTTTATTATGGACCATTAGATCATGTTAGGAAGGTGAATCCAATGATTAAAGCTCACACCTTGCAACCAAAAAAAGATGAAATTTAAGCCATTAGATGTGTTTTAATCCAAGGGCTAGCATTGAATTGCATAGGATATTTTTCTTCATCTTCTTAAAAGGCCATTCAATGTGAGAAACCAGAGGAAGGGGCTGGAAAAAGATGTGAAATAAAGGATGGAAAAACCAAAGAGAAAAACATGAGAAAAAAATAGAAAAAATTTATTGCTTGCTTGCTTGCTTGAAGGTAGCTTTTCTCAACCTTCATCATTGCATTTTTTGCATCCTCATCATATTTCTCATTGCATTTTCATTATGTTTCATCCATTTCTCTATTGATTTTCTTGAATGGTTTTAGTTTACTTTCTATTCAAAGTTTGAATCCAACTCCATCTAATTAATCAATGGTTGGAGTAATGTTAGAGAGCAAACAAACATAAAATAATCCACCATTGAAAAACAAGTTGGAGGTTCGACCAACCTCCCCTCCTATGGCCAAACCTCCTATTGGCTTCCCTTTTAAATATGTTTTTTGCTCCTTTTGCTACCCATGTGTGTTTGATTGATGGTGCACTTGTTATTTGTTAGTTTATAAGCTAGTTTTGTGGTGTATAATAATGTTTGACTTGTATTTTTGTTCATATAATTTTCGTTCTATTTTAGTATGTTGTATGTGTGATGGAGTTTTCTTTTAAGTAAAAGGTCTTTGAGTCTTGATTTTTGGGATGTTCAATGCATGCTTAATTGAAAATGAATGAAAAATGATTAAAAGATAGCATAAAGTTTCAGCCATGGAAGTGCACATTTTGGCCGAACCATCATCTCCATTTTATGGTGACAAATGCAAGGATTCTTATATGTTGGTTTGTGGTTTTGAATGGTTTATTAAGTTTTCAATGTTTTGATTTAATTTCCAATAAAGAAAATGTTCATTTAATGGTTGGTTTGACTAAGTTTTGAAGTTGTTTAGTTGAATTTGGAAAATTATGAATGGTGGAACATGTTTTCAACAGTTGAAAAAATTTTATGTCTGATTCATTTTGAACTTAATTTTTCATGATAACTTGTTTGAGCTATTAAGTTTGAAAACACCTTATTTTGTAATTTTGTTTATAGATCTTGCATTTGTCACATGTATTCATTAATGACATTTTTGTAATTTGCATTTATTTCATGTCCATTTCCATAAGAAAAAAAAGAATTAAAACCCCAAAGTTGAAACCTCAAATTGGAAACCCAAATCCAAACGTTAAATCCCAAGCCTAAAACCTTAACCTTAAACCATGAAACCCTAACTTAAAACCCCAAACCCCAAATTCTAAACCCTAAACCTAAACCTAAATTGTAACCTTAAACCCTAAACGTAAATCATAAATCGTAAAACGAAACCCTAACCCTAGGTGCTAATCCTAAACCCTAAAACCCTAACCCTAACCTATACCACAAACCAACCTTCAAAGCGTAAATCAATTATGCATTTGCATTTCATTTTACCTTGTCATCACATGTATTTTTGTATGATCATGCATTCATACTTTATTCATATTATATTGTCATAAATTCATCATTTTATTATGTTCATGCATCTCATGCATTTGCTTTTTCAAAATTAGTTCTTAAAAGTATAATATTTTAAAATAAGAAAACATATCAAGTAAATATAGTCATCGAGATCTTGCCTAACCATAGGAGGACTCTTGGTGATTATTATTTATGAGAGGTTCATGCATCTCATGCATTTGCATTTTCAAAATTAGTTTTTAAAAGTATAATATTTTAAAATAAGAAAACATCTCAAGTAAATATAGTCATTGAGATCTTGCCTAACTATAAGAGGACTCTTAGTGATTATTATATATGAGAGGTATTATCTCAGGTTTTGTAGGACAATTTGAAAACCTTTAAATTAGGAATATTTTTGAATCTCTACCTAGTTATAAGAGAGTCAAAAAAGTGTTTTGGTATTTAAAGTGTTTTCACTTTGATCCAAATTTTTTTTTTTGATTTGATTTGTTTTTGCTTAAAAAAAGAGAAAATAAAAAAGGAAAAAAGAAAAAAAAAGGAATTAGTTTTAAACATTAAGTAAAATATGACCATTTTTACTAAAATTAAAGGATAATATGTAATCAATTAGTATCGTCTTCGATGGGTGTTATGGGGGTGCTAATTTTTTCTCATGCGTAACTGATTCTCAAACTTAATTTTGATTTTGTAGATTACAAATTTGTTTTTTTTTTCCAAAACTTTTTAAACCAAGTTTAAAATATTTTATTAAAAGATAAAAATTTTTTGGGTGGCCAATCACACCCTAAAAAAGTTGGTGGTAATTCATTTGTTTTTTTTTTTATCGAAAATATTATTTTTGATTCTTTTGCTTTTCAAATTTTCTTTATTCGTCCAACTTTTGGGTCAGCTTGCCCTCGGATCCCAAGACATCATGACAGCTTGGTGACTTAACTATGGATACATTTTTAAAGGGTCCGGTCAAAGATTGATTGCATGTTATTCTTAATTTTGGTGTAATCATCCTAATTAGTAATTAATCTTAATTCCTTGATTTTGATGTTCTTGTTTTCTTTAAAAGTGGAAATTTTGAAAAAAAAAATTGAAAAAAATCGAAAGAATTGAAAAAAAAAATGTTTTGGTTTTAATTTTCCTATTTTCCCATAAAAATGAAAAATGAAAAAAGTCAAAAAGTCATAAAATTCAAAAAATAAAAAAGAATAGAAAAAGAAAAGTGTGTGTTTCACATTTCATGCTTATTTTAATTATGTCATTTATTATATGTTGTTGTTGTTTATTTCATTCTCATTATTTGTGGGACATTTAGGATAGAGGTAATTTTAGGAAATGTGAAAGGTTTTTTTGTTCCTTTGTACACACTCACACTTACATTTGTATTTCATGTATAAGTTCTATACCTAGGTTGTAACCCCAATTAGGAGTAGGTAAAGTAGCTATACCCTTGTAAGGTGTAAACCTCTACAATGGCTAGTGAAAACACTCCACTCAAATTGAACCTTTTCTACTAGTAGCTTGTAATGGGTGAGGATCAGGGTGCCATAATAGTCTATGATGGACAATGATATGAGAAACAATTTCAGAACCTTTAGATGTGTCAATTTCCAACCCTGTATATAATGAATTTTAGGGAAGCAGCTTTAGGTAGAGCCATGTTGCACCATTTCCATAATAATTACCTCAAATAAGTCACACGAAAGAATACCCTTCACTTTTTTTTTTAATTTGATAATTTGTATTATTTCTTTTAATAAAAAGGAAAAGAAAAGAATCATTAAGAAAAATAATCCTTGGTGTTTTTTTTTAAAGAAAAAAAATTTCTAGTAAAATTTTTTCTTTCATATAGTTCAATTCATTTTATTTGTGTCTAAAATTGGCAACAAAACAAATGAATGAATCAAAGGTTTTTATTAAGTTATTTGTTTATTGGCATAATAATAAAAGAAAGAAAAAATCTTTGAATCTTAGCTAGTTTTGTGTGATTCTTTTTCTGTTCCTAATTTTTTTTCTTGTTCTAATTAAAAAAAATAAGAAAAAGAAACAAAAACAACAAAAATGGAAAAAAAAATCTTAAATCTTTGTCATTTTGTGTGGTTGTATATCATGTGTGTTTTTTTAGATTTTTCCTCATTAAAAAAAAAAAAGAAAAGCTTTGAGTTTGAATGTTGTTTCATGTTTTGTATTTCATTATTTCATACTTTTTTATCATGATTGCAAATAATAAGAGAATAAATGTACCTTATCTCATGTACATCATAAGAGGATAATTCATGCATTCCATCTTATGCATATCTTAATAAATAGTACATGCATTCTATTTCATACACATAGGTAGTAAATGCACTCCACCTCATTGCATATCTTGAGTAGTGTCAATCTAATTAGGTCAGCACAACACATGCATTTGCATTCCATGTAGACATATCTATACATATAATATGTCAGTGCATTTCACACAAGTATATTGCATTAGTCATAAGTATACATTTCATCACTCATGTAAATATGTTATTACATTTCATGAATACAAATTCAAGAATAATAGGATATCATAAAACTTGTATTGTGTTTCGTATCCCATCGTCCTTGCAATAACACATTACATTTTTTGCATACACATTTATGGGTGGTGAAATTTTTATCATTTGGGACCTTGTACATATGAAAATCCATTGTCTTAGGCATATTTATATTTCATGACATTTCTTACATCATCATGATATTTATGTATTCATAAACATGTTCCGTATGTCATGTAAATTAGCATTTTTTTGGAGGCATTTATTCAGAAGAATAATACCATAGACTTTTGGTGTAAATCCTTTGAAATAAAATGTCTTTCTTAATGGGTATCAAAATGGCAAAAATGAGAGATTAATGGGAAGTAAGAAGAATACCTTTAAACAACCCTACCTAAGTATAGGAGGGAATTTAATTTTCTTCTCAACAATAATAATAAAATTTAACTTGCATCTTAAGCATCATTTGTTTGAATTCATTGTTTTTCATGCCAGCTAAGGACAAAGAATGGTGATTATAAGTACACTTTTGTAAAACTTTCGAAGTAAAGAGATATTATTAAAAGTTTTACCTAAGCATTGGAGGATTTTTAAACTATCTCTTAATTCTAATAATAAAATTCACATCATACGCTTTTGACTTTGGGTAATTAATAGAAATTCAAGGATATCGCATCCTAAGAATCATGGAAAAAAAGAATGCTAATAGGATTGAAAAGATGGAAAGAGCCCAAAAAGAGTTTAAAAAGACAATTATGGTAATACAATAGAATATGGATAGACAGTTTGCAGAATTGAAATAAATGTTAGCAGGTTTGACAAAAGGAAAAAGGGATTATTAAAACACATAGGGTAAGGGAAGAAATGACCATTAAGGAACCATTATATCAAACTGGGTTCACCTATCCATATTTTTAAGACCCTTATATGCCACAGGCTCCCCAATAGCCCATCAACCTTATATTGGCACTTCTACCAAGTTGGCCCTATTTAAGATAAATGTCCAGCCCGAGCCTACTTTGTACGACCCCATTAGTATGCTTAATTTGGATGATCTTAAAAAATGGGAGAAATTGAAAAAGGTGTCAAATCCGTTAGAAGATATAGTGATGAAGGATAAATATGACCCGTTAGAAAAAAGATTGAAGGCAATTGAAGGCCACGATATATATGGGAGTGTTGATGCCAGTAAATTGCATTTAGTGTTTGATCTTGTCATTCTTTTAAAATTTAAAGCCTTGGATTTCAAAAAGTATGATAAAACAAATTGTCTTTTGGCACATATCGCCATGTATTGTTAGAAGATGATAGGCTACACTCATGTTGATAAGTTATTGATCTATTATTTTCAAGAAAGTCTCACTAGGTCTACAACAAGGTAGTATGCCCAGCTAGATCAAAGTAAATTTCATTCCTAGAAAGATCTAGCTAGAACCTTTATAGTGTAATATAAAAATGAGTAAGATATGGTACCAAATAGGTTGTGCTTATAAATTATGAAAAATAGGTCAACTGAAACTTTCAAGGAGTATGCACACAAATGGAGAGACATGGCAACCTAAGTACAACCATCCTTGATAGAAAAATAAATTATTGTTTTGTTTGTCAATTCCTTAAACATTTATTACTACAAAAGAATGATTGGGAATGTTTCACAAAATTTTGAGACATGAAAATTTCTGGAGAAATGATAGAAAATGTGATCAAGAGTAGAAAGATTAAGTCGAAAGATGCTATTGATGTTCAAGAAGGTAGTAAACTAAAAAAGAACCTAGGGGAGGCAGAAGTAGCCATAGCGAAAAAGCATTTATCCAATAACTTCATCCCATATCCTTTTCATTAGCCCTACTTCCCAGCCATAAGCAATATCTCACAAAGTCTATATTTTTGTCAATGAAGCCAAGGTTTAGGCTTTTAAGCAAATCCCCATATTCAAATGACCACTTAAAATCCTATCCTTATACTTAATCCTACCACCCGACCAATAAAAAACCTAAAAAAACTAAAAAATCACCAAAACAAATTTCTAATTCCAATTTCTCACATTTTGTCTTTGCTAATAAAAGGCTAATACCTTACTCATGTGCCTTAAAAAATAATATCAAATCCATCGGCAATGAATTATAATCTTAGTGTCAAGTGTGATTATCATATGGGAGTGATTGACCACTTGAATAGAAAATATAGACAATTGAAAGAAAACGTTGAACATTTCATCAGCAAGGGCAACTTGATCCTAAAACTTATAGAATATTGGAAGTTGACTTTATCTGCCACAAAATATGAATAGAAAAAATAAGGAAAGAAGTCCTAAGTATTAAAAGATCAATATATGATGTTTTTGTTAGATCTATTGACCTTTTTATTTTATGCATGACAAGCATATAATGTTCTTAAAAGTTATTTGGATTAATCTTGTTAAAATTTATTATGTAAAAATGAAGTTTTAGAGTTTTTCTATGAAATTTGCTTTTATGCAATTGTTTGAATAAAGCATTACATAATTAATTTTCAAAATCATAAAAGATAAGTGCCTTGAAAAAAATGAAAAAAAAAACAAAAAAAACAAAAAAATAGAAAAAAAGAGGAGTCTTCTTTTGTAATAAAAGGTGGAAGGAGCCTCGAAAGAGTTGGTAATCACTATTAGAAATAAACTCACCAAATATCTTCACACTTTTTTTCAACAATTTCAAATGCTTTCACTCACCAATCATGACCTCTCAAAAGACATAAACCTCAATTTTTTAACATTACATTTACCTGATAATATTGTGATATAAAAGGGTGATATTCTTTTCTTAGGCAATGAACAATAAGATAGCTAATTTCAAAAAACAAAAAAGATTCCAAGAAGATCAGATAATCATAGTGTTGTTCTTAAAAAATTAGATGTGGTAATTTGATAAATGTCGAGGTTGTGCTGTACCTTCAAAAATTCCCCCAAAAAAATAAAGCCACCTAAATCCTTTCAAATAACTATAAACATACTAGCCTCTCAGTTCTCCACCCTAAAATTATCCTTGTCTAGTGTTTTAGGGCACATTGACATAAAAGAAAGACCTCATTGCCCTTTAGATAACTTGAAATATGATCAACCTATTCCTTGTTGTGGAGTGACATGAACTCTTCGACACTTTAAGTAAGTTTATTCTACAAAGACTCATTTATTCACATTAACCTCCAATAAGGGTGGATTGCCAAAATAAGGCATCTTTTTTCAATTGTGGTGGGGTAGCACAAAAAAAATAATGGAAGAAAGAATAATGAAAAAATAAAAAAAATAAAAAATTTTGCTTATGACATTATGCACTTAAGACATTCAAATAAATCCAAAACAAAAAGGTCTCAACAAATTCAAGAAAAAAAAAGATAATAAGAGAAACCAAAGAGTTTACAAAAAAATCCTTTTTTTTAAACTTTTTTTTCAAAAAAATTGCTCTTCAAATTTGAGTGAGTTATGCTTGAGATGATAAATGACCATATTTCATCATCTCTTAACAAATATAAAAATTTATCCCTTACTATCTCTTTGAGCTTGATGAAAGTTTTTTCAAAATGAACTCTAACCAAAGATCACCTTCCATATTAAGGGGCAAAAGGGATGCATTTAAGAGGTTAAGTATGGTGACGCCTAAAAACAAACCTTATATGTTGGAGGGCAAATTACCCAATAAAAGGTTCCAAAGTTTTAAATTCACTCAAAAAAAAAATGAAAACAAAAAGGAAAAAAAAGAGAAAAAGAGAAAAAAAAAAGAAAAGAAAAGAATATGAAGAAAAAAAAGAAAAAGAAATAAATGATTGAGAGAAAAGCATGGGAAAAATAAAAGGACTATGCTCTCAAAATGAATCCTTCAAATGAAAGAATGATCCTTGGTTCAAATCATCATCAAACACTTATTTTAGGCCTGTTTATCCTTTTCTTTGACGACCTCAAATCTTGGCCTACGTTACACATTAGTAAAAATCCATATTGGATCAAGTATGGATGCTTAAAATTGAAGAGTTTCTCTTTGAAGAATGACCATTAGACATATGAACCTTTTTTATCTCCCTTTATCATCTAATTGCCCATTTGGATCATTAGTTTATTTTGTATAAGTTTGATTTCTTAAGTGCATGGTGTGATCATAAAAAAAAAAGCAAAAAAGCAAAAAAAAATGAATGATTAATGTGGCTCTAAGGTGAAAACCCTGTAAAAGGGTAGTCTATAGCAAATCTTAAAGGCCTCAAAGCCACTCTTGATGTAGACCAAAGGTAGCCCAAACCCCTTTGAAATAACTAAAGATATCAATGTCTCAAAAGATTCAAAATATATAAAAAGGGATTGAATTTCAAAATTTGAGCCTTCTTTTCTTTTTTTCACTAAATGACCTTCCAAAATTTTGAGCCCATCACAGCTAGCCTTGCCATCCATTAAAACGCCACATTTGAATGCTAAAGAAAATGTTGAACATGTTTGATTTTCAAGGGATTCATGCTTTAAAGAAAATTTTATATCTCATTTGTGAGCCCACATAGAAAAGTATACATCCTTTTTATTCCTTTCAAATAGTGAAGTCCCTTTGAATGTAGTAACAGATCTTGACATATAATTTTGAAGGGGCAAACTAATAATACATAATATACTTTATCTTATAAAGGCGTATTTTATTATACTATTAATATATATATATATATGCAAACAATATAGTAATAAAACATGATAAGCTTGAAAATTATAAAACACAACTATTAATATGACAATGTTATTTTTTTTAACAATAACAAGGTTTACAATTAAACATAGAATTACTAATTACGTAATCTGTTAATAAATTATGCAATTTTTTTTGACAATTTAAAATTGAAATAAAAAAGAAGTATGAATAAATCAATTATTAAATATTTTATCAAAACAAGAAAACTAAATATATTTTTAAAAACTTGAGATAAAATTTTGAGATTAAAAGTTATAATGTTTTTTATCCCTTTGTAAACTAGTTCCAATATTACAACATGGGATAGAGATTTAAAGTAAAAAGAAAAGTAGAAAATGACATGGAAAGGAGTTATAGTAAGCTAAATCTTTCTTTCCCTAAATCTCCTAAACTTTGGCTTCTCTTGTACCAAAAAAAAAAAGAAAATCGCATTTGGTGCTTGGTCGAAAACTGAATTTTGTTGAGAAAATTGAAAGCTAATTTGATTTTTGTTAAGTTCATTTAAAAATGATGACAAATCTATTGATTTTAAGAATTTGCAAGTAATAACTATTTGATACAGTAAATGAAAAAATATCAATACAATTAGAATATCTCTTAAATTGCAATACATAAAATTAAGTTATAAAACATAAAAAATAATAAAATTAACATTTTTAATTTAGAAGACCAATTTAAATATATTTAATCTATATATATATACATGCTAAAGGGTGTTTAAAAATTTTTGGGGGGACCAAAGCCAACTTAGGTTCCAATTACCAACTGCCCATATTTGAATGAAGCAAAGTCCTCACATGCTGAACCATTGAACCCATTTCAAAAAAAAAAAATCATCACCTTTTTCATTTCTAATAGGAAATGCCAATTTTCAATAGACTCCCAAAATCACGTCTGTTCAGATATTACATTCTTCTTGACTAAGAAATTTAATTATATGGGAAAAATTTTATTGAATAGTTTGAAATTTTTTTAATAACCAGTTATACATTTTGTGAAAAATAAGAAAATAATGTTTGATAAAAGAAAATCATTGGACAATGAGAACCTTTAGACTAGTTTGTATTCAAGAAAGAAAAATGGTTTTTTCATAGAATAATTAATGTTGTTAAAAAAGATAAAAAAAAACAAAGGAAAAAGAAAAAGAAGAAAGAAAGAAATTTGTTTTTAAGAATGGCAGTATGTCTTTTTGTTAAGTCCAAACACATGTCGCATATGAGTGTTACATGTTGAATGAAAGCTTGTTGAAAATGAAAAGAAAATAAAGAAAAACATGATGGAAAAAATTTTAAAAATGGAAGAAATTGGTAAAAAGACCATGAAAAAGATAAGTGGAAGAACAAAGAAAAGGACATGAGAAAATGGAAAATGAAACCCTTTCGGGAAGAAGTTAAAATGTTAAGAAAAAATCAACAGAAAAGAAATCTAAAAACTGAAAAAGTTTTGGCATTTGCATATTCATGTAGACACTAGCATCATGTAAAAAGAATGTATATTTCCATCATGGTAAGGATTTTTTTATTTGCATCCTCACATTTGAATAATGAAAAAAGTCTTCACACTCGTATCATCACAATATGTCTACATTGCTAGGACATAAATTTGCATTTTTATGGATCGTTTGCACTAGGAAAAGACATTTGCATTTCACATAGAGCATTTATTTGTACCTTTGCATGAAGTAGAAAATTTATAATTGCTTGATCATTTCAATTGCCATTTACATCATAGTTATGTTTGCCAAATTTAGGTCGTAAAACAAAAAAGAGGAAATTTGTTCTTTGAACATTTAAAACACTTGAGAAATGGTTTAAAGCACTTTAGGAAAGAAAAATGGCTGTAACAAATTTTGAAATATTGGGTTTTTCATATTTAAAAGATAAAATGTTTTGAAACAAAGAAAGAAAAACTTTTGGAATAAAAAATGGAAATTTTGAAAGTAAAAATTTTCAAACTCTAAAGAAGATTATGATTGAGAGAATGAGTACAAAACTTCAAGACCTTTGGGTAAACTCTTAAAATTTTGAAAAGAATTCAAAGACCTTTGGGCAAAATCTTAAATTTTTGAATAGTTTCCAAAACTTTAGGGCCAAACCTTCAATTTTTGAAAGAATTCCAAGACCTTCGAGCAAAATCTTAAATTTTTAAAAGAACTTTCAAGACCTTGGGGCAAAACTTGAAATTTTTTGCAAATACCTCCAAGTAAAACCTTAGATTTTTGAATGATTTCCATGACTTTCGAGCAAAATCTTAAATTTTTAAATGATTTCTAGGACCTCCAAGCAAAATCTTAAATTTTTTTACTAAATTCCAAAACCTCTAGGCAAAATTCAAAATTTTCAAAATTTTTCCAAGGACTTTTGGGGAAAATCTTAAATTTTTGAAAGATTTCTAAAGACATTCAGGCAAAATTCTAACTTTTTGAAAGATTTCCAAATACTTTTAGTCAAAATCTTAAATTTCTGAAAGATTTCCAAAGTCTTCTAGGCACAATTTCAAAGTCCTCCGAGCACAATCCAAAAGTCCTCTAGGCATAACTTCAAAATCCTTTAGGCACAATCTCAAAGATCTCTGGACATAATCCCAAAGTCTTCCAAGCATAATTTCAAAGTCCTCCAAACACAATCCCAAAGTCCTCTAACCACAATATCAAAGTCCTTTAGGCATAATTTCAAAATTCTTCAGGCATAATGCCTAAATCCTTTGGATAATATTCGTAAGTCATTCGAGCTAAATCTATTTTCAATGTCAAGATTTGTAAGTCTTCTGGCTAGAATTTTTTTTTTTAATTTCAAGGTTAAGATTTTAGAATTTTCAAAAATCTTTGACAGGAAAAAGAAGACAAAAAAATAAAAAAAAAACTCCTTTAGCATGAGAACAAACAAACAAGCACATGCAAATACAGCCCTTTTCTTTCCATGGTGTTGGTAAAAATTGGTGTTTTTGATCTTTATGGTATTTTTTATGCTAAAAAATATACAAAGAGGGGCAGTTGTATACATTAAATTGTCCAGACATAATTTCGACCATTTGTAAAGCACTCAAAATTCAACCTAATTCAAATTCAATATTTTTCAACTTTGACAAGTTTCTAAAATCAAAATTTAGACCAATTTGACCCAAATGCCCTAAAGTCAACTCTAGTTAAACTTCATCAAACAAAGTTAAATTTAGTCAAAATTGGTCAAACAAAGTCAAATATAGTCACAATTAGTCAAACTTGACAAAAAGGGTAGAACCAAGTCAATTCTCAAAATTCACAATCAAATTAGAATCAATGTGGTTTAAGATTGAAATTGGTGATTTTTAAAGCACCAAAAATTTTTATTGTACTTTGAAAAGTATAAAATTACCAAAATACCTTTAAGAGTATTTTCGTAATTTCATTTCCTCAAAGTCAAATTTTTGTAAAAATTTTCATATTACAATTAAATTTTTTTATTGATTTTTGATGGATTGAAAATCCATATCACACCTCGAAATGTGTAAAATTACTAAAATGCCCTTTGAAGGTATTTTCGTAATTTGACCTTCCCAATGTTGGAACTTCATGACAAGCACCAAATCATGATTTTATAATATTTGATGATTTTTAGAATTTTGAAAATCTTGATTCTACCTTGAAATGTGTGAAATTACCAAAATGCCCTTTAGGGGTAATTTTGTAATTTGACCTTCCCCAGGTTGGTTTTTCACAAAACTTTCCAAACCATGAATTTATAATATATGATGATTTTTGGTGCATTCGGATCATAGCAGTACCTCAAAAGGTGAAATTACCAAAATACCCATTAAGGGTATTTTCGTAATTTGACTTTTTGAGGTCGAATTTTCATAAAAATTTTTATATCTTAATTTCATAATATTTTATGATTTTTGGTTCTTTAAAATCCCAAAAATAAGCATGAAAACATTGATTTTCAAGAAAATAGCCTAAAAATCGAAAACTTTATACTAAAGGCAAAGTGGTCTTTTTATGTGGTTTAATGGTTGTAAAAATCACACCTTTGATAGTGTTTATTCTATACCATTAGATCATGTTAGGAAGGTTAATCCAATGGTGAAAACTGTGTTTTAATCTAAAGGCTAGCATTGAATTGCATGGGATATTTTTCTTTATCTTCTTAAAAGGCCATTCAACGTGAGAAATCACAAGGGAGGAATTGGAAAAAACATGAAATAGAGGAGAGTAAAACCAAAGAGAAAAATGTGAGAAAAAAAGGGAAAAAATTTTTGTTGCTTGTTTGGTTGAAGGTAGCCTTTCTTAACCTCTATCCTCGTATTTTTTGAATCTTGATCACATTTTTATTGTATTTTTTATTTTGTTTCATCCATTTCTTTTTTAATTTTCTTAAAGGTTTCTAGTTTACTTTATTATTAAAAGTTTGAATCCAACTTCATCCAATTAATCAATAGTTAGAGTAAAGTTAGAAAATAAACAAAAACAAAACAATCCACCATTGAAAACCCATGTTGGAGGTTCGACCAACCTCCCCTCCCATGGTTGAACCTCTATTTGGCTTCCCCTCTAAATATTTTCTTTGCTCCTTTTGCTACCCATGCATGTTTGGTTGTTGGTGCACTTGTTATTTGTTAGTTTATAAGCAGTTTTGTGGTGTATGATAATGTTTGACTTGTAGGTTTGTTAATATAATTTTCTTGCCATTTTAGTATGTTGCATGTTTGATAGAGTTCTTTTTGAACTATAAGGTCTTTGAGTCTTGATTTTTAGGATGTTCACTGCATGCTTATGTGAAAAGGAATGAAAAAATGATCAAATGAATAGCATGAAGGTTAAGCCATAAAGTTGCATGTTTTGGCCAAACCATCTTCTCCATTTTATGGTGATGAATGTTTGAATTCTTATATGTTTGTTTGTGTTTTTGAATGATTTATTAAGTTTTCAATGTTTTGATTTAATTTCCAATGAAGAAAATGTTGATATAATGGTTGGTTTGAGTAAGTTTTGAACTTATTTGGTTGGGTTTGGAAAAATACGAATGGTGGAACATGTTTTTAAAAGTTGGAAAATTTGTGTTTGATTCATTTTGATCTCGACTTTTTATGACTAACTTGTTTGAGATATTAATTTTGAAAACACCTTATTTTGTAATTATGTTTATAGATCATGCATTTGTAACGTGCATTTATTAATGGCATTTTTATAATTTATATTTATTTCATGTCGATTTCTATAAGACCATAAAAGAAAAAAAAGAATTGAAACCTCAAACTTGAAGCTTCAAATCCAAACCCTGAACCCTAAACCTAAACCTAAACCCTAAAACCAAACCCTAACGCTAAGCCCTAATCCAAAACCTTAAACTTTAATCGTATCTTGGACCCCAAACCAACCTTCAAACCCTAAATCAATGATACATTCGCATTTCATTTTATCTTGTCATCACATGCATTTTTATATAATCCTGCATTCATACTTTATTCATATTATATTGTCATGCATTCATCATTTTATTATGTTCATGCATCTCATGCATTTGTTTTTTTAAAATTAATTTTCAAAAGTAAAATTTTTTAAAATAAGATAACATCTCAAGTAAATATAGTTATTAAGATCTTACCAAACTATAAGAGGACTTTCGATGATTATTACTTATTAAAGGTGTTATCTTGGTTTTTTTTTGGGTAATTTGAAAACCTTTAAATTAGGAATATTTTTGAAACTCTACCTAGTTATAAGAGAGTCAAATAAGTATTTTGATATTTAAAGTGTTTTCACTTTAATCCAAAAAAATTTTAAATTTAATTTGTTTTTGCCTAAAAAATGATAAAAGGAGAAAGAAAAAAGAAAAAAAAAAGAAAAGGAATTAATTTTAAATATTAAGTAAAATATGACCATTTGTACCTAAATTAAAGGATAACATCCAATCAATTAGTTCCATCTTTGATGGGCACTGTAGGAGTGCTAATCTTTTCCCACATATAACTGACTCCCGGACTTAACTTTGATTTTGTAAACTATAAATTTGTTCTTTTTCTAAAACTTTTTAAACCTATTTTAACATGTTTTATTAAAAAGACAAAAAATTTTGAGTGGCCAATCACACACTAGAAAAGATTGGTGGTTACTCATTTGTTTTTGTTTTTATTAAAAATATTAGTTTCCACTTTTCAAAATTTCTCCATTCATTCGACTTTTAGGTTAGCCTGCCCTCGAAGCTTGATATGTTGTGACAATGGGTCATGAGCTTCACATCATAAGTATGTGCAAGCATCTTGCGAAAATACATGCTGACATGAGTCACAGGGCACTTGATCCCATTGTATTTTTCAAATTCAAGGACTTTAAATTTATGAGAGATCATCACATCAATCATTAGATTAATTCAAGAGCATCCATGAATCCATAAAAATCCATCTCTTCAACAACCCAAAGTCTCTCTTCTAATAGATTCATCTTTTGAGAAGAAAAGTCTTTTACTACCTTAGAGATAATTAGTTTCAACTTTTCCTGTTCTGTAAGATCATCCAAATCAAGAACTTGAATAGGACCAAATACCTTTTCAACAAAGGTAGGATTGGTGTAAGTTTTGAATGTTACTTGTGGAACTATAGATGACATTCCTAGATAAACATATGAATATGCCTCAAAAAGAAAAAGTTGTTGTCCTTATATCCCTTAAGAAATTTGAATCAGGTATGGACTATACCTAGGTGGATATAAGGGGTTCACAACATCTTGAGATGGGCAATCTGGTAGAGTAGGAGTTTCCTTTATAGCCTTTCCCTTTTTCATTTTATTGAGCATTTTCATGATTTTTTCTAACTCCCATTTTATCTCCATTTTAGCCTTCTCCACTTTTTCAATTCAGCTAGCTATTCTTACTCTATAAGCTTTACTTAAGTGTAAGTGTTATAGTGATGACGACTAGGCTACCTGGGATCTTCTAATGATTGAGCTATCCTTGAACCTTGATTGCCTCAATTTCAAGAATTAGGATGCTATATTATTATGTAAAAAAAAATTATAAAATTATCCTAACACTTTGGAGAAGTTTTTTTTTTTTTATGTATATGAATGTATGAATGTATGAGTATATCAATGCATGCATTTGAGTAATTGCCAAATAATAATCATTCACATAAGACTTTCAATTATTGTAAGAAATTCTAATGTAACATCCACGAAAAAGACCTAACAACAGAGTTTCCTAATCTACTTACATTGATAAAAGCATAGAAAAATTCCTAAAATTCCTAGTTACAGAAAGAGATTCTAAGGTCTTGGCTTCCAAAAAAACTTCTTGATTTGTTGAAGTTGGTTTTGTATCTCTTCTAAAAAGTTTAATAGAAGTTGTCCATGCATCCCAATTAGTGTATAACTATCTTTAATCTGTGACCTTTACTTCCATTTCTATTACCTTGTAGATAGCTTCACTAATTTGTGTAAACAAATGCTTCAAGTGTTCTTGCTTCTCTAGATATGCTTTTCTCCATTGTTCACCATTATCTTTGAATCTAGCATACACTTTGAGTTGCTTGAACTCTTTAGTAAGTTCTACCATAGCCCTATATTGAGTGTGTAATTGATCCTTCAAGGTTGCAACTGTAGTTAAAAGCAAGTCATTATGCTTATTGATCTTAAAATGGTCTTTTTTTCATTTTTGTAACTCTAGTTGCAACTTTTCATTTTTTTTTTAAGGTAAAAAATGACTAAGGAAGACATCTAATCTAAATCCTTAAAGATTTACTTCCACATATCACGATCTTAATCAAGCTTTTGAATATTTTCATCTCCTTTTTCAAATCATTTTGTAACAACTCTATCTCTTTTTGCTATTTCTTGTTTTCATACTCTAAATCATCCTTTTCTAATCGAAGCTTTCATTTGGTGACTTCCATTTCTATCAATGAATCAAGAGGTGCCACATAAGGTAAGGAACATGTATCTCATTCTTGATGAACCACAATATCTTTTCCTCACCTAATGCACCACAAATCATGTTTTGGGGAAGTATATTTGTGCATTTTCTTGTTTTTCCCTTATTGGTTTATTTCCATGCTTGAACATTTTTGGCTATTTTCATTAAAGCATCAGTCTTTGTATATGAAAATGCCAAAGCATTGAGCCTAAATATTGTTTGAATAAATTATTCATAACCAAACTACATCTGCACCATGATGAGAGAATAACTTATCACTTACCACATACCTAGAAGGGGAACCCAAAGCTTATCCTCACAACCATACAGCATTGACTAATAAAGCATTCATGCTACTCTCTACACTAAATCTTGGCTTGCGAGCTTTCGCAGAAATGAAACCCATTCTTCCTTGGGTTTTTGTTCAAGCTAAGTGCTTACCCAAAATTCTTTAAAGAGAATACCAAAAGCTAAGTATGGTTTATGAAATTTGCCACTATTGCTCTCTAAGTGACTTATGACCCAAATAACCAACGCTTGTGCACATCCAGTGAAGCATCCTTTCCCATTTTGATAGCAATAATTCAAGGATCTCAATGTTTTTACCAATATTGTAGAAGATGGATTAACATAGTACTCAACTTGTTTAAAGAGGTCAACCACTGTGACATGAATATATCCAATAGCTCTAGGGAATATCACTAACCATTAATAGCTAAGGCCACTAATTCATACCCTTTTCATCATTAAAGTGCTTGTAAATGGAATCTCGCAAAACACTTCAAAGGATCCATTTACCATCCCTTATTTCTTTTACATACCTATCAATGGTTTGCACCTCTTCCCCAATCATATCATCTAACTTCTTATGATACCCACTTTTCTTGTTTTCCAATATACCTTGTTAGAATTTTGGAAATAAAGCAAAGCAAAACTAAATACTCCTCAATTGTTGGCATTGTGTCAACTTCATTGAATGTGAAGTTTCCATATGAAGGATCTTAAAACTGCATCAAGGCTCTAATAAGCTATCGGTCTATAGCTACTTGCAAAAATAATGATGAATCTTCATATTTCTTCTATAAAGCTTCTTCATTTCTACAATCCCATTACTTCTAAATATTAGCAAGATCGATTAGATTATTTTATTTGAGATCAAGGTGAACTCTTTCTAGGATAGTAGAAGTGTATGTAACTGGTAAACAATCACCTTCCTTGCGTTAAACTTCTAATCTAACTTTCAGATTGGCCAAAGTCTCATTTGGTGGAATGATAGACTTAAATTTCTTTAGGTGGTCCAAAAATATAGGTGAGAACTTTTTATTAAAAAACTATTATGTGACATTTACTCATTATGACATATTTAAATGATGCAAATGCATGTTATAAAATAAAAAGAATCAAGTGAAATAACTGTAACAAAATCAATAAAGGTTAGGATGTTCCTTTTTATGTCATAATTTAGAATTTTCTAGATAATAGGTAGGTATGGCTCTATCCTATGGTTGGCTTCTTAGGTTATTCTATATAAAGGGTTAGGATATTTTGATAATCTAAAGGTTCCTAAATTATTCTTTACATAATAATCCATTACAAATTAGTAAGGTACACCAATCTTCACCCATAACACACTTCAAATGGAAAATGTTCAATTTGAGTGAGAGTTTTTGCTAGCTCTATGGAGTAATCACCTTATGATAGTGTAGGTACATGCTCCCTCCTAAAAAAGACAAACCTCAGGTAGAGAGCTTATGTATGCAATGCATGTGCAGTGTGTGTCAAGGAACATAAAATAACTTGAACAAACTTTCCTATTCAAACAAATAGATAAAACATAGATAACAAACAAAATAGTAAACATAAAGAAATAACAAAAAAAATTAATTAAGTCCATTCAAATAAGGCTTAAAATAATCTAAGATTAAAAATTAGCTCGACTCTCTAGTTCCTTAATGCAGTCGCCAAATTGTCATAATGTGTATGTCCAAGAACTCAATCATTAGACACAATATAAGGAGTCACCACTAGTCTTTTTTAACTAGGAGTGATTGGTCACGTAAGTGAATCTATCTCCTTAAAGGAGGTTCTAAGCTTGACTAAAAATCTCAAAAAAGAATATGTTCTAGTCTTCTAAACAGAACTAGGTTTGAGAATTCAGTTACATGTAAGGAATGTTATTTACCCCTACAAAGCTCACAATTTGGTACCAATTAATCTTAAATGATCTTTTTAGCCTTAATACAATGGTCTCTTATTCCTCATTCATTTTTATTAATTTATTGTTTTTGTTAATTTAAATATTTTATTATTAGACATATTTTTAAGCTTTCTCTAACACTTTGGTCGATCTCTTAAAAATATTCCTCACCTAAAGAGTATACAAGTAAAACGCTCGTTTCGTTGAAAAAGCTCCCTCATCAAATTTATTAAATATTTTATGAAATTTAATAAATAATAAAATACATAAATAAAATACATAATTCAATAAAATACAATAATCATGTAATCATAGTTTAATCAATAATGCAATTAAATAAAATCATCATAATTTGTTCTCAATTTTAATTTTTTCCATTTTTTATATCGATATTAATTTATAAATCCTCCAATGCCTTCATTGAAATTAAAAAAAAATTTCTCACTTAAAAATTTTCAAGAACATTACACGCCCATAATTTTTTTAGAATTTCATCATTGAGTGAAATTTTATTTATCTCTTATTATTTTATTTTATTTTACAAATTAATTAAAAAATATATAAACATAACAATAAATAAATAATTTAATAAATAATCAAAAATCAAAAAATCAAACTAGAAAATATACATAAAATAGAAAAAGGAAAGCATGCAAAATGGGTCAGGTTATACTTGGGTCAACACGTGGGTTGAAGTTGGGTTAGGTACAGATATTTGAAAACTTTTTAAGTCCAAAATAACATCATTTTAGGGTTGTATATAAAGTTTCTTTTTATTTTTTTTCACTTTCCCCATTCTTTTCTCTCTTTAACCCACTTTTCTCTAATTTTTCCCCAAAAGGCCTTTGAACATTGGTCGAAAAACTCAAGAAAACCCAAATCTCGATGAAGAAACCCAGAATCTGGCAAAATGTCACTAAAAAATTCAACCTTTGGCTAGAAAATTCAATCAAAATATGAAAAACCTAGAACTTTCGCATGAAAATTTTCAAAAATCCAAGAAAAAAAGCCTACATTTTAATTTCTATCCCCTTTTTATCCTAAAACACCTTTAAATCGAATCCCCAACTCCAACATCAAATCAAAACTTCCCTAGAATAAATTTTCTAAAATTTTTTTCTACCTAGCATTCTCACGTTTTTTTTTTTTTTTTAATTTTTCTTCTTTAATTGTTCTTGATTCTTTCATCATGGTTGCTAATGGGTTCTTTTTATAAGCCTTTAAACCTACCTTCAATAGAACAAGTCATTCCTTTTCCTAATTAACCTCAATCTTGGATTTCTAATCTAAGTTTTCTTCTAGTTTTCTTCCCAAATACACTCATATTTCAATTGGTTTACTTTCCTTCTTTTAGTCTTAACAAAACACTTTCTATTTTGTTTTCTTGAAATTAATAAAAATCACCCTAAAAAATAAAATAAAAATTGAAGTAATCTATCCTATTAAAACATTTAAACTTAGAAAATAAAAGTTTACCTAGACTAGATAGGGTGTCAACAATCATCTACAAATCAAACAAACCAAACTGTCCCTTCTATAACATTTGTTAGATGAAAATGCAAAATATATGTTAGTCCATCAAAATGTCATCAAAGGTTAAACTCTAAAAATTTCTAAAGGTAGATAAATCCATGAACCAAAAATTCAAATGATAGCAAATTTCAAATGATAGACAATTCAAACAATACATGGCTAAGGTTTCATTGAACAATACCTACGACTATAGCTGAATCGCATTACTCTCACCAAATCCCAATGCTATTAGAGTTAAATTGGAAGATGCAACGCTGCCAACGGTTAAGGTCAAATTTTTAATATATAAATTAATTTGTTAATAACAAATTAATGAAAGAAATAAAGGAAAAGTAAAAAATAGAAAACCTATTGCTTGGAGGGCCTGCATTGCTTTTGGTACCTTCACCCTTATGTGTCCCTATTTTAGCACCCTTGTAAATGTTACGAAGGCACTTAGTAAAAGAAAGATGATTTTAGGGATTTTTTTTTTGAATTAAAGATTCAAAGGTTGTGCCAGTGATAAACATGTCTTTTTTTGTAGGAAATCAAAGGAAGAAGGAAAACAAGAGTAAATAAAAAGGCAAATCTTTAGGGCTATGATAAAATCTACTTCTTTTGATCCTTTCTCAAACCCACCAAAAAAATTTGACTTCTAAATTTTTTTGAATATCTTTTGATTTGTTTCTTAAAGAGGTTTATAAAAAGTAAGCATATTTGTTAGGGAATAGGGAGAAATGAAAAATATAAATTTGGTAGGAATTTTTTTTGGTGATGATTGTTGGATTGTAAACCCAATTATATTGGGTTAGTCACTTGTCTTTTACTTTTCTAGTAGCCTATTTGCTTTACATTTTGAGGTAAACCCTTTTTGTGTTCTATAGTTGGGCCCATTATAATGTAAATTAAGTAAGAGATATACAAAGGCTGTGAATATAGGAGCTAAAAAAATAGAGTAGAGAAAGTTAAGGTAGTAACATGAAAAAAGAAGAAAGAAAATGGTTTTTTTGCCTTGGTGAGAAAAATGCAAACTTTTGTGTAAGTTTTTTTGTACTCTACTAAAATGAATATCTTTGATGCATTTTAAAGTGAAGAAAATGTTATTTTGTTTGCTATTTACAAACTTGAATGTTTATTATGCTTGATAGTTGGTTATGTGGTTTTAAACTTTAAGCTTGGTTGATTGGAAATAGTTTCTTGTGAGAAACTTACGCTAGAATTTTGTGTATGATTGAGGTTAAAAGTTATGATTTTTATAGCTCATTGAAGCTTGGTTATTATGCTTTAAGAAGGTTTGTGGAGTATGTATGCCAAGTGTTTGTGAAAATATATCTTAGGGCTTTTCTCCCAACAAAGGTGGTATCAAAGCTTGTCATTTGTTTGTGTTAAATTTAGGTCTTTCATTAGGGGATATTTTGTTGGTGTGGTGATTTGTTGTGAGTGTTGGCGAAGTTGGCATAATGATGGCTAATAGCTTTGTACAACTTTAAATTCCTAAGTTCGGCAAGAACAAATATGATTATTGGAGTATACAGATGAAGATTTTATTAGAGTCTCAAGACTTATGGGAGATTATTCACAAGAGGTTTGAGAAATCTAGTAAAGAGGGTGAAGAGAGACAAATGAAGGCTCAAAAGTCTATTTTTAATGATTTAAGGAAAAAGAATAAGAAGGTTTTGTTTGTGCTCTACCACACAATTGATGAGTCAAACTTTGAAAAAAATTGTATGGTCACAACTTTTAAGAAAACATTTAGGTTGGGAGAACCTATCCATTAGATAAAAAAAATCATGGAGTCGCCACTAATCTTTTTTACCTAAGTGTGATTGGTCACCTATGTGAATCTATCCTTTTTAAAGTTATCTTAAGTATAAACTAAGTGTTCCTAAAAAGAATAAGTTCTGGTCTACATCAACAAAACAAGATTTGAAAATTGATTACGTGCAAAGAAGATATTAGCACCCATTTATGCCCAAAACTTGACACTAAATTAATTATGTGTTATCTTACCTAAGCCTTACCAATGATGGTCTTTATCATGCAAATTATCAATTCTAATCCTTTTATTTATTTACACACCATTATGATACAAAAATTCTATAAAAAAATCATGCAATCATGAAAATGTCATAAATATCATATCAATATCATGTAATAAATATAAAAATCATCAAACAAATTATCATGCAATAATATAAAACATTATGCAAAAACCATCATGCAATAATAAATTATAATTATTCATGCAAAAATATGAAAACTCAAGCAATTATATGATTATACAAAGACATTAAAATAAAAAAAATGCAAATGAAACTATAAATAAAACATGCAAATAATAAAAATTGATATGGTGATGGCCTTAGAGCTTTGTCAAGTTAGAATATGATAAAAAGGGTTGCCTTATATTAATCATCCCAATCAAATTTGTGAAGAAGGCATTTTTAGCAAACAACATAGGTTAAGTTTTAGCGATTAGGGTAGGTGAGAGCAACTAGACCTTTGGAGCTTGTGCATACTGACATTTGTGCCGCTTTGAAACCAACGTCAAGTAGAAAGAATAGATATTTTGTGACTTTCATTGATGATTTTAATCGAAAGACTTAGGTGTATTTCTTGAAGAGAAAGTTCAACTTGTTAGAAGTATTTAAAGAGTTCAAAGCTTTTATAGAGAATTAAAGTGGTTATTATTTAAAGATTTTAAGGTTCGATCAAGGTGAAAAGTACACTTCGAATCAATTCCAACACTTATGCAAGGAGTATGGGATTATGCACCAAGTTGGCCCATCCTACACCCCATAACTCAATAGAGTTGCCAAAAGGAAGAATCAAACAATTTTAGACATTGCAAGGAGTATGATGAAATGAAAAAGATGCCACAAGAGTTTTGGGCAGAAGTTGTTATGTGCACCATGTACTTATTGAATCGTATCCAACTAAAAGTGTTTACTTAAAGACTCTAGAAAAAGCTTGGAGTGGTTTAAAATCATTTGTAACTTATCTCAAAGTATTTGTCTATATTGCTTATGCCAAAATTCTTGAATTTAGAAGAACAAAGCTTGATGACAAAAGGAAGAAATATTTCTTTCTTGGTTAGGGTGCACTAATTATAGGCTACAAGTTGAATAACCCACTATTTAAAAATGTTTTTATGATTAGAGATGTGATCTTTAAAGAGAATGGCATGTGGGATTGGAATCATGATGAAGTTAGAGTTTTGGAACTTTAACTTGAGCACGAAAAAGGAAAACCTAGAATGGCCTAATGTGTAGAGCCATAAACACCTGTTTACACTTCCCCTACAACATCATCTCTATCATTTTTTTCATCATCCAAAGAAAGCTCTGGTGAAAGGCTTTATAAAACTAGAATTTTAATAGAGATTTATGAAGCTAACAAAAATAATGAAGATATTAATCTTTATTTTTTTATACGAATTGTGATCTTATTTGTCTTGAATAAGTTATTCAAGAAAAAAAAATGGATGAGGAAATGAAGGCAACTAAGAAGAATAATACTTGGTCCTTAATTTACTTATCAAATGGTAAAAAGGTCATTAGTGTCAAATGGGTATATAAGACTAAAAAGAATACAAAGGGAGAAGTTCAAAGATGCAGGGCAAAATTGGTGGCAAAAAGGTATAACCAAAAGCCCATTATTGATTATGATGACATTTTTGCTTAGGTTACTCAGTTAAAGACTATTAGATTGATGGTTTCCCTAGTTGCCCAAAATGGTTGGAAACTTTATCATTTGGATATCAAGTTAGCATTTTCGAATGGTTTTCTTGAAAAAGAGATAAATGTGGAACAACCTTTAGGGTATGTTAAACCAAGTTGTAAAGGCAATGTGTACAAGTTGAGAAAGGCTCTTTATGGGCTCATGCACCACATGAGAAAGGCTCTTTATGTGTCTTTATATTGATGATTTGATTTTCATTGAAAATAATGCAACCATGGTTGATGAATTTTAAGAAAAGTATGATTCAAGAGTTCAAGACGATAGATATTGGCTTGATGGCACACTTTCTTGGCATTGAAGTAATGCAAAAGAAAGATGGAATCTTTATTTTGAAAGTGCAAATGCTAAGGAGGTTCTCAAAAGATCTAAGATGGAGTCTTGTAATGAAATGAACACCCCCTTAATTATGGCTTGGTGTTGAGGAAAAGTACCAATGGCAGTAATATAAACCTTACATACTTTAAGAGTCTAGTTGGAAGTCTACGTTAGATCTAGCAATTCGTGTTTTTGTGTCATGTCATGTGTCGTGTTTGACATGTGTAATGACATGAATTATAAAACATGTTTAAATCCTAAAGACGAACACGACAAGTTTATTATACATGTTATACTCGACATGACTCAGTCAAAATGTATACAATTAATCCATTTAAATATGAAATGAATAGACACGACTAATATAGATACACACAAATGAACACAACTAACACAAATATATACAAAAATATGGCTAAAATAATAAATACTTATAAACTATCTATCATTTACAACTTAATAACTTGGCATATTAATAATATAAAAAAGTATTACGTATTAAAAAGAATTAAAAAATTTGATACCTATTTAATATGTATTTAATATATATTTAAATTTTAATATATATTAATAATTATATCAGTTTTTAGTATCAAATTCAATATGATGAACTACTAAAGATTAAAGAATACAATAATGATATATAAGACTAGAATTAACATTTATATTTTGTTTATATTATTAATATAAAAAATAATTCTATAATAATTATTAAATGAGTATCATAATTAAATATTTAAAATAATATTTATATGGTATTAAATAGCTAATTAAGTATCATAATTAAAAGATTAAAAATTAAAATAATCTTTATATGTTTATATTAAATTAAAATAAATATAAAAATGTATTAAATGTGTTAAACATGTTAAACGTGCACTTGTTTGACAATATTAAATTAAATGTGTTTTTAGTGTTATGTCATACGTTAAATGTGTATTTGTATGATACATTTTATCTAAATATGTTTTTCATATCTTACATATATTTAGACGTGTCAACATGTACAAGACACGAATTATGTTCGTGTTGACACGAATTAACATGAAACACATTTTTTCAAAACATGTATGATTTTTTTTGTGTCATATCACCCTACTGTGTCTAAAATTGTTAGGTCTAATTTACGTTGTCTCACATGCATTAAACCCGATATTCTTTATGGAGTTGGTTTGATTAGTAAATATATGGAAGCACTGGATCAATCACACCTTAGTGCAAGAAAGAAGATCTTGAGGTATGTCAAAGGAACTATCAATGATGGCTTATTCTATTCTTATTGCAATGATGTGAAACATTTTGGTTATTCAGGTAGTGATTAAGGTAGAGATTCTAATGAAATAAATAGCACTTTTGATTTCACTTCTTTGTTGGTGATTGTGCCCTCACTTTGTTATCTAAGAAACAACCTATCCTAACTTTATCAACTTGTGAAATAAAGTATGTAGTAGTAAATTCTACCGTTTGTCATGCTATTTGGTTGAGAAATGTATTGAACTATTAGGAGCATGTGCAAGAAAGTCCTATGGAGATTTTTGTTGACAATCACTCAGCTATTGCTTTGGCCAAGAATTTGGTGTTTCATGAAAGGAGCAAACACATTGAAACTCGTTATTACTTTATTTGAGAGCATGTGGAAAAAAAAGTTGAGTTTGTGCATTACAAGTCTCGAGATCAAATAGAGATATCTTTACCAAGCCATTGAAAATTAATGTGTTTAAAAGAATGAAGGTGATGTTGGGAATGAAAAAATGGTAATTAGGTTTAAGGCGGATGTTGGATTGTAAACCTAATTATGTTCGGTTAGTCACTTGTCTTTTATTTTTTTAATAGCCCATTTACTTTGCATTTTGAGTTGGACCCTTTTTATGTTAATAGTTAAGCCCATTATAATATAAATGCAGTAAGAAATATACAAAAGCTATGAATATAAGGCTTGAAAAAACATTGTAAAGAAATAGAGAAAGCTAGGGTGGTAACATGAAAACCGAAAGAAGAAAACTTGTGTAACTTTTGTGTAAGATTTTTCTTACTCTAATGTAATGAATATCTTTGATGCATTTTGAAGTGAAGAAAATGTTATTTTGTTTGATACTTACAAACTTTAATGTTAGTTATGCTTGATAGTTGGTTATATGATTGTTTTGAACTTTGAGCTAGGTTGTTTGGAGATAGTTTTTGTATGAAATTTATGCTAAAATTTTGTGTATTTTATTAAAATGAAACGTTATGATTTTCTGTAGTTTATTGAAGCTTGTGTTATTATGCTTTAAGAAGATTTATAGAGTATATATGCCAAGTGTTTGTGAAAATGTCTCTTAGGGCTTTTCTTCCCAACAATGTTTGGGTTGGGAAATGAATCACCATTTTTGCTTTTAAAAATAAATAAGAATTAAACTAATATGGAAGAGGAGGAAGGCAAAAAGTTCTAAATATGTGTAGATACATGAAAAAGCCTTCCTTGTAGTTATGTTCAAATGTTCAAAATGAACAATTTGTTCATTGTTTCTTAGGTATAAAAAAACTTTTTGTAAGCCTTAAAAATTAAACTATCATGAGTAAAGCCAAAAACTAAAAAAACATAAATAAAGTTTTTTAAGTCACTATTAACAATCCATATCAAAGATTTAAATAGCAGTGGGATAGTGTTATAGTGGCCACTATTTTGTGGTAATGCCATTGTCTGCCACTAGTATCGAATAAAAATTGGGTTAGAAGTTGAATCACATCCATTACGGCAAGTAATGGCCACTAAAAATGTATAATGTTGAATAGCGATGATAATGGCCCGTTATCATTATAACTCTATTTTCCATAGATAGCTAGAGGAAAAAAATCGGGTATTCAAAAATCGATTAGGCATCAACATCAATCCAGTCCCAATTAAACTCACATTTAGCCTCAATGGTCAATCTAACACAATTAGATTAGCACACAACTAGTTTGGAAAGCATCAAGTAATTACCATTTTTTTTTTAAATTGCAAATTTCCTTTGAACTGAATCTTTTATTAAAGTTGACTGGTGAAGTTGATAGTTGAGTCATTCTAGTCTATATTGTCCATCATTCACCTAGAGGTGATGATCATTAGGCTGATGGTAGTAAGTTTTCTCGATCAAGAATTATGATTGGGGTCAGGTTGAAATTTGAAGCAAATCATCGAATTGTAGGGTCACAAGATAGGGTGAAAGGATAGTGATAGGCTACTTCAAGGGATAGGACCAAAAAGACAAGATTGAGGGTGGTGTTTTGGGGCTTTTGGCCTTTTGTTGGTGTTAGACAAAAGGATGATGATGAGACTTGATATGAAAAATAAGAGATTGAGGTGAGAGTGTGAGAAACTAAGAATGGGACAAAGAAGTGAGAATGATTAAAAAAAAAAAAAAGGGGGAGGAAAGGTGAGAATTGAAAGATTCTAGAGAAGGGAATGATAAGGGCTTGATTCTAAATGTTGAATGTGTGTGAAAGAGGACCTAGATGGGGTTTTTTTGGCATATAACTTTTTTATTTAAGAAAAAATGTATTAATTGTTGAAACTTTTAGAAATTTTATTAACTGAAAAAATTTAAGAGTAAAATTTTATGAGTGAAATTTAAAATTGAGCAAATTTAAGAATTTATGTGATATAGATATAAAAATTTAGAGAAAATTATTTGATAAAAATTGAAAGGATAGATTTTTATAACTTAGATGAAAAATAGTTAAAGTTAAACGATTAATTTTATTATTTATTAATATATGATTTTGTATTTATATTTGCTGTTAAATCAAATATAAATAATTTATTATAATTTGAAAAAACTATTAATATTATTTTCAGTTAAATAAAAGAAATGAAGTATCACAAATTATTTTAAAAATTATAAAATAAGCATTGTTTAATTGTAATTATAATTATTACATTTTATAGTAAATTGTGCATGATTAAAAAAAATTCATAACCACAAAGACCACGATGATCTTGTTATGTTTGTAATCGTGATAAATGGGAAGCAACTAAAAACGTAATTGCGACCTCAATTTAAATCCCTAATATTTGTAAGAGGAGGAAAAGAATTGTTCAATATACTACTTAATGATTTCAAAGGAATTAAATAGATTGGTGTTATCAATTGGAGTTCACAAGGACCTACTCAAGCTCAAAATTTGAAGGATTTTCATGCTAAAGCAAAATTTGATATTATTGTCAAATTTGGACTCAGAAAAGGTTCTCTTTCTTTGCTGAAACTCACGTTGCTAGGTTTTTTGAAAAGAGTGGCACTTTGGATGATATATGGGAAACTATTTCAGGAAATGATGGTGTGCTAGTGTTAATTTATGATGCAACATAAGTAAACAATTATGAGAAGACGTTTTTCTATTAGAATTTTTCAGTAAATGGGCCACTATTAATTAGTGATTTTGATGTTAATAAAATAGGTTGATAAATTTAGTTTTATTAGAATATAAGCATGAGAGCTCAAATAATTAAATGTGATCACTTATTTATGGGCTTTGCACATCTTACTAGTTTAGTATGGCTTAGTGGTTGTATAAGCCTTTAGCTCAGTAAACCTTTAATGGGGAGGTTTCTAGGGTTTTAATATAAATTAGATAAGGTCCCTTCTTCACTTTTAAGTAACAATACCTACCTATTGGGAGCCGTCAGGAAGAGAAAAGCGAAAAGAAAGACCTAGTCTTTTCAGGATTCAATGTTGCTTCTACTTATCATCGATTACTGCCCAAACGGGTACGTAAATTAATTGATTAGTTTTGTAATAGTCATATATGATTTTGAGATTTAACGAAAATTATGCTTACATGTGATATCAGAGCCTCTTTATAAGAGGACCCAAAATATAATTTTCAAATTTATTTTGAATAAAAGCATTATTTTAGGGATAAATCTTATTGATGCTACAATCCAACTTTCTGATCTTGTTTTTCCAAAATTGATTAGGGGCCTTTGTTCCTCTTTGAAAAAGGATTAAGACCATACCAACAATTTTTGGTAATTCATTTTATAGATAGATAAATCAAGATTTAAAGGTTTTTTTATTCAAGATTTGAACCAAACTCAAAATTTTATTAAAATCTTGATATTTTATGTATTTTAATTCAAATTGACTCTTAAATATTGTTACCCATGTCTTATAGAGATGAAATAAAGTATTTAATTTCATAAAAATTCAAATTATATGATTAAATTTAAAGAAAGTTGAATCGAGCTATACATTGGTCTTTTAAACTGAGAATTTTTCTTCAAATTGCGGAGATTTATGTGTTTTTTACGCATTTTATTACATGGGTTTTGCAAATAAATATGTTAACTGAAGTTTGGAAGATTCAATTACATAAAAAATCAAAGAAAACCATGAAAATTTAAAGAAGGCTTGAAACGGGTTAAATATTGTTTTAACAATCAAGTTTCTTTTAGTCAATTGATCTTGTTTTGTAGTTTTTGATGTGAATTCTCACATGGATTTGATAAAACAATAGCCTAATTGAGCTTTAGAGACTTTAATTTCATGAAAAACACAAGAAAAGTATCAAAATCAAGTCTAAAACAATAAATTAACCCAAACGAGTCAGAACATGATCCAATTGGGTTGGGCTGACCCAATTATAGGTTGATGACAACCTCCCAATAGATGCTGGATGAAACTTATGCCTAGTTAGTGGCACGTGTGATGCGTGAGGCTTACCCCGTGGCCATTTTTTATCTGCTTGCTTCTATCCTACATGGAATTTTATTTCTAATTTTTATATTATTTTTTCAATATTTTTGAATTGCATGAAATATTTATTATTTTATATTCATGCATAATTCAATAATTATTATATGTTATGCACATGTTTTCTAACAAATTATTTCATGATAAAATATTTTGGCATGCTTAGAGTTTATTGAAGTAGGTATTTTCCAATATGTTATTTACTATTTATATACTCTTGACCTAAAATTTTGTGCATAATTGAATAAATTTAGTGAAATTTGTTTTTAATAAATTTTGGCTATCCATTTAAATTGCAACATGTATTATTTTGAAAGACAAGTCAGGATTGAACTCCACGAGGTTTTGGTACTGCTAGTATCAAATTGGTAATTTATTCTATAATTTCATTTGATCATTAGATAATATTTAATTATTATTTATATGAAATAATTGGAGTTTAAAATTGTTACCTTGATTTATTTTTCCTATTACTATGTTGACATTATGTATCATTGTTAATTTGTTAAATTTTTATTTTTGGTAAATGATACATAAGAATAAAGTATTAATTAAAAATATTAAACTATCCAAAAAATTCAAGACGTTTGGTTTGAATGTAATAAATTATTTATTGATCTAATAAGACACATCCAGTTTAAGTATCTCATAAGAAAATATCAATCTTATAATGATCAATCGAGATACACATTAATTATTAATTTCTCACACAAGAGCGATTACTTTTTATTGACCTAAAGAGATACATCAAAGTCAAGTATTGTGCGAGAATTGGTCAAAATTGCATACACTTAGTTAAGTAGGCAAATTAAAATTATGGATAATCCAAGTTTCCTGGTATGAGATATATAATTGGTTAATGTGGGTGTTTGGCTGTTAAAGTAGCTCACTCATTAAGACTTGCAAGATTTCTTATGCACAGGAACAAGAGCTTTTCAAGTTACCTTATAAAATCGCATGCCTAAAAGTGATTATTGTGTTTGGTAATTTAGGGTGGACATGAAGTATCATGGTTGAGGACATATTAGTCTAGAAGGTCTATCTGCCTAAAGGAGATAGGTTTCTCAAAACTAGAATATTTTCATATTGACTTTATATGAAAAGCACCTAATAGCATGTCACATTTTTGCCCAAATGAGAGTTTGTAATGATGCATTTAGATTTTTCAGTTTTATTACAAATAACACGTCATGGCTAGTGCTATTTGTAAAGATTGGCTCCTAGATGTGGAATGTTGTATTCTTTTATCTTGAATATTAAAATTGATTTGGTGATAAAGATTAAGCATCTCTAATTAAAAGTGATAAAAATATGATTTAGAGCTCACTTAAGTCAGGAGTGTATTCTTAGACATAATTGTTCAGTATTGAACATTTTGTTAATTATTGTCCAATTGTTAAAATAGTGCATAATGTGATATATATTTCAGAAACAAATGTTTTTCATGGACATATGAAACATATTATTGACTATAATGATTTATGAAAGACATTTAGATTTTATGCCAATCTATTGAAATAGTGGGAGAGTATTATTGTTAAAATTGTGTAATTATGTTATGAGATATAACATGTGTTAAATAATTGCATAGTAAATTTGTTTCACATAAATTGTTAGACTAGTTTTTAAAATCTTTTTTTTTTTTACAAAATACTTACTAAGTCAAGTATGCTCTTATAAGATATTTAGTTGTTTTATAATAATGATATTATAATATGTTAAAAGAGCACTAAGTAAAAATTTATTTCTTAATAAGTATTTGGAGCATGCTTTTGGTATCACGAAACTCGATAAATATTACCATAAAGATCTTGGGTGATAAAAATAAATTAGTTGTGAAAGTAAATGGATATGAGTAAAAGTTTCAGTCTATAAGCGTTGATAAAATTAGTTTTGCAAATTTTAATATGTTAAAGATTTTGACTGAAATGTATTGTTGTTAAGGCTTTCTAGATTAAATTGCCTTAATGTTTAATAATACAACTCATGCTTGGTGATTTTGAAAATATTATATTCCTTACGTGAACATTATCGTATACATGAGATTGATTTATATTGTAATCATTATGTTTCTATTATAGTCTAGAAAAATATGAATTATTGACATTCATCATATACTATTATATTGAAGATATATGGTATAAAAATTATGGACTTTGTTGAATCTCATGTATAAAGTATTTGTATTGAAAGATATTCTTTATGGCTAGTCAATTTTGATTTGAAAATTTCTTATAGTCATGCTTGAAAGATTGAAATGCCATATAAATGTATTACTAATTGTTAAGACAATTTACTTGGTAGTATGGCATGCTAAGTGCTTATACTGATTGATAACATGATTATAGAATATAATTTGAAAATTTTTAAGGTGTATAAAATGATAATGGGCATTCTAAGTTTTAACTTTTAGTGATCCATAAAGGTACATTTAAATTAGTATCTTGCTTGGAGTGATCATATGTATAAAAAGACATTAAAAAATTAGTAGAACTATAAAGATAATGAAATTTCTTATGTTGTTTTCAATTGTTTCAAAGTTAGTACATGTAATTACATGCCCAAATGGGGTGATTATATGTTTTTTATTTAGAGATAATTATGAAACATCTTTATGAGGTGAAAAGATACATAAACCAAGAGAATTTATTTGCCCAAGAGGGATATATTTTCGAATGTCATTGTATTTTTCATTATTTTTAAAATGTGACCACATAAAGAGATAATACATTTTTTTAAAGAATGTCCAAGATTAAATTTATGAAATGGCACCTTTGATTGTTATGATATGACTAGTGAGATATTAACTTGATTAAAGTCTTATCTACTATCATTGATCAACCTTTGTACTTAAGTTCAATAAGCTAGAAAAAATGTCATCATAAGTCAATGTTTACCATGAATGATAAGTTTTTTGATGTTTTGTACAACATAGTAAATGAATAAATTTTGATCATGTTAACTTATCACCTCTAATGATATACATTTGTTGTATAGCGACTTATGATAGCCAAGAAGGTTAGCTTTCACATAAGAAAATTTTAGACCTGTTATGATATCTCAATTTGTTTTAAGAAAAATTGAGAGCTGTTGAAATATAATTTTAATTTGACAATTCATTTTACTTGTTTAACTCTCAATTAAGATATTGGTTTTGATTATCTTAGTTACCATTATCAAACCTAGCAGTTATCAATTTTAAAGGATATATTGTTGTCATTTCTTGACAATGTGTTTAAAGTAAATTTCATAGTTTCTTTTATGAAACTCACACGTGAGAGAGAAAATATTGTTTTATGCTTATCACACATGTTAGAGTTTTCAAGAATGCAGTTTTGTGCAAATAAATAAACTATTTATTTTGTTTTTATTAGTTCAATTCATTCTTTGATACTATTCCCTAAATTTTATTGATTTACTTTTAAGAGAGAATAAAAATTTTTCAATTTTATCTTATCTCACTTCCCTTGTTTTGAATTATATATGAACTAATTTTGAGAATTATTTTAAATAATGATAATATAAAGGTTTCAATTTTTATTATGGTTATTATCATTATTATTATTTTATTAATAGAAAAACTATTCTTTGAAAGGAAGTGAAAATCAGTGGAAGTTCTTCTGCTATGTTTTAAAGTAATAAGGACTCATAAATGGCCTAAAATTATTGATTTGAAGATATCATGTGTTAAGGTTAGTGGAGTTAACAGGCTATTGATTAAGACATGTTTTAGATATAAAATATTGGTAATTTAATTATTTCCAATTTATTGAAAATGATCTCAGGTTAAAACATTAAAAATTTTGTGTTATATGAACACATGAATAAGAAGATATGTTTATAATATATTAATAATTTATAAGTGGTTTATTAAAGCGACATCATGAAAGTCCAATAACAATAGCGGTTATCACATTTGGCATAAGGGCAAGCAATACATAATTTTGTTATGACTCCATTTATTAAAGTGCTCATTATTATTATTCAAAATTTGGTTGGAGCATTTTTATGGTTCGCTGGATCAATGGAAGTCATTGTAATTTGATAAAATGATGATATATTTTCCCTGTATGAAGATTATGGTATTACTAAGCTCATAACATGGATATCTACAAGTGTGGAAAATAAAACTTATTAAGATATTAGGTTAATTATGGCAATGATGCATTGTAAATTTGCTTTTGAAACCATGACTATTTTATGTTTCTTTAATTTGTTAAATGCATCACATGTAATTTCTAATTACCTACAAGACATAGTTTGAAATGAATAAATCCATCAGGTACCATCAAGTGGACAAATTTGTTTATATATATATATATCATAGTTGTTATTTGTATATATGTTTATTATTGCATGTGGACATCTTATATTGATATGTCATATTATAAAATCTTAAAACTTCGTATCTATCTTAAGTACAACTTTAATGTCATTTGGATATATCTCATAAATGATACCAACTCGAGAATAAAAAAGAGACATACAAGCACATCTGGATGTCATGGAGATTTTCTAAACAAATTTAAAGAAATTGGTAAGAGGAATAACAATGAAAATAACACATTAAGATCACATTTAGGTGTTATTTTCTTTCTACAAATCCACACTAAGATCTATTATCGATAAAGTCTTTAGCACTTGTAACCATGAATTGGTCTTATGTCAATACAAGACATAAAGACTGCCATAATTTGGTATTTGATGGTTTTATTGGATAGAATCATTAAAATATTGTCTTAAAGGCTAAATTGTTTTTCAAAAACTATGGCCACATCAAAGCAAAAGTAATCAACCTAGAGTCTTGTTTTCTTAAAATCAAACAATCTAATTAATATTTCCTAAGTGGGAAAATGTTAGAATTTTTTAGTAAGTGGGCTACTATTAATTGATGATTTTAATGTTTAATAAAATATGTTGATAAATTTAGTCCTATTACAAGATAAGCACAACAGCCCAAATAGTTAATTGTGATCACTTACATATAGGCTTTGCACATCTTATTGGGTTAGTGCGATTTGGCGGTTGTGTAGCCTTTTGGCCTAGTAAACCTTTAATAGGGAAGTGTATAAGATTTTACTATAAATTGACTAACGTCCCCTCTTCACTTCTAAGTAACAGTATTTACCTATTGAGAGCTGTTAGTAAAAAAAGAGCTAAGAGGAAAACTTAGTTTCTTCAATATTGGATGTTGCTTCCACTTATCAGTATGATTACCCAAACAAGTATGCAAATTGATTAAGTAGTGTTCTAATACTCACATATGATTTTAAAATTTAAAGAAAATTATGCTTACATTTCTCATATGAACCCAAATAGCATCATTCAGCTTTTTTATGATTTAGTTTTTAGACACTTGCAGCTTATGAACGATTTTCTAAAGAATATTAGTGTAATTATAGTGTGTCCTAAAAGAATGGGTCTATTTGTAAGGAGACTTTGCGTTTAAGGCAAAGATATTAATGATGTCAGAATCAATTCCAGTTTTGAGGGTCCATCAGGATATGGATAGTAGAACTACTGATGTTACCTTAAGGTGGTCAGTTGCCTTTGGATCTCCTTTCACTTTTGCTACTATTTTAGAGTAGGAGTACACAAGTGACATCTTTTGGGAGTGGGGCATTCTACTTGTTGCTATTGATGGAATTGTGGAGTCTTTATTTGGAAGATACATAAAAAATGGAATGAATGAGGATCTTGTTTACAAACACACTGTTAAAAGTGTTATAGGGATTATATCAAAGACCATTTCAGCATAGGGTATGTTGGTTGTGTATAATTCCTTATTTGAAGAGGGAAAACAAAAATTTGAAATTGCCTATAGTGCATTTTATTACCCATGCATGGATATATTGTATGAGTGCTATGAAGAGGTAACTAGTGAAAGAAAATAATTGAATAATGGCATCTGTATTGGAGGAATGGCTTAATTTAGGATCTAATCATGCCATTTGGGAAGATTATTCTATACTTAGCTCTCACTTTGATCCTTGAGGACAAAGATCAGCTATTGGGGAGGGTAATGTGATGAAATGGCTATTCACAATTAATGGCAAGACAAAATAAAAACTTATAGTGATGTTGGGAGTGATCAGTGTGCAATTAAACTAAAAAACTAAAAAAGGTTGAATTTGGAGAAGAGAGTGTTGAAAATGGCCAATATACCATTGAGTTAAGTAGGGTAGAATTGGAAAATGGAAATAAAGACAAGCTAACTGGCGAGATCATTAGAGAAAAAAGCAATGAGGATAGCAAAATCGTAAATGATTCTGACTTGTTTATTTGTAATTAGCTAGCTTAAATCATGAACTATTATATTGTTAGAAAAAATAAATAAAATAATAAAAATAATAGAAAAGAACTTTGGTTTTGAGGTGTGAAGAACATTTTTTAAAAGGTAATTATACCTTTAGAATACAATAAAATCTCAAAACTCTCCAAGCAGAAGTAGTACAAATAATTATACTAAAAGATCTATTTATAATCAATGAATAAACATAAACTTCTATTTAAATGATTATGACATTTTTTATAATCATGACCTTTATAAATAATAATCTATTAATATCCAAATAGCTTTGACCATTTGTCACATGATAATTATTTCTATTCAAACATAATTATTTAAAATATAAATAAAATTAATAAAAAATTAATTTTATTCATAAATAATTAAAATTTTCTATTTAATATGGGATGCGCCATATTCTAAACTAGCAACAATCCCCTACTAGTTTGGAATGTTAGTAATTAATCTTTTAACCTTTAACACAAATAAATATTATGAATATAAGAAGGTATCTTTTCGATTTAAACCTTTAATTAGCATATATATCTTAGAATTCTAATAAAGTTGATGGTATCGACAGATTAAACATCAACTCCTAGTGTTAGAATAGAAGATATAACACACATAACACTTATTTATTCTTCTGCCACAGGTTTATAACCGTTTTAACACTATTATGGCCATGTACTATCTAATTCATAAACATTTACAAGAGAGACTCTAATTTTTCTTATTAAAGTGGCACCACTTCTATGTTTATATAGGTAGAGTTTCCATTATGTCTCCATTGCTTTAGACATTTAAATAATAAACTCCATTAAGAGTATAAAAACTCATTCTCCCTACGCAATAGATCACACTAATTTTTAAATTTTGAATGGATTTTACTAGTGCTTAACAGACACATAATAATAACTTGTTTTACCTATTAAACTTGTAGTTAGAGGTTACAAATTTAAAGTTGGGTTCCCATTATTGGTGTTTAATAGTAAGGGTTTAAATCCATTCTACTTGTAGTACTACTTACCAAATATCTTGAAATTCAATATTCTTTTATGATAATTACCTCCACTTGAGATTGAATCTCTAATATAATCACTTCAAGCTAATATGTCCAAACCTTTCATTTTGCATATCATTTATATACTCTAGACATTGTTGCCTTATTGTTATCATTTTAATAAATAGATGGTATTAGTTGTAGCCACAACTCTATACTCATAAATTTCAACCATTCTATTTTCATACTTTTATACATCTTTAAGATAATTATACTAGATAAACTTAATGAATAAACCAAGTCATTTTAGTCTTTTAAAGATATTTAAAGTCCTTTTAGGATTTTACTTTAGTAAGTTGTACTACACTTATTAACATGTATAATTTGCTCATAAAATTATAATAAAATCTTACAATACTATGATGACAATTTTTATTTTTTTATTCTTATCACCCCCACCACATGCAAATTTGTATTATTTTATTAAAAAAGCTCCATTCAATTATCAAGATATCATATATATTTAATCAAGTTGCCATTTCATTTATCTTTTCACTATTTGTTTTTTTTTTCAGTAAAAGACCTCCAAAACCACTCTTAATGAAAGATAGTTAGTAAATATTTTGTATCTTAATATTTTCTTTTCATAAAAGTTTCAAAACTTTTGTTTCAACTTAATATGAGAGCATGCATTAATAAGTATAATACCAAATATAATCACCCTCAAAACTAGTAAACTCATAGTTTCTATAGTTTCCTTTCAAGACTTTCATTCCAACTCTTGGATACTTAAAAATTATTTGATCATGGATACTAAAGTCATATCCACCACGGTTCATGTCATTAGAAAAAGTCAAAATTTCAAGTATATCTACACAATACTATAAATTTTGTGTCCAAATTATAAAATACATGAAATTTTCTCATCCAACAAATAAAAATCATTTTAACTAGTTACAAATAATTAGATAATTCTCCAATTGAATTGGAGTTATCTTAGATAATATGTTTATTTATTGTCGAAATAATATTATATAAATCAAATAATATGAATCATGCATTATTCTCTTGTCAATAAAATGCGATCACGGAATATAGACCATAAAATATGATTTTATAATAAGAACATATATACTTGCTTTTTTTTTTTTTTGAAAAATTTATAAATTCACATTTTCTTTTATTTCTTAAAATAATTCTCAAGAATTTTATCATTTTGATTTGATAACTATAGTTTTACCAAAATATAATAAGGTTATAAAAGATTCATAACCAAAGCTAAAAAATACTCCATGTTCATTTTATGCTCATAACTATTTAATGCCATAATCAATTTACATATAACATACCATAAAATCATGAATCATAAATTAAATAATTTAATTCAAAATCAAAAGATTAAAAGAATAATCAATAAAGAAAGCAAAATTTAATGAGATTTAAGGTTTCTTATAAATTATCAATCATCAATTATTTTAGTAGAATATACAAATTAGAAAGATAATAACAAGAAACTTATTTTGTACTTAATATTTATTTCACCAAAAAACTGTTTGGATAATTGAAGCTTTCTATATTTGTTCCAAAAGTCAGTTTTGCCAACTTTGCTAATTTCTTTTTTTTTTTCTATCTTTTTCATGTGAAATATGAATTTCATAATTATCTTTAAATTGTTAGAAAAAATAAATAAAATAATAAAAAATAATTTTGGTTTTGAGGTATAAAAACTCTTTCTTAAAGTCAATTATGCCTTTAAAATATAACAAAATTTCAAAACTCTTTAAGTAGAAATAGTGAAAATAATTATATTAAAAGATCTATTATAATGAATGAATAAAAATAAATTTCTATTTAATAATTATGACCTTTTGTATAGTTATAATTTTTTGTATAATCATAACATTTATGAATAATAATTTATTAATATTCAAATAATTATAATCTTTTATCATATAATAATCGTTTTTGTTCAAATATAATTATTAAAATATCAAAAAATTAATAAAAATTTAATTTTACTCATCAATAATTAAATATGATATGTATCAACTTTTAAACTACCAACTCATTGGACCCTTGTGATTAGCAGAAGTCAGGAATTTCCATAAGCTTTATAGCACAGCACTGTAATGAAATCAGACTATCAATGAAATATATCAAATTTGTTTCTGCTATCCTCTTATTTCTCCTCTGGTCTGCTTACTCCTTTCTTCTTCTTCTTCTTATATGTTCTGTGACAAAATCCCCTTTTTCGAAACTTCTTTGCTTCCTCTTTCCGTTTCTACACTTGCTTTTTTTTTTTTTTTCTCAAAAACAACCCAAAAACTATATATGCAACTTTATTCCACGGCTTCTCTATCCAAAAGACCCATTTCGCTACTTCCAAATGGTCAAATCGCCTGATTTTTATTATGTTTGTCCTCTCCCCTTAATTTTTTCTATCGATTCTGATCTAAAAAAAAAAAAAGGCCTAGAATTCTAAACCATAGAATATTGTCGCCTCCAACGCCAAAGACAATAAAATGGAAAAAAAAAAACTTAAGCCTAGCCGATAAGAACACAGGCAAAATAAATTTTGGGGGCAGATTAAGTTTTTTTACTGGAATTACGGATAGGGCGAAACGGGCAATGCATTGTTCTGATAAAAGTGCATTTGTGAGCCATATGCACTGTTAACTGTAACATGGTACTCTTCTTTAGCGTAAGAATAAGTATAATTTTAGAATAATTATCTTATGGGTAGAAAATATAGTTCATATAGGAAATATTGAAACGAACTGTCCCCAAATTAAACCAACGGCGAATTGTCATTAAACCATGAAGATTGAAGAAGAAAAAACTTACACATTTTTAATTGCCTCGGGTATAACCTTGCTTATGATCGGGCGGGCTTTGCACATGGCCACTAATGGTTGCGCTTTCGGCATGGTTGCCCCATTTTTTTCAGTCATGTCAATTTCCTCTTTGCCGACTCTCTTCCAGTCAAAGCACTGAATCAATGAACCCAAGGTCAAGCCCACCACACGAAGGGCAAGACTTTCCCCAGGACACGCTCTCCTGCCCAACCCAAAGGGCATGAACTTGTAGCTTTCTGTCTCTCCATTCTCAAACCTTTCAGGTTTAAAAACAAGTGGATCATCCCACAAGTTTGGATCTCTCTGAATGGCCCATGCATTGATTAGTACCATTGTATTTCGTGGCACATTGTGTTCACCAATGGTGCAGTCATTAGATGCCAGATGTGGAACTAAAAGTGGAGCAACTGGATACAATCGAAATGTCTCGGATATGATATTTTGAAGGTAAGGTAATTTAGTGAGGTGTGGTTCATCAATCAAGTTTTCTTGACCAACTTCAGCGTCCAATTCATCTCTTGCTTTTTTTAACACATCAGGGTTGTTAAGCAAAGCAGACAATGCCCATTCTAATGTGGCTGCGGTTGTGTCTGTTCCTGCAAGCACCAAAACCTGCACCAAAATCTGCACTGAGGCCTAAGCTCAAAGTAATACTCGTAACTTGGTTTTACCTTTGAAAAATAGCAATTTAAAAAAAAGTTGGATACGTTAAGGCACATTATATAATAAAAAGGTAATAATTTGCTATCGTCGCCAACAAATATGTGATCAATTCAAGTGATTAGTATTCAATCTTTTACTGCCTCAAATACCAAAGAAATAATTCGCTATGATCATGACTTTTAAACTTTTAGAACTTTTATGTTCAGTAAATCATTTAAAATTATGATTTTTTTTAATTTAGCAAAATATATAAATGCATTGAAAAAAAATGAGTCTGCCCCTTTTTTTATCTTTTTTAAAAATGTTAAAATAAAAAAAAAAAAAAAACTCTTAAAATTTACCACTTTACTTAGATAACCCTCATACTATTATTATACTCAAATAAGCCTTTATTCTTTTATTTGTATTCAAATAAATTTGTATTTCAAACAAAAAATTGATTTATATTAAGGATTTATTTATATACAAATTTAAAGAGAAAAGCTTATTTGAATATAAACTAAAGTTTATGAATTTATTTGAGGGCAAAATAAAGTTTAAGAGTTTATTTGCATATAATAAAAGTATAAGAACTTGTTCAAAAAAAGTAGTAAAGTTCATATTGAAAAAAAAGTGGTGTGCCCCCCCTTTTTTTTTTTTTTTGAAAATGTTAAAATAATAAAAACTCATAAAATTTATTACTTTACTTAGATAAGCCCTTATACTTTTATTATATTCAAAAAAAGTCTTTATTTTTTTATTTGTATTCAAATAAGTTTTTATTCCAAAAAAATTATTGATTTATATTAATGATTTATTTAAATACAAATTTAAAGTTAAGAGCTTATTTGTATAGAAATTAAAGTTTAAGGATTTATTTAAGAGCAAAATTTGAGAGTTTATTTGCATATAATAAAAGTATAAAAACTTATTCAAAAAAATAGTCAAGTTCAAGGACTCTTTTATCATTTTAGCCAAAAAAAATTAATAAGCTGATTTTAAACGGGAATCAAAGGTTATGTATTTACTCTATATTAGCTTTTTTTAATAAAAAATAGAAATAAAGGGTTCCAACATATATATATATATATATATATAATATTATCCATTGTATGTTTCCATTTTGCTCTTAATCTCTTTTAATCAATTTAAATATATATATTCAAATAATTTAATAACAGTTTTTCATCAATTAATGAAATTATATAATAATTGAGTTTCTATTTGATACATTGTTAGTTCATAAAATTTATATACTGTCAGTAAATCAGATCATTACAACTCATTAATGAAGTAAATATCAACCTTTAAAATAAATATACACAAATTAAAATAACTCATTAGTAAGCAAATATCAATATTTAAAATAAATAGTCACAAATTAAAAAATTTACTCATTTAAGATATTATCATCTGATTCACCTCATTAATGAATTGCTATCATCCGATTCACTGACAGTGTATAAAATATATATGATGATAATGTATCAAATTTAAACTCATAATGATTTTCACCCCTTAAGTTACAATTGGCTTGATGTTTGTTTTTTCGACCGTTAAGTGTTTAGTTGTGATAAAGTTGCTTCCATCTTCTTCCAAAATTCAAACCGTAAAATAAATTTTTTCGTCAATGGAAAATATTACAATTTCTTTTTTCTGCATTTTTTTGAAAGCCTTTTATTTTTTATTTTTGGATATTCAAAGCCAAATTATATTGAATGTGGATACAAAAATAAACACACATAATATATTATTAAAAATGAAAAATACTAATATTAAAGATATATTTTTTTATTAAATAGACTCAAAGTTTAAATCTCTCAAAATTAAACATTAATCTTAACCCATTATAATTGATACTTTAAAATGACCAAATGTACCAAGTACCTCAAACCCCAAAGTAATTCAATATATGTAAATTGAGTTCAAAAATCACTCAATATATGTAGTAACTCAAATCTAAAAGCAATTTGATAAAAAAAATACTTGAAATTTGAGTATCCGATGATAAACTAGACAACCTAAATCCAAAATTTTCTAACCTAATCAATTTGAATATAAAAACAAATGCTAAATATGTCTGACTTTATACTTGATATATTTTTTCAAAATAAGAAAAATATTTTATGGTATATAAATAAAATAATTGCTTATATTAAAATTGTAAACTTAATTTCATTAATTTTAAAATCTTATATTTCTAAGTAATTAGTTTTTAACCACATGTGATTTGGATTACATAATAAATAGGTAAATTATATTATTGGTCATTTAATTATGATTATGTTTTTTAAATGGTCACTAAATTATTAAATTTTAAATTTAATCATTAAAGTTTAAATAAATATTTTTGTAGTCATTCAACTATTAGTCTCTAATAGTATATTGACATGATAATAACACGTCAGCTGTTAGTGCCACGACATATTGCAACATCAGCAATTATTTTTTACAAAATTTATAATATCACATGGCATATTAGTAATGCCATGTGACATCTTACCGTTAAAGACAACAATTGAATGACAACATACACTTACTCAATTTTTTATGATAAATAAAAAAATTTAATAGTTAGGCAACCATTTTAAAAATATAATCATAATTAAATGACCAATAGTATATTGAGAAATTATAAAATACATTTAAATAGTATTTGATATCATTTTTTAAGATTATCATAGTAATGTAATTGCTTAGGTGATCTTATTATCAAAGATCATGTCACTCGTGAATTTAAAATCTCTTTGTATGGCTAATAATCATTAATTCATACGAATTAAAGATTACTATATTTGATATTATTAAAAATCAATTATTATTTTATTTAAAAGTACAAAAATAACCATCTTTATTGTAATAATTACACAAGTTAATGATTTAAATGTTGTTTAAAGATAATAATTCATAAAATATAGTAATATTTTATTTATTTTATAATCAATATAATTAAAATTTTAAATTATTAAATATATTTATTTATTAAGTAAACTAATTTTTATAAAATAAATTATGTAAAAAACATTTGAATTAAAAAAAATCAATCTATTAAAAGCATAATAAAAAAACAGACATCATATTATATATAAAACTTTAGGAAAATTCAAAAAATACAAAAATTATTTTTGAACTTGATGAAAAATAATTACAATTTTTAGAGAAATCAAAATTTTAATTCACATATTAAATGGATAATATTGACTATTATTAATTTTGCATATCACTTCACTTAAGTAATAAAAGTCTTCGATCCCTTTAAATGGGAATTAGACAATGTATTTAATTTCATTTTGGTAACGATCGTTCTGGCTGGTACACACCAATGATACCAAAACACAATACATCTAAAGGTGATTTTTCATACAGGATTTGATACCACAATTATTTCGTTGGTTTTGGTAAATTTCGGTGAATTAGCTTGTTTCGACTGTTACATAAATGTGAAATATGTTTTATTATTTTTAACTTATCTTTTGTTGTTTGACTTTTTTAACCTAATCAAAATAAAACTAATTGACAGAATAACCCTTAGAAGTTTGGTTTCTCTAATTTTTACTAGAACTTATTTTTTTTATACTATATTTTTTCAAACCAAAGTTCATAAATATTTCAATCTCTTTTAAGAAAGCAATTATGCTCCCTCTCTAAGTTTAATAATCATAAAGTCAAGGTTAATTTTTTCATGTCTTTGTTTTTATCTTAATATTTACATGTAAAAAAGAAAAATGCTTATTGAAATATTATATAGTTAGATTAAATGTTTAAAAATAATATGATAAATCGATAATATTATTTTTTATATTTTTAAACTTATTTAATTTGTTTTTGAATATATTGCATATTTATTTTGTATATTATTAGTAGTATTAATATGTACAAATTCATGTATATTTATACATATATTGGTATTAAATCAAAAATTTTAAAATAATATACCAAAACAACTAGTGCTAACATATACCATTTGTTTAATAAAAATTAAAATATTGTTTGGTACGGTATTAAAAACCTTTGACTTAGATCATCTACCAAGATAATGATATGATCACTCTTATGCAGTGTTTAATATCATTTTCAAGATTACCACGATGATCTAATTATCATGGTGATAAGATCACCAAGATGATTTGATCACTAGTGATCTTAAATTACTATGTTGGTACAATATTATAAATCAATAGTGTTTTTAAATCACTATGTTTGGTATTATATGAAAAAATAAATCATATAGTTCAGATATCCAAAACAACCTTGCAAAAAATTTTTTAATACCTATTGAATTAACAATTTATAAAATAAATAAACATTATTTTATAAAAAGCTACAAAGTATAAATAAATGTGGATAAAAATAATTTTTAAAAAAATTATTAAATAAATTTATTATCTTTTTTTAGCCAATATAAATTTATAATGTAAAACTTTTTTAGAATAAATGATGAAAAAAATTGATTTTTTAAAAATTTTTAGTAGACAACTTCTTGAGATAATGTTAATTATATTTTTCATGAAGAAAAATTAGTCAGAAAATAATATGAAAATTACTTTCTCATGATGCTAAAACTTTCTTATCCTTTAGATTGAGAATTAGATCGCTCTCCAACGCAATGATCTTATCACCTTAATGATTTAAAATCACCGCCACGTAAGATTTTTAAATTGCTATCAAACAAGGTGATGTAAGTACTAAGTGTATATTACCCTGGTTTTTAAACAGATCACCCATTATCAAATATTCTCTTAGTGATTTAATATCACTGTCACGTAGGATCACCATGTATTTACCACACATGAGAGATCTAATCATTATGTCTAAATTATCATGGTTTTGAAGTAATCAGCCTATACGAATGCTATCTTATATTAGAGTTTTTTAATATCATAAGCAAAGTTAAAATGGTGATACATGTCCTTAGTGTATATTTAAAAGAATTGTTTTAAAAAAAGTAAGATATGTGTCATCATTTTAATCTCTCTTATAAAATTAAACAATTCCACTATCAATGTTTTAGATAATTTCTCTAATATATTTTACGCTAATAAGAAATACTCTTCTATCTCATACCATTAAATTCATCTTAAAATTCAAATGCTAAACTTTCAAACAGAAAATTTAAGTTCTAACCAGCGGGGCCATTTCTTTGTAGACATTTTTTATCAATATTTTTTTTATATATTTATAAGTTATAATAGAGACAAGATATATTCATAATTGAAACTTCAATTTTAAATATAAGTAAATATAAGATAGTAGGGATAATTATTCATTTGACCTATATAGTACAAGAAAATGTTATGGTACTCGTAATTAAAAATTATTCAATATAGCTCTTTAATCTTTTATTTAATCTATGATTATATCTTTCCTAACAACACATGAGATTAACTGCGTAATCAGTGGTAGTGCCACATGAGAGCCAGAAAGGCCATCAACTATGGTCTACCAAGAATTTTGAAAGTTATTTACATATATAGGCTGTTATGTGAATTTTTTTAAAATATATCTTTCAAAATAAATAAATGATATCATAAAATATAATCACTTTCAATTAATTTTCATTTATAACTTTTTAACTCAAATCTTAAAAAAAAAAAAAAGAAGTATCACAAATTTTTTCAAGTTTTAACATTTAAACTTTGTCTTATTTAAAAATAAAAAATTTATGTGAATAATGGGAAGGAACAATTTATCTCAATGTAAAACTAAAAAATTTTATACTATTTGAACCATTGATATTAATAGATCTTAGAGATAAAAGAGACATGTGAAAAAGAAAGAAAAAATAGTTTAATCTTATTACTTAGTTTTCAATATTAAAAAACTGTAAAACATTTTTGTGTAAGTTGATCCTTCTTCCATGAAAAATAGCTTTCAAATTTAATATTTTTGTAAGCTATAAGGACTTTTATATATATATAAACTGATTTACTCATTTTTTTTATAGTGTTAATAAATAGGTTAAACACTTTTCATTTGAGATGAAATAATTTAAATTCTACTCATGGAGGAATTATGCACTAATTACTAAGTTAAATATTTGAGCATAAATAAATTAAACACTTTAATAATAAAAGATAAAATAACAAAACATATAATTTTTTTAGTAAAACTTGTGAAGTTCACGCCTAAAAATGAATTACATGAAGATTACTAATGAAAATCAAAATTAATACTCATACTATAATTTAAGAGCTTTGATTAAATTATTTATTTGAAAATTTTAAAAACTTTAATGTTACAATGTACTTATCTATTTATTAAGTTCTATTAACCTATATATTTTAATCTTTAAATTTTTTTACATTATTTTTATTAGAAACTTCTAATATTGCATAAGAAGTTATATCTAATTAATTTGTCTTATAAAATATACTTAACGTTAATCGAAACGTCAACTTAACTAATTATTTTGATTTAATAAAAAAATAACAATAATGACAAATAACATGAATTGATAAAAATAGATTTCTAATTAAAATTTTGCTTTAATTATAAGTTTATTCTTAATTTTATATAAAAATATATCCATAATATAATGTGTCTATAAATGATTGTATATTCGTCCCGTATATATTTGGACCCTTCCTAAAAAATATCTTAGCTCTGATTTTATACTCGTCCTGTATATATTTGGACCCTTCCTAAAAAAAATATCTTAGCTCTGCTGTTGAGCACAATTGACATGACAATTGACCAATCAACTAACGAATCAAAAATATATTGACGAATCTAAATACAATTGACTAATCAAATGCACTATGAGGTCAAACAAAAGGCCACGTGGTTTCCTAGTTCCCACTGAGAATGACGGCCCCTCGCTGATTTAATGGAAATGTTCATTTTCAAGCCTTACTTAATTTAAGGATAAATTATAAAAATATATTTCGAGATTCAACATAATTTGATTTTATCTTTTGATATTTAAAAAATGACATTTAATTATCATGAATTGTATATTCATGATATTCTTTTAATTTTCATTAATGTTATTAATCTATAATCAATAAATCTTAACTCTTTTTTTAAATTTTTTTTGTTTACTTTTTCTCATATTTGAACTTTTCATATAAAACTTAGGCTTTAAACATGAATTCTTTATAATGTTCAGCTAATAAGGGATCAAATGTTAAAAATATATATTATTATGATTTGTTTCGCCAGTTGATCTTCTTTCTTTTTTTTTTTTTATTTTAAGAACTCATAAATTCTTAAAAAATTTAAATCGAAACCCACAAAAAAAAATCATTGTTGATAAATTATTGTAGTTATTATGTGAATTTGTGAATTTATTGTGTGTAAGTAATTCATTTGAATTCTGTAAGTTTTTTGGGTGCGTGCTAACTGAATTGATGATTTTTTTTCTTTGTTTTATTACCACTGTAAATATAATATTTGACTTAATAATCGAGTATGCTTTTACATTTTTTTTTCACACGTAATATGATGGGACGTGAATAAAGGATTAAAACAGAAAAGACAATATAGTCAATGGGCATATTAAAATAACCAAAAAGGAAGGAGAAGAATTGAACTAACCAGTATAAGCCCTTTGATTATCTGATCAGTATAATATTGAGGTTGTGATTGCTGCAAAGAAAGTAGACGATGAATCATAGTGTTTCCTTGTTGCTTACTTCTAATTTCATCAATCATTTTTTGCAAGCGCCTATCCATCGTTTCACCAAGCCTTTTCACTTTCCTTTCGTAATTCCGATTAATCCAATTCAATATGGGCACAAAATCTCCTGGATTGGTTGCTCCACTATGCTCAAAAACCTCTCCAATAAGCTCCCTAAACTGCCTTGCTTCTCTTTCGTCACCCACATCCTCCCCATAATATCGCTTCCCTGCTACCATTCTTATGATATTGTTAAACGTCAAATCTGAAATTGTTAACTTAACCTCTACTTTTGCAAAGTCCTGAAACGAATTCCGTGATAGCTTTTTCAATAACCGCATAATTTCATCTTTTCTAACATCCACGAACATGTTCAGGCGGGCTGACGAAAAGATTTCGATGGCGCTGATGCGACGAAGATTGCGCCAATGGTCACCATAGGATGAGTTTACCATGTTTGTGTAGTTGTAGCCCAAGTGCTTGCCCATCAACAACTGTGGACGGTTAGCGAGAACAATATCATTCTTGGTGAAGCATTCTTCAACAGCTGATGGTGATGAAACCATAACCACAAGTTGACAGCCGAATTTTAGGGAAACTATAGGACCGTATTTCTTAGAAAGGTTGAGGAAGGCACGATGAATAGGCGGTTTTATTAGATGAAGGTGGCCAAGAATGGGAATAGAACGTGGGCTTGGGGGGAGATTTATGTGGCTTGCTCTTGACTTGAAGAAGAATTTGAAAGAAAGAAATAAAAGAAAGGCTGAAATAGCTGAGTAAAGGACTGTCGAGTCTTCCATAGCCAATTTCCTAGGTTTGTTGGAGTTCAATTTTGTGTTCACTTTTTATATGCGCTGCGCGCGGTTTTGATTGTATTTGCTAGACCTATCGTGCAAGGAACTATAGACTAGCACATCTTCATTTTGTTGATTTTGATTGCTGGCGGCCTTGTTTGGACATTAGTTACATTGGCAAAATTTTCTCCAGTAGAATTGTGAACTGCTTGTGGTATTTTAATCCCCAAAAGATATGGTTAAAACACGGTTGTCGGATAGTGCTGTAAGCAAACACAGTGCACAAAAAGGGTAAAACAAAAAAAAAAAAGTTTTGGCACTCTATCTATAATCTAACGTACATCTATTTTTGTCTTCAATTGCTGAAATGTTGACATATGGATCAATAATTTAAATAGTGATGGCATAGCTGAATAGTGGCGATTATTTTGCAGTAGCATCACTGTCCACTATCATTATCGAACAACAATCAGGTTAGAAATTGAATCGCATTGCAGCAAGTGACGGCCACTAAAAACAGTATAACATTGAATAGCGATAATAATGAATTGTTATCATTTCGATTTTATTTTTTATAAATAGTCAAAAAAAAATAAAGTATTTAAGAATTGATTAGGCATCAACATCAATCCAATCCTAATTAAACTCACATTTTATGATAAGCTTGATAAAAAAGAGCAAAAGTAGCATGAGCAAGACTATGGTAGAGATTATGTCAAAGAATGAGAAAAAAATATGAGTTGAAAATTGACAATAAAATTGGTGAATATAAAAAGAAAGATGGTGATGTCATCTATTAATCTATTAGCTAAGAATACTAATAGTGATATCAATTACTAATCTATTGGTTAGGAATACTTTTGTATTTTTTATTTTGCGACATTTCCATAATAGTTGTATTGAAATAATTCATAAGCTATAACTGACTTTCATGAATGAAAAAGATATTTTCTCCTCTCAATTCTTCTCTGTTCTCTTCTTAGTCTTATCAATTTTGCTCTATTCTCTTCTTGGTCTCCTCAATTCTCTTCTTAATATCTAAAACCCTAACCAAGTCACAATTGAGTCATGACAAATTGGTATTAAAGGATATTGCGATCCTATATCAACACTAGGAAAGAATAGGAAACCACTTTCTATGGCTGAAGAGACTCGATTGAATAATTTACATGAACAAGTTCAGAACATTTTAACGTCGTTGAAAGACATAAAGGCAACACAGACCTCATTGTTAAAAATGCGGGAAGATCAAAAGGATTTGGAAATCAAAATGGCTTAGAATCATAACAACTTGACCAAGATGCTAGAATCCTTGCTGCAAAAAGGGAAATCTCCAACCCAACCAAATCAAAGAGGAAAGGAGCATGTTGGCAGTTCTCATTTGGCTCCATTGGTGCAAACCAAAAGGGAGGGTAACAATCCTATTGAAATAACTATTATTGATGAATATAATAAGTCTAGCTATAGGCTTGATGATCTAGGGTTACTACCAAAACTTCAACAAGATAGTAACCTTAATAATATACATAATAGCATGAGGGCAAGCAAACATATTAAAGCTTCACCTGTGACTAACTACCCTCTAAACTTAAATGCTTTTACCCCATGACCAAAAATCGAACTTCCATTATTCGTAGGTAAGAATCTTAGAGGATGGCTACGAAAATGTTAGAAGTATTTCACCATTTTTTGGAGTGCCAAACCATTAGAAAATGAAAATAGCTACTATGTATTTAGTTGGTAAAGCAAAAATCTGGTTTGATGGATACTTGATGTTGAAACCAAGATTTACATCATATGAATTTTCTAATGATTTGTGCTCGAGATTTTGTGACAAGACCTATTCGGATGTGATTAAAGAATTCAACAAGCTGACTCAAAATACCATAGTGGAAGAATGTTAAGAGAAATGTAAAGAGCTTAGGCCATTCATGCTTCATAATAACTGTCATTTGGATGAGTTATATTTTATATCTAGTTTTATAAGTGGGCTAAAAGAAGATCTCAAGCCAAGAGTTAAAGCTAGTTAGCCTCTGACTTTGGCAACAGCCTATAAGCAAGTAAAGTTACACCAACTAGCCTTGGAAGTTGAATACAAAAGAAACAGACCACCTAACTAACCCAATTCAACCAATAGCACCTATACTCCTTTCAAGAACCCTTATAACCTCCAGTCCTAACCATAAAAAATCTCTCCCAATACAACATCAACTACATAAAAGCAAACTCTCATGGAATAAAGAAGGCTACAAACTTGTGTTTTAAATGTGGTGAAAAATTCTTTCTTGGCCACATTTGCAAAAACAAGCAATTGAACTCCATCATGGTGTGGGAATTTTTTAAAAAAAAAGAAAGGATGATAAGGAACCAGTTGATAATGTCAGGATATCCATAATAAAATAAAACAAGGGGATGCTAATTTGAAAATCTCTATTAATGCTCTAACATGTACTACTGGATACAACACGCTAAGGATCAAAGTGCTAAGGATTGGGTTTAGTTGACGTGTACTAATATTTTGGCCATAACTATGGTTAATGGTGAAAGGTTGTATAGTATAGTCAAATATAAATAGCTTAATGGATAATGCAAGAGCATAAATTTACTTATGATCTAAGAGTTTTGGCATTAGAGGTAATGACATAGTGCTTGGAGTTGATTGAATAAAGAAATATAGTCTTTTTTTATATTTGATTTCAATGACATGTCAATGAGTTTCAAAAAAGAAGGGCAAGAAGTTATATTAAAAGGTAGTCCAATAAAGTTAGCCTAAAGCTTATTTCTAGAGCTAAATTGTAAAAGCTAGCATACAATGATCCTAAGATGCTAGGTAAAATGTACATGATTAGTGGAGAGTGTGATGATGTGGAAACACCAGTTGTGTTTGAGTCAATAATAACTTCCTATGATGACATATTGATGAAACCTATAAGATTATCACCAAAAAGAGTGTAAATCATAGCATACCCTTGAAACAAGACTATCAAATTGTTAATCTAAAACCTTACAGAGTCAACCATTATCAAAAGAATAAGACTAAAAGGTAAATACTAGAAATGTTATCTTCTTCTATCATACAAACCAATAAGAACCCTTTTGCTTCTCTATGTTTATTAGTCAAGAAGAAGGATGGCACTTTGAGGATGTGCATCAACTATAGACAATTGAACATAATGATGGCAAAAAATAAATTCCTTATACCTATAGTGGAAGAACCCTTAGATGAGCCAAAAAGAGCAAACTACTTCTTAGAAATATACCTTAAATTAGGATATTGGCAAATAAAGGTGAAAGAAGATGACATTCATACGACAGCCTTCATAATTCATTATAGCCATTATGAATTTAAAGTAATGCCATTTGGACTTACCAAAGCACCTGTAACATTTCAGCTTCTCATGAATGATATATTTACTCTTCATTTAAGAAAATTTATGCTGGTATTTTTTAATGATATTCTTGTATATAGTTCTAACTTGAGAGAACATACAGAACAATTAAACATTGTATGTGCATAAAGAAATAAATGGTTTTTTAGTCAAAGGCATGTTGAATATTTGGGGCATATTATATGAGCTAAAAGGATATCTATAAATTATGTTAAGATAAAAGCAATGCAAAACTGACCACAGCCTTAAGTCTTTGAAGGGATTTCTTGGATTAACTTGATATTACAAGAAGTTCATAAAAAGCTATAGGGAGATTAGTAAGTCACTCACAGATATGCTTAAAGAAAATAGGTTAAATGGTTAAATGGACACCTACAGTAGTATCAGCTTTCAATCAACTCAAGGAGGTCATGTGTTCTGCCCCTATCTTAGCATTACTTGATTTCAATAAACCTTTTATAGTGAAAACTAACACTAGCAATAATGAAATTGGAGCTGTTTTATCCTAAGATGGAAAGACAATAGCTTACTTAAGCAAGGTTTTAGTACTAGACATATAAACCTTTCTACTTATGAAAAAGAGTATTTAGCCATACTAATGGTAGTAACAAAATGGAGACACTACTTAGAAGAAAAATCATTCGTTATCAAGATAAATCATGAAGCCTTAAAACATTTGCTTGAGTAGAAGTTAACCACCACCATTCAAAAAAGAGGACTAACCAAAGTACGTGGGCCGAATTACTTTATACAATATAGAAAGGGCAAAAAAAAAATATAGCAACAAATGTTTTATCCACGTAGCATGAGAAAAAAACACAAAGTTATAGCTTGCAATCAATTACATTTATACCAAAATGGAAAAAGAGATCAAGTATAGCTATAATGGTGATATAGTGGCACGAAAGCAAATTAAAGCTTCTATCATTTATCCTCTTGATAATTTTTACTATTCATTCAATAATGGAGTTTTAAGATTTAAAGGAAAAACATATGTAGGTAACAGTGGGCAATTAAAGGAGAAGATTTTTCAAAACTTGCATAATTCACCTCAAGTGGGCATTCAAAAATTCAAGCGACCAACCACAAACTTAAAATGAATTTTTATTGGCCTAGGCTGAAGAAACAAATCTGTGAGTATATCAAACAATGTGATACCTATCAAAGGAACAAAGATGAGCATGTTCCTTATCTTGGTCTTTTGTAGATACCACAGTAAGCTTGAGATGTAATTAGCATGAATTTTGTTGAAAGGTTCTCTTTATCTAAAAAATTTAGCTGTACTATGGTGATAGTGGATAAATTCACTAAGTATAGTCACTTTTTTTTATCCTATCCTTTTAGAATTATGGAAGTAGCCAAAATATAACTTAACCAAGTTCATAAACTATGTGGGACTCCAAAATTTGTTATTTTTGACAGGGATCCAATCTTCACTATTACGTTTTGGTAGGAGTTGATGAAATTATTGGGAACCATAGTTCATCTAAATACAACTTACTATCCAGAATTTGATAGGTAAGCCAAAAAGGTTAATTAGTATTTAGAGCAGTATTTACGGTGTATGTGTTTTCTCAAGCCTAAAAGTTGAGTTTAGTGGCTACCGTTAGTCAAATGGTGGTATAATACAAGCTATCACACTTTTCTAAAAATGTCTTCATTTCAGGCTTTGTATGGATGTAAACCACCAACCTTAGCATAGTATGCAAGTAGTCAAGCAAGAGTGGCAAATGTGGAAGAGTTACTGAAAAATAGAGAACAAGTTAATAGGTTGATAGTTAATCAGTTGAATAAAGCTTAACAGAGGATGAAATTGTATACTGACAGAAAAAAAAATGAAAGAGAGTTTGAGGTGGGAGATAAACTACATTTAAAACTCAAGCGCTATAAACAAACTTTTTTGGCTTTTTAGAAAAGTTTAAATCTTTCATCTAAATATTATGGTCCATATCCCATATTAAAGCTTAACAGAGGATGAAATTGTATGCTAATAAAAAAAAAGTGAAAGAGAGTTCAAGGTGGGAGATAAAATGTATTTAAAACTCTAGCCCTATAAACAAACCTCTTTGGCCCTTCAAAAAAGTTTAAAACTTTCATCCAAATATTATGGTCCATATCCCATATTAGCCAAGATTGGTTCAATTACTTATAAATTGTAATTACCTTCTATTTCTAATATTCATCCAGTGTTTCATGTTAGCTTTTAAAAAAAAAAGTTGGGAAACAAAGTAGTTCCCAACCTAGCTCCATCAAAAACTAATGAGGATGGGCAACTACTTGTATATCCTCTTGCTATGTTGATAAAGGAATGGTTAAGAGGCATAATAGGGCTATCACCCAACTTTGGTTTGTGGTGGTGGTATGGTAAGACTATACAATATTGAAGTCATAGTTTTCAGATTTTGATTCTTGGGGACAAAGATCTGGTGAAGGGGATGGTATTATAATGAGCTTGATGGAAAAAAGCAAGAGCAGCATATGCAAGACTATGGTAGAGACTATGGCAAAGAATGACCAGGAATATGAGCTGAAAACTGACAACAAAATGGGTGAATACAAGAAAGAAGATGGTGATGTCAATTATTAATCTATTGGTTAGGAATACTAATGATGATGTCAATTACTAAACTATTGGCTATGAATACTTTTATATTTTTTACTTTTGCAACAGTTTCAAAATAGTTGTATTTAAATAATTCATTGTTGTAACTAATGTTCATGATTGAAAAAGATATTTTCTCCTCTCAATTCTTTTATGTTCTCTTCTTAATCTCTTCATTTTTCTTTTTAGTCTCTAAAACCCTATCCAAGTCACAAATGAGTCATGACACATTCAACCTCAATGCTCAATCCAACATAATTAGATTAGCATACAACTAATTTGGAAAGCATCAAGTAATTACCATTTTTAAAAAAATTACAAATTTTCTTTAAATTGAAACTTTTATTAGAGTCGACTTGTGAAGTTGATAGTTGAGTCTCTCCAATCTTTATCATCTATCATTTGCCTGGAGGTAAGGGTTGCTGGGCTTACGGTAGCAAGTTTTCTTGGTCATAAATTGTGATTGGGGTTAAGTTGAAATTTGAAGCAAATCATTGAATTATAGGGTCACAAGAGAGAGGCTGGTGGTAGACTGTTTTAAGGGATAAGATCGAGATAACATGACTGAGGGTAGTGTTTTAGGGTTTTTGGCTTTTTGGTGGTGATAAACAATAGGATGATGATAAGATTTAATATGAAAAATAAAAGATTGAGATAAGAGTGTGAGAAACTGAGAATAAGACAAAGAAGTGAGAAAGATAAGGAAAAAAAAGATAAGTGAGAGTGGAGAGACTTTAGACAAGGGAAAGATAACGGCTTGGTTCTAATGTTGAATATGTGTAAAGAAGAACTTAGGTGGGGTTTTTTTGGTGTGTAACTTTTTTTATTTAAGAATAAATGTGTTAATTGTAGAAACTTTTAGAAATTTTATGAGGTGAAAAAATTTAAAGGTAAAATTTTATGAAAGAAATTTAAAATTGAACAAATTTAAGAATTTATTTGATATAGATATAGAAATCTTGGAGAAAATTGTTTGATGAAAATTGAAGGGATAAATTTTAAAACTTAGATGAAAAATAGATAAAGTTAAATTATTAATTTTATTATTTATTAACATATGATTTTGTACTTATATTTATTGTTAAATCCAATATAAATAATTTGAAAAAATAATGAATATTATTTTAAGGTAAATAAAAGAAATGAAGTATCAACACTATTTTAAAAATTATAAAATAAAAGTATTTTCAATTATATTTAGCTATTACACTTTATAGTAAATTGTGCAAGATTAAAAAAAATTCACAACCATAATAACAGCAATGACCACGATGACCCAATTATGTTCGCAATTTCAATAAATGCAATGCAATTGAAAACACAAATGCAACCTCAATTTAAATATCTTATATTTGTGAGAGTAGGAAAAGGTTTGTTTAAGATACTACCTAATGATTCCAAAGGGATTAAATAAATTAGTGTTATTGATTGGAGTTCATAGGGACCTGCTTAAGCTCAAAATTTGAAGAATGCTCTTACCAAAGCAAAATTTGATATTGTTGTCAAGATTGGACTCAAAAAAAGTTCTCATTCTTTGCTGAAACTCGTGTTTTTGGGTTCTCTAAAGATAGTGGCACTTTGGATGATATATGGGAAACTAATTCTGGAAATGATCTTGTGTTAGTGTTGATTTATGATGCGGTATAAGCAAACAATTATGAGAAAACATTTTTTTGTTAGAATTTTTTAGTAAGTGGGCTATTATTAATTAGTGATTTTGATGTTAACAATATAAGTTAATAAATTTAGTCCTATTACGAGATAAATATGAGAACTCAAATAGTTAAATGTGATCACTTACATATGGGCTTTGCACATCTTATTAGATCAATGCAATTTGGTAATTGTGCAGGTTTTTAACCTAGTAAGCCTTTGAAAGGGAGATTTTTAGGGTTTTAATATAAATTGGCTAAAGTCCCTTATTTAGTTCTAGGTAATGATATTTATCCATTAAGAGCCCCAGTAAGAAAAATACAAAAAAAGACCTAGTCTTTTTAGGATTCAATGTTGCTTTCGCTTATCATCTATGATTGCCCAAACAAGTATGTAAATTAATTGATCGATTTTCTAGTACTCATATGATTTTGAAATTTAAAGAAAATTATGCTTACTTGTGGTATGAGAGTATGAGATTAAAACCCAAAATATAATTTTCAAAATTTGTTTTGAGTAAAGACATTATTTTTAGGTGAAATCTTATGATTGTCGTAATCCAACTTTCTGACCTTGTTTTTTCAAAGTTAATTTAGGGCTTTTGTTCCTCTTTGAAAAATGATTAAAACCATACCAACAATTTTGGTAATTCATTTTGTAAAGAGAGAAATCAAGGTTTAAAGCTTTTTTTATTCAAGATTTGAACTAAATTCAAGATTTTTGTTAAAAACTTGATATTTTATGCATTTTAATTTGAATTGACCCTTAAACATTGTTACCCATGTCTTATGGAGATCAAAAAAAGTATTTAATTTCTTCAAAATTCGAATTATATTATCAAAATTGAAGAAAGTTGAATCGAGCTATACATTGGTCTTTTGAACCAAGAATTTTTCTTCAATTTGGGAAGATTTATGTGTTTTGCAAATAAATATGTTAATTGAAGTTTGGAAGATTGAATTGCATAAAAAATGAAAGAAAACCATGAAAATTAAAAAAAAAAAAAAAAGCTTGAAACGGGTTGAATATGGATTTAACAATCAAGTTTCTTTTGGTCAATTGATCTTTTTTTTTTTGTAGTTTTTGATGCGATTTTTCACAAGGATTTGATAAAACAATAGATTAATTGAGTTATAGAAACTTTAATTTCATGAAAAACATAAAACGAGTATCAAAATCAGGTTTAAAACAACAAATTGACCCAAAAAGGTCATAACATGATCCAATCAGATCAAACTGACCTAATTATAGGTTGAAGACAACCTCCTAATAGATGCTGGATGAAGCCTACTCTTGAATGGTGGCACGTGCGACATGTAAGGCTTTCCTCGATGTCTATTTTTCTTTAGTTGCTTCTGTCTTGCTTGGAATTTTATTTTTTATTTTTATATTAATTTTTCAAAATTTTTTAATTGAATGAAATATTTATTATTTTATATTCATGCATAATTCAATAATTATTATATATTATACATATGGTTTCTGACAAATTATTTCAAAATAAAATATTTTGGCATGTTTAGAGTTTATTTGAGGTAGGTACTTCCCTATATGTTGTTTAAAATTTACATACTCTTAGTTTAAAGTTTTGTGCATAATTGAATAAATTTAGTAAATTTTGTTTTTACTAATTTTTGGCTATCCATTTAAACTGAAGATTTATTATTTTGAAAGGCAAGTTACGTTTGAACTCCATGAAGTTTTGGTACATCTAGTATCAATTGGTAATTTATTTTATAATTTAATTCGATCATTAGATAATATTGAATTACTATTTATATAAAATAATTGGAGTTTAAAATTGTTACTTGGATTTATTTTTCCCATGACTATGTTAACATTATGTATCATTATTAATTTGTGAAATTTTAATTTTTGGTACGTGATACATAAGAATAAAGTATTGAATGAAAATATTAAATTATCCAAAAATTTCAAGACATTTGGTTTGAATGCAATAAATTATATATTGATCTAGTGGACACATCCAATTTAAGTATTTCATAAAAAAAGATCAATCCTATAATGATATATCGAGCTACTCATTAATTATTAGTGTTTCACATAAGAGCAATCAATTTTTAGTAATCTAAGTATTACACGAGAATTGATCAAAATTGCATACACTTAGTTAAGTATACAAATTAAAACTATAAGCAATCCAAGTTTTCTGATATGAGATATACAATTAGTGAATATGGTTATTTGGCTGTCAATATGGCTCACTCATGGATATTTGCAACATTTTTTTCATGCATAGGAATAGGAGTTTTGTAGATTACCTTCCATAATTGCCTGGCTAAAGGTGATTATTGTGTTTGGTAATTTATGATGGACATGAAGTATCATGGTTGATGATATATTAGTCTAGGAGGTCTGTCTGCTCAAAGGGGATAGGTTTCTAAAAAATTAGAATATTTTTATATTGGTTTTATGTGAAAAGTGGCTAATAGCATGTCACATTCTTTACCCAAAAGAGAGTTTGTGATGATGCACTTGGATTTTTCAATTTTTTTTACAAATAACATATTATGGGCTAATGCTATTTGTATGGAATGTTTCTCATATGTGGAATATTGCATTTTTTTATTTTGAATATTAAAATTGATTTGGTGATAAAGATTAAGTAGCTCTAATTAAAAGAAATAAAAACGTGATTTAAAGCTTAATTAAGTCATAAATGTATTCTTAGATATAATTGTTAAGTATAAAACATTTTGTCGATTATTATCTAATTGTTAAAATAGTGCATAATGTGATATATATCGTAGAAACTCATGTTTTTCATGGACATATGAAACATATGATTGACTATATTGATTTATGAAAGATATTTAGATTTTATGCTAGTTTGTTGAAATAGTAGAAGAGTATTATTGTTAAAATTGTGTAATTATGTTATGAGGTATAACATGTGTTAAATAATTGCAAAATGAATTTGTTTCACATAAATTGTTAGCCTAGTTTTTAAAATCTATTGTTTTTACAAAATACTTACTAAGTCAAGTATGCTATTATAAGATATTAGTTATTTTATAATAATGTTATTATATTATGTTAAGAGAGAAGCAAGTAAAAATTATTTCTTAGTAAGTATTTGGAGCATGCTTTTAATATCATGAAACTCGATAAATATTACCATAAAGATCCTAGGTAATAAAAAAAATGAATTGTGAAAGTAAATGAATATGAGTAAAAGTTTCAGTCTATAAAAGTAGTCAAAATTAGTTTTGCGAATTTCAATATATTAAAGATTTTGACTAAAATGTATTATTGTTAAGGCTTTCTAGATTAACTTGTTTTAATGTTTAATATTACAACTCATGCTTGGTAATTTTGAAAATATTATATTCCATACATGATCATTATCATATATATGAAAGTGATTTATATCATTATCATTGTGTGTATATGATAGTCTAAAAAAATATGCATTATTGATATTCATCATATACTATTATGTTGAAGATTTATGGCATGAAAATTATGAACTTTGCTGAATCTCATGTATAAAGTGTTTGTATTGGAAGATATTCTTTGTGGCTAGTGAATTTTGATTTTGTAATTTCTTATAGTCATGCTTGAAAGATTGAAATGCCATATAAATGTATCACTAATTGTTGGACAATTTACTTGATAGTTTGGCATGCTAAGTACTTATATTAATTGATAGCACGATTATGAAATATGATTTAAAAATTTTTAGAGTGTATAAAATGTTAATAAATATTCTAAGTTTTAACTTTTAGTGATCCATAGAGGTACATTTAGATTAGTATCTCACTTGGAGTGATCATATGTATAAAAAAAATAAGAAAATCATTAGAACTATAATACTAATGAAATTTTTTATGTTATTATAGATTGTCTCAAAGTTACTACATATAATTACCTATCCAAATGGGGTGATTATATGTTTTTACTTTAGGCTATATGCTCAAATCAGGATCAAATGTTTGGGTAGTTGCTTAATTCAAGATGAAATATTTTAATTTGTACAAATAAGAATAAACGTTGTCAATTTGTAATAATGTAGGATTTATTTCAACGATAAAAGAAATGTGTATCTTACGCATCGTTATAACACATAAAAAGTATAGGAAATAATTAATTAAGCAAAATCATGCTGATTGGATTTTTTTTTATTAAAATTCTAAAAAAGTTGAAAAGATTTTTAGGAAAAAAAAATTTGCATTTAACCCAAATGAAAAAAAAAACTAAAAATTTCCAAACCAAAACAGATCATTCTTAACCCTAATCACCTAGATAAGTTATTTCAATCACTGATTTAATTTCATCTGTTAATTTTTGTCAAATAAATATTTTTTTAAACTCTATTTTAGGTTAACCAACATTCTTATCTTTAGGGTTCAATCGTTTGAGTTTCGAATATTTGAAAGGTTAGTTGTTATTTTTTTTGTTAAATTTGTGTAAGGTGAATAATATGTACATATTTTGGGTTTTGTTATTTTTCATAGCTAGCCATTTTGTAGTTGAAGGTTTTTTGTTATTCTTCAAAGTTAGATATATTCTAGTTTAGGGTGTTCTGCAATTCTTCATTCTTAGGCATTTTTTAATTTATGATTTTCTATTATTTTTTTTAATTACTTAAATTTCTAGTTAAGGTTTTCATCTATTGTTCTTAATTACTCAAATTTATATTTAAGGTTTTTTGCTTTTGTTCTTAATTGCTCAAAATAATAGTTAGGGTTTTCTATTCTTAATTGGTCAAAATTATAATTAGGGTTTTCTATTGTTATTCTTAATTACTTGAAATTATAGTTAGGGCTTTTTGTTATTTAGGCACATTCTGTTTAGACATAATTATTTATGTAGCTTTTTTATTCTTAGCTATCATTTAGGCTTGTACTAGTGCTAGCATAAGTGATCACACATTACTATTGTCTTAATTTATAGCATAAGTGAAGCTAATTAATTAGCATAAAAAATACATGTTATTTCACACAAAAAAAAAAAAAACCAACAATTCATGACAGCTAGGATTATAAATACGATTAAATTTAGGATTGAAAACACTTACAACATAAATTTTGTTTTGTAATTAAACTGTTGTATCAAAAGGTTGAAATTAAATTTTCACCTCACTACCTAACCAAAAAGATTCCAAAAATTAGATAATAGAAATTAGATAATAGTTTAAAGGACAAGCATACTTAAACTAGCTGCAATTTTCATTGTTAGGGGTTTAAGGTTTCTTATAACACTTATAACACAAATTTTTGCTAGAAATGATTCTTATAGCACTTATTAACTATTGTTAATGGAATATAGAGTTTATTATGATAAAATTTAATTTTTTTGGTTTTACAATATGAGTTTTGATTATTGTATTCTATGATTTTACTATGCTAAGCTTTTGTTGGTAATGATTGTAATCTGATGTATATAGATGAGATAGTAAAGAAATTAACAGTGGATCTTGATAAAATATCTTATTTTGAGTTGTTAGACATTTGTAATAAGGCCGGCTATATGAATATTAGTAAGATATTGTATTTAAAACCTGAAAAAAATTAGCTGATGGTCTGATAGTAGTAAATGATGATAGAAGCGCTCTTGATATGATCAAGTATATGATAGATATAGATATAGTTAATGTGTATATAGTACATGGTCTAGAAAGCTATTTTAGCTCCTAAGTTGTTAATAGGACCTGAAGTGAAAGATGTAGTTAAGGTAGTATGGAATGAAAGGGTAAAAAATCAACACGTAGTTGATGCAGTAGGGAATGAAAAGGTAAAAAATCAACATGTAGACGAGCCAACAGGGAATGAAAAGATAGAAACTAAAGAGGTGGTTGAGGAAACAAGAGTAAAGAATAAAAATATAGTTAAGGCGATAAGGGTAGATATTGAAGATGATGTTAAGGCAACAGAGGTAGGAAATGAATATGATATTGAGGCAGCATGGGTAGAAAATGAAGATACGATTGGGGCGAAAAGGACAGCAAGGGAAAAAAATGAAGATGTGGCTGGGGTAAAAATTAATGACAAATATCAAAGTGAATACTGATGAGTATGATGAGATTGTCAGTGATGAAGATGAAATAGTTGATGATGCTACTAGGATGAAAAGTAAATTTTCAGTGTATGATCCCAATGCAAAAACCCCTTACATTGAGTTAGGTATATTGTTTGAGAATTCAAAATAATGTAAATATGATATGTTCTTACTGTCTATTAAGACAAATAGGGTATTATTTAGGCAAAGAACCATAAGAATTTTGTTAGAGGTCATTTAGGCAAAGAATCATAAGAATTTTGTTAGAGGTAAGTGTGACGCAAAACAATGTCCTTGGGTAATTTATGCAGCATATGACAGAAAGTTACAATCATTTCAAGTGAAAACTTACAATAACAGTCATGAATGCAACAAAGATTTTAAGAACCCAAGGATGAATCAAGCTATTTTGGCTAAGTTGTATATAAATAAATTTATGAAAGATCTTTTTATTAAAAATGTAGAAACGTAAGAGTTAATTAGGAAGGAGTTTGATACAAGGGTGAAAATTAACATGATAAGAAAAACTAAAAAAGATATGGCCAATAAATTTATTACCAATTATAAGCATGAGTTTGAATTTTTATGAGATTATGCTGATGTGATCAAAGAAACTAATGAAAGGCAGCATAGTAAAAATACAAGTTCATAGGCCATTGCTAAGTTTTTCACCTATATTTGAAAGGTATTACATATGTTTCGGGGCAAGTAAAAAAGGTTTAAAAAGTAGTTGTAGGCTTTTTTTGGTACTAAATGGTTGTTAGCTTAAAAGTTTGCCAAAAGGTGAGTTGTTATTTGTTGTTGGTAGAAATGGAAACAATCAAATGTTTCTAGTGGCTTGGGTGTTGATGGAAATGGAATGTATAGCTTCATAGAAATGGTTTCTTGATTTGTTAAAATCAGACTTGGTATCTTTGGGAAATGGTATAGGATGGACAATCATGACAAATTAACAAAAGATAAATATTTATATGTTGATTTAAATTAAATTATGAACTGAACACTTTAACTCCTTATTAATTATTTTTAGATGTACTGAATTATTGAAATCAAATTAAATTATGTACTAAATACTTTAACTAATTAAAAGTTGTAGGGACTTGATAATGCAATTGTAGAATTGCTTTAAAATGCTGAACATAGATACTGTGCTAGGCATATATATACTAATTAGGCTAAGATGGGACATAGGGGTAAAGAGATGAAAAAGGCTTTCTAGACAATTGTTAAGTCTTCAACTGTCAGACAATTTGAAGAAAACATGAGAAAATTACAAAAAAAAATGACACTGCAGCTGTAGACATAATAAAAGCTCCACTTTAGCAATGGTGTAAAGCCTTTTTCAACACAGACTCTAGATGTGAGTTGGTTAACAACAACTTATGTGAAGTATTCAATGGGACATTGCTAGATGCAAGGAAAAATTAATGATTTCTTTATTTGAAGACATAAGAAGCTCTCTGATGGTAAGAATTGAAAAGAAAAGAAAAGAATGCTCTAAGTGAAGAGGTGCGATTGGTCTTAACATTATAAAAGTGATAAAAAAAATATAGCTATAGCATCATAATATGTAGTTGTATTTAATGGATATGTTGGATATGAAATAGATATGGGTGTAGATAGATTCATTGTCCAGCTTGATGAGAAAACATGTAGTTGTAAAATGTATCAATATGTTAGTATCCCATGTGCACATGTCATATATGCAATTAAAGATCTAGGTGAAAATATTGAAGATTTTAAGTCTATTTGGTATCATAAGGAGGTGTATCTATAGTCTCACAACAATTTTTTACAACCTATGCCTAGGAGAAAGGATTAGGCCAAACCAAAGATAAAAGAGAATGTTTTGCTTTTAGAGTTCAGAAAGATGCCAAGCATGCCAAAAACTAATAGAAGAAAGGATCATGATGTGTCTAAAAAAAAAAGCCCAACAATTCAATACATTTGTCCAAGAAAGGCATGATAATGACATATAAACTATGTAATCAACTAGGTCACAACAAAAAAGACTGTCCTATGATGGGCAATCAGGTAATTTCATTCTATTTTATTTTTATTTATTATTATAAACATTGTACTATTATGAATCCTCTTTTGTTAAAGTGCACTAACCCATCAATTCAAGTTTATTTTTTTGCCCATGATAACAAGATTATCATATGTTTAGATTTGGAGACTAGAACATGAACCAAGGTGCATCAAGTACTGAAGATCATATTGAAGTTACACACTGTCCAAACAACTATGCTACTACTTCAGCTACTGCTTACGATGCTTCTGCATAAGCTTCTGCTTTTGCATCCAAATCTAGTTACGCATTTACATCTACTTCAACTTATATCAATGATTTTGCATCTGTAACTGCAATGGCAACTGCATCTACACAAATCCTAAATCCAGTTTCAAATCTAGCTTCAACAAATCCAATTTCAAATCCAGTTTCCATTTTAATTTCAACTTCAACTTCAGATCCACTTTCCATTCCAATTTCAACACACATTTCAAATTCAATCAATGTTGTTGCTTCTGTTGCCATTGAAATGTAAAATTAAAGTCTAAAAAGCTACAAGATCTATTGAAAAATATTTTGCAGATAAGGATAAGAGACTTTATGGGATGACTGGTGGAAAAACAAGTATTTTATCAAAATCCAACTCTTCTACAACAACCACTGGGAAGAGAGCAATTTCAGCAAACAACATTGGAAGTCACAATGATAAACACATTGTTGAAGCTGCCACTAGAAACAAGACAAAAGTCTTGTAAGGTTGTAGATTATATACAAGCTTAGAAACATGGAGACAAATCCTAAATGTGAGTGATTTTTTACCAAACATATATATTTTTTATTTTATTTCCTTAAATATTACCTATTATAACTTGATAAATGTTATTCAACACCTAAATTGAAAAGTGAAAAAGTGATAGTAGTTGAAATAAGCAAAAGCAAAAGGAAGGTTGTTGAAATGTAATTGGTACTTAAGAAAGTCAAGTTCGTTCTTCTAAAAAAAATAAGGGGAAACAAAAAAATCTAAAAAGTTGATATTCTATTGTGTTAACTGTTGCTGCTAGCTACTGATGTTAACTATTTTTTTTCTTATTAATGTTGTAAGAACACTTTCTATTTAACCTTCTGTTGGCTGAATGTTTTCTATATTGAATGTTGTGTAAGAACACTTTTTGGTGACATTCATCAAATTGCTTTGTTATAAGATTGCCTTTATTATCAGATTATCTCATATTACTTTCTAGTTGCATTTTGCAAGTTGAATATATTTCACTAAATCATATTTTCACAGCCAATAACATAAAGCAACAAAATTCACAACTAATAACATTGATATCATAAGAGTTTTATCAAACATTTACATACTCTCATAACAATCCTAACCCAGCATATAAGTTAAGTTTTCAGAATTTTTTTGGCATTGAAAAAGATTTCACAAAACACAAGTATAAAAAAGAATGAGATAAGCCAAATTATTTTCCAATTGCTATCTCTACCATATCCACCACCAACAATTTTATTGCTTTCTTTCAATTTCAACATAAAAAAACTAACTTATCTCTTCAACTACATATTCTTTACGATAACATCAGCTTCACCAACATTTTTCTTCCATTTTGAAACTTCATATTTCAAACTCTGAATATGACTATATAAAAATTTTTCTCTTTTTTTTAGCTCCAAAATAATCTATTTTTCTCTTTCAGAAATTTTAGGATCATGCCATAAATGACATCCACAAATAGTGCCCTACATTTACACCAAAGAAATATCAGTAAAAAAATTTCAACAAAAACACCTAAAAAACTGCTTCTAGAAGTTTTAGGAATAACCTGCTACTTTTGAGCCTGGTGCAAGCTACCTGCCAGTAAGACAATAATCACAATCATCTGGCTACTTATCTTTTATTTAATAAGGATTCTTTGATCTAGGAACTATATTCATGAAGCTAAATTCTTAGAAAATATATTTTAAGATTAAATTCTGTGGTCTCCTGATTATTGAGAAGCAGAAGATTCCACTGACCAAAAAAATATATAGAAAACTTATGAGAAATATTCTTGTTTTCATTTCCTTCCTTATAGCCTGAGGGACTCTCGGTCATTCAGTTCTTAAATCTAGTATCCCACCTCAAGAGTTGCAAAGGATTCTTTAATGCCAGTGACTTCCTCGTGGAGAGTACTCATGAACAGCAAGGACTCAACTCGTTTGAAGGCAAAAGGTATTTCAACCAAGATTTTAAGGAACCTCTCGGCAGGGCCCAGTTGAGAAACATCTCCTGTAAATAATCTAAGCCTCAGTTCCTCATCTGTTGTTAGTGTCATCTTCTGCAACGTTTGAAGGAGCTCTGCTGGAAGCTCATTACCTGGTTCAGTTTATTTTGAAGAGTAAGCTGTCGCGTGTATTTAAGAGTGAAGAAGGTGGATCTGAAACAAACATTTCACAAGCATATTTTAAATGGCTAGATGAATAAGAATTTAAAACTTTCTGCCTTTGCAGCCAACGTCTATGCACTTAGTATCTCAAATACTATCTTTATATTTGACATGCTTTTTTCACATAAGTGGCAACACAACTGGTGAATGCTTAGAAATATTTGCCAGTAAACTGTTAAAAGCGGAACTGAACCACAACAATCCTTGTTCAGCTGAAATGAAATTTATTGAAACATTTGTGGAAGCTAAATATAGGACTCTATACTATTCACATCCAGGAGATAAATAGAATGACAATTGATCTTAGTGAATCCTTCAACACCTTTCTCCTCTAATACCAGGGTTATGAACCATCAGAAAGGGTTAAAAACTCAAAACTCCATGAAGCGCTTAACGAATAAAGCAACAGAAAATAGAAACTTACCAAATAAGCCCAATAATAGGCACAAATAATTACTCGATTTCCTATTACATTCAACACCAAAAAGTTCTCTAATAATGTAGTTTCTTTATGTTTCTAAATTTAAAGGGGAACTTAATGTATTTGGCATTAGAAATTCTATTAACTCCAAATCATTAACATGCGAGAGTTGTTTGGAATTATCAAGTATTGAAGAATGTTTGCATCTAAACTGAAGATAACATTATCAATTTAAGCAATTGATTATTTTGTTCAATCAAATTTTATGCATTCTAATTGTCTGTCAAACTAGAAAAATAAATTATGGTTTGCTAGTATGATAAAGCAATTCTCTCAGTATTTCTTTAAGAGACAGAGAGAGACCTTCGTGTAGAGCATTAACAACTTCCTCTGTTGTGACATTTAGTGCACGTAGAAGAATAGACAAATTTTGTGCTTTCCTAGTGTCAATAATCTGAATGTACTCGATCGTAGGTTCTGATGGTGAGTCTCTCTTTTGATTATTCTGGTTATTAGTGCCGTGATTATAACCAAATAACGTCTCTATCATCTCCTCATTGAACCTGCAAATGTTTTCAATACAATTTGGAGACAAAAAAAAAATTTTGACTAAGCACTATTAGTCAGAAAATCTAAAATTAATGTAAGGTAGAAGTGTTGCCTTACTGGAATGATCCAGCACTGATCTCATGCCAAACCATTGTCTGATCTGATTTAGCCATAGCCTTGTCCCAAAAAAATGGTTTTAACTTGCTTTTGGCGCTCCAGATTCAGCAACAGTCTCATCTGCACTACCAGAAGCACTAGGTCTTCGATGATGTGGTCCAAGGGGTGAAGATTTTGATTTTGGTGGCATAGGTGGAAGGCAAGCAACTTTAGGTGGAGGTGGGGGCTTAGGACAAGGAGGAGGAGGTGGTGGTGGTGCTGTGGGAGGAGGAGGAGCTGATCTCCCAGGAGGAGGTTTCAGGGGAAGAAATGTTGCTCCTGCAGTTTCATCTGATGCTGGTGCTTTTGCAAGTGAGGCATCATTATAATCTTTCTTCATTGATAAACTACTAGCAAAAGAAGGATTCTTTTGGCTGCTAGTACTGAATTCTTTGTTGCTGGAACTTCCTAAACTGATAGACTTCTGAGAAGAATCTGGAAGATAGTAAGTTAAAATGCTTGCGGAAACATGGAGAAGAAAGTGAAGATGATGACGGCTCAATGACAAACGCAACAAGCACATACCAGGAGAGACATCATTTAAGTAGAGAAGAGGTTTTTCATCCTTTTTTTGGCTACTTCTCTTCAAACAACAAAAGAAGACCAGTGTAACTAGAGCAAATGTCGTGGCTGCAGTAGCAATAACAGCAATAACAGTCTTCATGACAACCTGCTTTTCATCTTCTGAATGCTGTGTTCTATCATGGGCACCAGGTGATAAATGTTTATGTGTTGCCTACGATGGGCTAGAATGAGAATGTTTTAGATCGGGCAGTGGTGAAGTAGTGGAAATCATATTTGATACATGAAGTGAATTAGCTAATTCGCCTCCAGGTGGATGAAACCTTAGATAGCTTGAGTGAGCCTGATGGGATGGTGTTGGACCATAACTAAATGTTACAGGAGAAGATGTCAGTACAGATGTTGATGCTGGTATCGGTGGTGCTATCTCAGGAACTAGATCTAGAGAAGGACCTGAGGTTATGTGCTTATTTGATACGCTAACCAGATATCTTCTAGGAGCAGCTGGCAATTTGAAAATGAACTCAAGACACTTTTGGAAACAGTGCTTAAAGGTAACCTCTGGGTTAGAAGCATGAAAGAGAGGTCCTTTCTTTCTTAAGCAAGCAAAAATCGTTTCTCTCACTTGAGGAGGCAAAATATCAATAGCTTTGTGTATGTTTTGTTTTGCTGATAATGTTGATATCAAGTCATTGGTTGCTTGAGGTATATACAGGTCAAAATCTTTAATAGCAACTCTTTTTTCTGCCATCTCTTTCTTGCAATGAATCCATGCCTCCTTAACCTGTAATTAGAAATTTTGTAAAGCTTTTAGCTGGTAATATTTTCAATCCTAAATCTAAGAATTTGACTAGATTAAGAAAAAGGGGGGCATGCTAGGTGGAAATTTTAAGTACCTTTTTTTACCAGCTTTAGGGCCAGGCATTGTAGGGAGAGGCAGAAGAGGAAAGAAAGACAAAAGAAGCTACAGATTGAACATAAAACTATAAAACTTAAATAGCAATGTCAATAAAACTGAAAACTGTAACAAATAACTCTTGATCCGTAATTGCTGTCACCTATAGATGAACATTTAATTTTGCATTTCTGCGCATTAACCATCAAAGATACTAAGACTAAACCTACTTCTACATGAATCTTTGCTATAATCTGCCTCTAAACCCCTAGAAAAGGAAATAACTAATCTTATATATCAAAATAACGGACATTTTTTTGCATAGCTTGGATGCCTGCATAGTCCTTTCAACTGCTGAATTACCGTTGAAGCCAAATTGATTTGCCCCCATATAACAAGAATTTAACAGAATCGCCTAAGATTTAAAGTAATTCTTTTGAACTTAAATTCAAAGCATGTTTTGCTCAATTGCCTTCACCACAATGCTATACATGCTAAAGTTCCAATTCAGACGAGAATCTTCAAATGTATTTTTGCCACTAACAATAACCATTAACAACATAAGTGCTCCAAGAATTAAGAAAATTAAAGAAAGAAAAAATCATCTTACCATTTTTTCATTTTTCTTTGGAGATATCCTAGCCCTGCCTTCATTGGAAAAAAATGTTTCAGGTATCCTCCTCTTACCTTCCGAGCTCCCCATGGCCAAAGAGCAAAGCAGCATCATGAAAGAAATGGCATAACCAGCCCTTCTCATTTCCGTTGCTCCTCCAAACATCACCCCATTCGCTTGTTTTTCTGCTCATTTCATCTAATAGACTAAAAAACTTTCAAAACGTAAAGAACAAAAACCAATAGCAAACGCCAAAAAAAAAAAAAAGAATCTTTTTCTATATTCCTTCTCTTCCTTTTTCTTAGCCTTCAAGAAAAATGCCAAACAACCCAAAAATAAAATTTTAAAACCAAAAATAAAAATAAAAAGAAACTTTTTATCTTTTAAACTTTTTCTTTGCACAATTGCATTTATCAAACCTTGCAATGACACAATACTTTCAATGTCTCTCAATCTTAATAACCAAGAAATTAAAAAAAAAAAAAAAAAAAAAAAAACAACGGGTTACGTGTCTGATGTTTGCAACTTGGCAGAACCAAAAGACTAAAGTCTAAAGTATTACAAAGGCAAAAGCCAGGTCTTGGTTCGTAATAATATGATGAATAAGATTTTTTTTTTTTTTTTGTCTGTTGGGATATTGGTTCATCCGAATGTTTCTCGTTTGTCGGGTGAGGAAAGAGGGAAAAGCGAAACAGATTACCTCGTTTAAGAGACGTGAGGAGGACCGTGTGGGATAAGCCACCCCTTTTTGTTTTGTTCGCTATTTGTCCTTTTTTATTTTATTTTATTTTTACTTTTCGTGCTAATCATGTAATGGAACCCCATTAAGAATCCCTTGGCAACCCGTTAATTCCCTATTTATTTATTTATATAGTAGTTGTTCTCCATATTATCTTATTTTTAATCTTAACTAAATTTTGTATAATCATTTAAAGTTTAAATCATTTTGAATTCAAAATTAATTCAATTTTAAAGCCATTTCAATTTTAAACTGAGTAAATTTAAAATTATTAATTTGTTTTAATGAAATTGAATTAAATTAGAATTAAAGTTCAATAGACTAGACAAGTTTCGTTAATATTAAAACTATATCTCATAAAAAAATTCAAAAGTGATATATGTCCTTAAATATAATAAAATCATCAACCTCAGTTTAATTTCACTAACAATAATATTTATAAAATTAATGTCATAAATAATTTTTAAATTATAATAAAATATTTAATTTGATATCTAAATTTTAAAAATATTTTATATGATATTTAAATTATAAATTTATTAATTAATATAATATTTAAAAAATATTTATCTATTTTACATTATCATTTAAAATTAATCACGTTAAAAATAATTAACACATTAATTAATAAATTTATAATTCAATTATAACATTAAAATATTTTTAAATTTAAATATCATATTAAATATTTTACTAAAATTTATGAATTATTTACGACATTTATAATATAAGTTTGACTTTATCTAAAAGCGTCAACCAGTCGAGGGGCATACTCTGGCGGTTAGGCCAGCAAGCACGACCAACATTTGGGTAGGGCTTGGAAACTCCTTCATACACGAGCCCACCCAGCCATCTTGGAACTGGCCTAACAGACTGTCCATTGCATGGTATGTAACATATTGCGTATATCAACTTACCATTTTCAAAGTTTCAAGACTTCAGACAAGGAGTACGCGATTGGTAGAAATACTGGCCAACCCCAACCTGTTCCTTTTTTGGGGGGTGTATTTGAAGAATTCTAAGGAAATTGAAAGGGATTTAAACCTTAAGCCTCAACACTGTTGACAATGTGAACTGCTTGGCTAGACCAAAGTTTTGCTTTTATGAAATCCAAATAAGCTTTTACATCCATTGAAGTCTGTATCCACAACAAAGCTGTGGTTTTCCTTGAAAACTTACACCTCTAGGACACGTGACCTTCGTTTGATGGAATGTCCTCTTCATTTTTAAGGTTCGAACAATTCCTTTGTGTTTCGAGATAGCTAATGCTTAGACGTGGTCCCGCAAGAGCTTCCTCTTTGTGATCATCCGTTGATTGATTCCTATATGAATGGACCAGCAAAACAGAGTTAACATTGATATATTTGCATAGATAAATAAGTTTTTATGATGTATTGGGCAGAAAAAAAATCAGAGATGATTTTCCATTACACAGAACCATATGCAAAAGCCAAGATCCTACACCTCTTTCATTTAGAGTTTACAGATTCTTCAGTCGTCAAATCAGATTCCTTCACCTCAACAGCAGGCATCTATTAATTAAAACATGGAAGGAGTTATTGCATGCAACAATAATTGACTGTTTACCATAAATAGAAAATGCTTTTCATTGATCTAGATAAATACTCCTTCCTGTTTCTCCCCCCATTTTCTTTTCCTTACCTCAGCATCCTTGGGCTTTGAAGGTGAAGTCTCTTTCTCAAGCAACTTTGACTTCTGAGAAGAAATATTGCTGATGTTAACCTTCATTAGATCAGGGGAAACATCACTAGCGAAAATACTCACTTTCAACTTTTCAATTCGTCGAATTGCGTCGATAATAAATTGCTGGTGGAACTCAGCTTCAGGAATTGAGAGGATCTTTGTCAGATCTGGATTGTAAGACCTATATTTTTATTTTTTAATAGTTGGAAAATCAGAATAACATATGTTATCAAACTATCCAAAGCTGTCCCAAGCAATAGTCAAAATTACCTGCTACAACTTATCAAAAATTGATGATAATTATGCAGAAAATAAATATTGGAAAATAAAAATAATGACCTCATCTTGTCCTGAGCTTCGTATTTTTGCTGATTGAGTTCACGCAGTTTTCTCTCAAGAGCCTGGAAATCAAAAGAGAGCAAATCCAGAAAGTTATGGGGAGCAAAGAACAGCAAGTTATTCAGAGTTTGTTGACCTCCAAGCTGAACATCACATTGCGTTAACAGCCGATAAATCATTCATACAATAAAATAAAAAGAATGCTTGTGAGAAAGAAATAAATTAAAATAAAGCAAAAATTCTTTTGCATGTGTGTGTAAGCACGCAAATGTGCATGCTTGGAGAGAGAAAGAGAGGACATCACACCTTCCTATTTTATCCAGCATTTCTGCTTCATACTTCAAGTGCTTCAGGCTTTGGTACAAGAACTATAAGCACAGGCAATATACAGCAGAATAAGCGGACAAAAAAAATCTCAGAACAAGGGGCAAAGGAAAGAAGACAGACCGATAGACTACCTCTTCATTGTCAACAGGTCTATATACAGAGAACATTTTGAGGATAAACGGGGGTGGAAACACAGACAAGGACAGGTACAAAAATATTAGTAAACCCTCAGCTTGGCTATTTGTGAAATATTTTATAAAACAAAAATAGCAAATATGACTAAAACAAACCCTTTGAAATCATCAGGATGGTCAATATAACGAAGAAAGATATCCTCGATTCTGTAAAAGGAATAACAAAAAATTTAGCACAAGATGCATTTATATAAAACTTATAAACACAAGATCAAGGAAAGAAGAACATAAATAACATTATTATCAATCAGATACTATTCATCAACCTTCCCTTGTGAGCATAGTTGGTCAATCGGCCTGTAGGAGAAAACATAAGAAGGCCAACATCTGTGTCACATAACATAGATAATTCAGTGGCCTTCTTGAGAATGCCTTCCCTGCATTTTGAATAAGTTATCTGACGAGAGCAAGGATTGTCAATTCTCTTCATCAGGTGCCTCTTGTGACCCATGATCAATGGAAATTGGATAAGAAAGCAAAGAAGAAAGAAAAATTGTTGTAGGCTACTAAAAGAACTGGAGTTTATAGGATAAGAAGGGAAGAATATGCATTAAATTTTCGGGCCATGCAAGAAGGAAAAATAGTTATGGTAATATGCCAATTGTCAAAAATTCCCTCAATCATAATCACTAAGGGATTTTCTTTGGCCCGATTAAGGCTTTCGGAGAAAATTGTAGATATTCTTGAACTTAATTATGAGAAAATAAAATTAATTTCAGTAAACCAATAATTAGAAACTAATTAAAGCAAAAATAAAATATTATCATTAGAATGGTTTAAGGTTTTGATGGGAGTTGTCCAACAAGAAGGCAGCGAGAGCGTCTTCCAGCCACAACCAACGGATTGACAAGCTCCGCGTGGCATTTCCGTAATGAAGATCGTACAAATTCTAAAAAAGATTCATTCTTCATGAAGCAAGTACCAGTTAGAAGTCCAAGGGAATCCATCGTCGGTATCAAGAGACTAGAGGCAAGACATAACTTTGTATGTTAATTCATTTCCTCATAGGAATTTAGAGATTTACATACAAGTTATAAAGAAGAGATATCAGATAATGTACAGAGTTTAAGTGAAAGCATTAACATAAGCTAACCCTCCATTTGAGGCAGAATAAATGCATGCAGGAATTGCTAGATGAATTGTGAACTCTATTGTGTTGGTTTCCAATTTTCAACTGGAACTCCTGTGATCATTAGAAGACACGCTTAAGTTTCAAAGGTCCATCAGCCTAGAATTTCATTTCACATATTTCATCGAATCAAAATAACCTTCTTCGAATGATTGACTTTCTGTTCAGAGAATCTGGCTAGTAATCCTACAGAATGCATGTAGCTGGACGGTTAAATAGTATTCAATAGTGTGCATAGAATCCAAGTGTCAAAGCTCCTAGCTGAGATTAGTTTACTAATTAGAAACTATCTTTTTACTAAATTTTCACAAAGGTATTCTTGATGAAGTTATCTATCATATATGAAAAAAGAAGAGTAGCTCACTTATTAAGGATTTAGATTCAGATTATTTAAGTTCCCCTTAATTCTACACCAATCACTCATCAAAGTAAAGAATAGAGCATATCTTAATCACCATATTTCAGAGTTAAAGAAAGGGATTCCATTAGTATGTAATAGTTAGTGCTTCAACCTCCCTAGTGAAAGGAGGAACAAAAGAATTAGAGCAAACCCAGTTTTGAATGACAACAGATAATAGAATACCTGAATCTAATTAACTATCCCATACAACACAATCATCTTTCCTTTTTTTCATTGAATAAGGCAATTCTTTAACCCCGCCCCACTCCCACCCCAAAGAGCTCAATGCACGTATAAATACCATATATCAGAAAAATAAAAGGAAATTGTAGAAGCAAGCAAACAAGAAACAGAAATTGCCATGAAACAGATATAAACACAAAGCAACAAAAAAGGGAAATTTGTTGAATGCACCGAACCACCTACTTCAAACAATTAACCAAACGTTTTACTTATTTTGTGAAAGGAGGAAGTATTAAAGCTCACCAGAGCAATAACCAACGAAAAAGGCAGGTGAGTGGGACCCAAAACTCAAGAAAACTCCAAACAATTCATCGGACAAAACTTTGAAGTTGGATACCCATTTTCGGATTCCCTTGACCTAGCTCACATGTTTCTCCAGCGGCAAACCAATCAATCCCACTTTAGCCTATGTTAGGATTGAGGCAAGGAAGGAGAAGGAAAGCAAACAAAATGAAATTAAAAATCTTTAATGATATAATAATATATATATATATATATTTATATATGTTTAGTTTTTCTTTATTTTTTTCAATTTTTTTTATTTTTTAATTATCTTTAATTGAAAAAAATAATATAATATAATATTTTTAAAATATAAAATAATTATTATATTCTTATTAATTTTTTTATATTATAATGTGTACAATTTTAAATTTTAAAATTAAATTAAAAATATAAAATTATTATTTTCAATAAATTTGTTATCTTTAATTTTTTCTTTTAATATTTCATAAATTTTATAATAACTTTTTTATGAATAAATAAAAAATATAAAATATAAAATACGTTAACGCAAATATATAAATGTTATAATAAAAATAAAAATTATCAAAAATTATAATGTTAAAATTATAATATAATGAATTTTTTTATTATTTAACAAAATAATAGTAGTTAGAATTTTTTTTTTTATTAATTTTAACTATCTAAATAATAATTGTTAGGATTTTTGTCTTTAATTTTTTCACTTTTGTTTTTTATAAGATTTCCCACATTTACTTATTCTTTTATTTATTTTTAAATAAATATATGATTCAAACATATATATTTATATATGTTTATTTTAAAACAAATATATACATATATAAAAAGTGAGATCAATTTAATAATATATACATTTATTGTGCTATTCAATGAATAATTCAAATTCAATATTGAAATCCAATAATTGGATAGAATTTTTACATTACAAAAAAAAAAAGATAATGCTAAAATTCTAACAAATAAAGGAAAATATATATATATATATATATATATATATATATATATATATATCCTCTCGCCGATGCCTCTCTTTCCGTCTCTCATTTTCTTTTTCTTTTTTTTTGTTCTAAATTCTTCTATTATCTCTTTTTGTCAAAATATTCTTACGTATTACTGCTTCTTCCTAAATTATCCCTATGATCATTTTTAATGATACTACTGAAATGGTGACCAAATTAGAATTGGGAATAATCTTTATATAATGTTATATATATATGGTTAAAGTATTTTTTGTATTTTTTATGATTATATTACAATCAGCTGAAGTATTAAAACTTTATGCTATTCTAACATTGTATAGATATATATATATATATAACATTGTTGAAGTATTAAAATTATATATATAGTTGGATGAAAATTTTTTACATATACATATATCAATAATTATCCTACAATTTTAAGCTTATAAATGATATGCATTACATTTTTTTTTTCAATTTGGCATTTTCCTTTCAAAGGTATTGTTTTTATGATTTTATTCTTATAGAAGAATTTTTTTTTCTTTTTATGCCTATACGAAAACATATTAATCTTTTTAATAAAAAATGTATTTGCTACTATAATAAATACGCTAATTAATGAAACAACTAGTAAATTACTTTTTATTTTTGGGTAAAAAATAACCAATTTTTTATTATGCTAGGTTTTTTTATACTCATGCTCTGCACAGTTAATTTCATAATTATGTAATATTAAAATTTATAAAATTTTGATAATTATATGATTTTATATTGTATCATCAATATCATATTTATTTATTTTTTTAATATTGTTCTTAAATTCTAAATATAAACATGAAAATCTCAATAGTAAAGATGGATTAAATTGCTCTCTTTGCCATAACAATTTGAATATAAATGTTGGCTTTCATTTTTTTAGTTATTTGATGATGAAAAAATATTTTTGTATTACATATTTATTCTATTTAACTTTTTTTCGATAAACGATGTGTTTTATTTTTCTAAAGAGATAAGAATATTTTGTTATTATTACAAAAATTACAAACTATATATTGACAAATACAAATGCAAAATTAAGTGCAAAAATGTTAGTGAAAATTTTATGTGCTCACACGTTATACTATTAATCTGAGTAATAATATACATTATAAATTCTTACAATTTATAATTGCATTAAAATTTATATTTTTTAAAAGACTTACTTTTGAGGAGTTGAATCCAAGAAAATTCATCGTGCCAATCATATTGCATTTGACTACGTTATAAAAATATTGTTAAGACTAAAAGACTTTAACATTGGTTTGTATTAGTTATATTTAAGTAGTTTTTTTATTAAGATTTAATCTAAATCTTATTTGTGAAACTTTTAATCAGATTACATCTTATACATAAAAATAAAAATACACGATATAAAAAGAATAACAAATTTTTAAATTTTAATATAATTGCATATTAAAATTTATTCAAAAGAAAAATTCACTGCCTCTTACATAAAAAATATTTTTGCAAATCATATTAATGAATGTACAATTCTAACACTAAAAAAGACATGTTACTAAATAATTAGTTATAAAACTTAGATAAAATATTTTTATTTTTAATTAGAAAAGTATGAGACTCAACTTTATCAAATCTATTAAAAAGTTTTGAAGTGAAAAAATAAAATAGTACAAAGAGCATTTATCATTATTTGTAAATAAAATATTCAAATAAAATTATTTAATTTGATTACCCAATTAAAAATAAAAATAAATGTAAAACAAAATAATTTTATAAATTATTGGATGATAAAATTAAAATGTATAAAAATTTTAATCATTAAAAATTTGTTTCCACACATTAAAACTTCTTTAATATTTTAGCTATGGATAAAAAATCAAATGAACTTACTCCATAGAATAAATTTTTTAAAATTTTAAGAGACTAACAAATTACTTATATTTTTTAAAATAATACCTTTTAAATTAATGAATTTGTCAATAATCATGTTTGTTAATAATCATAAAATTAATTATAATATATAATAAATTTTAATAATTACTTGTGATAATTAGTTTTTTGGGCTTTCTTGATATTTTAGTTTTCTTCAATTTAAAAATAAGATTTATCCATTAATTGTGTCATTTTAGTTTTCTTTACCTTTTCATTTGCTTTGATTTTAAAAATAATATTTATTAATTAATTGTGTTTTTTTGTGCTTTCCTTATTTTTTGGATTTCTTCATTTTTATAAATAATATTTATCTATTAATTGTAATCATTGGTTGTGGCTTTTTTGTTTTATTGTCTTTTGATTTTTTAAGATATTAAAGATAGCATTCACTTAATAGTGTTTTTTGAACTTTATTTGTCTTTTATTTTTTATTTTTATAAATATAATGTATATTTATTAATTGTGATAATTGATTGTGTTTTTTTTTTTTTATCTTTTGATTTTCACAATTTTAAAAAGATATATATTAAATTAATTGTGTATTGCTTTATTTACCTTTGGGCTTTACCTTTTTGTTTTTTTAAATAATATTTATCCATTAACTGTGATAGTTTATTTTTCATTTTTTGTTTTTTATCTTTTCATTTTTTTCAACTTTAAAAATAATATTTATCTATTAATTGTGATAATTGATTGTGTCTTTTGGGCTTTTTTGTCTTTTAGTTTTTTAAAATTTTAAATATAGTATTCACTAATTTAAAATTTGATTAATTGCGATCCTTGAATGTGTTTGTTAAGCTTTATTTGCCTTTTTATTTTTTTATTTTAATAAAAATAATATTTGTTTATTAAATGTAATAATTAATTTTATTTTTTTTTATTTTCCTTACCTTTTGATTTTTCACAATTTTAAAGAGATACATATTACATTAATTGTATATTACCTTTTTTGCCTTTTGGCTTTCAATAGGCTTAAAAATATAAATGCATATATGTATATATATATACATATATATGTTTTTAAACTCTTTTATTTATTTAATGAGATTTTCAAATAATTTACATTAATATATATTTAACAAATTGCATAAACAGAAATAAAAAGATGCATAAACTTGCTAATAGGTTGAGAGATATATTTACAATAGTAGTCTTACACATATAAATTACATTATAATAATTTACTTAATATAGACTATGTAAAATTTTGTAGAGATATATTTAATTTTTAATTTTAAATTTTAAATAATATATTAAAAATAATCTTGTAACACATAGGTTAAAATAACCTACTTGAGTAATGAAAAATGTTTAAAACTTTAGAATATCAATAAAAGTATTATTTTAAATGGTATATATTTTTATTTGCTATAAACTATTTTTTTTAAGAAATTCCAGTGAATGTTGAAAATTACCAATATTGCAATTTAACTCAAAGATTGATCAATTTCTAAAAGAATGAGGTACAAACAAATTTTAAAAGAAAAATAGAATGGATTTTAATAAATTACCTATATTTAAATAATGTAAAAATGTAAGAAATTCATTATTCAATTTTGATTATTAAATTCATTTATGTTTCAAAATAAGAAACAATATCTTTAATGAAGTTATCAATCTCATGAGAAAGAAAAAGTCAGCTCTTAATAGGCAAAAAGGTTACTTAGAGTATAATGTTTTATTTCATTCTAAATAAAACTATCAATTTGTGATGAAATTTAAATGATGAAATTTGTAAATTTGGTATTAATCTCCAGTGTTCATTTTACCTTAAATTTATTTAATAGGAAAATTTTAAACTTTTTTTAGCTATACTGGTGCTTTTTATAAATAGAAATTTATATGAAAATTTATAATTCAAACCTGAGTTTGAAGTCATGGACATGGAGGAAAAAATGTAAAAAATAATTATCTTTTTGCTAATTAATAAAAGCATAAATAGCTTAGGAATGTAAGACCTTAAACTTGATATTAAAGCCACTAATCAATATTGCGGTTAAAAAGAATTATTCTCTTTGACAAATTGAAGACATTCTTTTGATAAAAATTAAATTGAAACAAAATATAAAAAAAAGTTAATAAATTAGTCCTGATTTCAATTGTGGGTTTTATGAATTATTATTAAACCTAAAAAATTTATCCAAATTCACATATATTTATAATATTAATATTAAATGAAAGTTCTATTATTATTTATTATCACTCTAATTCATGTTGTCAACTATGAGTGCAAATGAAAAAAATTTTTAAAAAAAGCTATTTAAGGCATCGAAATGTATTTGCTGAAATAGGTTGTCGAAATGGGTTTCACCTCACAGTTTTGTGAAATGGGTTATTTGATTGAACGACAATTGAAGGAAAAGAATGGGAAAGAAAAATGAAAGGAAAATGAAAGAAAATTGTTGATTGAAAATGAAATATTGAAAGGAAAGAAGAGGAAATCATCGCAATAAAGAATGGCATAAATGAAGGGGGCTAGGTTTATTTTTGAATTTTGGGGAGAAATTAGCGATGTTTGTGTTTACTAGAGTTTGTTTAAAATTTAATTTTTTTGTAATTTTATTTGTATTTACAAACACCACTGAATTCTGTAAATTGGAGGCTTTTTTATATAAAAATGCCGCTAAACAACATAAAATGGTGAGTATAATAGAAACTAAAGAGCGTTGGATTAATCAATTAGTGGCATTTATAGTTGCATACACCACTAAATTTTGAAAAATGGAGGCATTTTTTAAACAAACGCCAATAAACAACATTAAATGGTGCATATAGTAGAGTATGGCATAAACAAAATTGGGGGCTCTATTGATCAATTAACGATATTTTTAATTACAATTCCCACTAAATTTTGCTAATTGGTGGTTTTTTTTAAGCCTCTAAACAACAAAAAATGATGTGTTTTGATTTTGAAATAAATTTTACAAAATTATATTTCCAAACTAATAAATTTTGATGATCAATAAGACAACATTAATTTTACTTTTTAGTAGCATTTATAACTCAAAACGTGCTAAGATTTTCCACTTTGTGGCATTTACAACTCCAAACACTAATTTATGTTTATTTTGTGACATTTGGACAAGAAACGCCACTAAGGCTAGTAGCTAGCAGTATTTATTAGTGAAGCAACGCTAAATAAGTGTCACCAAATTCTCATTTTCCTGTAGTATTTGAGAATTTTTTATTTATAGATAAATAAATTTAATTAATCATGAGATTTTTGAAATTGAAGTTAAATACTTAGAATCCAATTGAGTATATATATATATAATACAAACACTATTCACTTATGTTTTGCTGTAAAAGTTTTTATTATATAAGTCATCACTCTAACATGTATTTTAATTAAACAATAGGTGCATAAGAAAAGAAATAAAAATATTTATTAACCAAATTAAAGTGTTATTTTATGAATAGTAAATTGCAAAGAATATGTAAAAAATAAATAAAATTTATTAGAGTTTTAATAGTATTTATCAATGTTATATTAAACTCCTTGTTTCCATTCAAATTCATACAACATTTTTCCAAATAATTTTTATGTGTATTTGATCTTTTTAGAAGAAAGAAACTATACAAAAATTCTATTATTAAATCTTTCATTGAAGCCCACATTTTAAGCAATTATTTACAAGAAAATAAATATATCTATTTTTATTAATCAAGTTAAGTTATATTTTAAGAAAAATATTAAATTTTAAAATAGAAAAATAAATAAATTCAATCATAAGATCTATAAACCTTATATTTATTTAATATTAACATTTTTCACTTTCCTTTTGTATATGTTTGTGCCTTTTAGCAGAAAAAATCTATAAAATTTTTTTATTATTATAACTACATCATTACACTCAATGCCCATGTTTAACAAAAAAGTATAGTGAAATGAAGTAAAAAAATAACCATAAATATTTTAACTAATTATTTTAGTATAATTTTGTTCTATCCGTCAAACTTTATATCTTTGATTCCATTCAATTCAAGACCTACAAAATAAAAATATTACAATCTAATTGTTAATTAGCAAAAAAGATAAAAGTTTTAAGTTTTAGACTATTCTTGAAGATTTCAGTTAAGTATTTTATTTTACATGAAAATTGTTGATTTTATTATTATTATTATTGTTATTATTATTAAATCATCAAGTCATGTTGATGGCAAAAAAACATTTAACTTTTTTATCAGTAATAATCTAAGGTAAAAAAATTTTCAAGAAATAGATAAAAAATTTGAAAGTAACATAGGATTTTAAATATTCATAATCTCATATTACAAATAAGGTTGATTTGTTAGATCTCTTGAAATTATAACACGATAAATAATCAAATAAGTACAAAAAGATTTTATTTACTCACCACAAATAAAATAAATAAAATCTTTTTAACCTTTATCACCATTTCATTCATAAAAATGATTTGATTATTGATAGGGTTTTTAGGAAAACAGAAAAGGATCAATAAAATAGAATTATAACTTTAAATTTAAGATTAAAGACTTAAAAGGTTTAAATGTATTAAAAATAATTATCTATAAACTACATAAATTTATATCATGAATGTAATTGCAAGTGTAACATTTCATTTTTTAAATACTAAAAATTTAAAGAAAAATGTCTTTTATTTTGAAATGCATTTATTTTACAAAAATGATCAATTTTATAAGTATATTGTACATGATATATTATAAAATTATAAGGATTATATGATTATTTTAGTCATATTATAATTAGTTTAGTTAGTTTTATCTTTGTAAACTTTTATATCTATCATTTTAATTAATTTAAGAAGTTCAAAAATAAAGGAGAAAATAACTTACCCAAAAGATGAATAGTGCTTTTTTATTGAGAAAAAAATTATTTTAATATCGAGTTTTTGAAAAATCTTATATGCTACCTTAACAAAAAAATATCAAACTATAATCACATAAAGAAACCAGCAAAAGTTAAAAGAAATCTTCTAAAGAAAAAATAAATTTGTTAACAATATAAATGAATATAATAACATAAAATATATTCTATAATTTAATTATCACATGAAAATTATGAAAGAAAGAAATGAAGAAAAAAGCGATAAGTAGATTAATATAAAAAAAAAAAAAGAAAAACAAGGGATAACAAAAGGAATCAAAATTTTATCGAAGCATTGAAATTTAAATATCACTTTCCATTGTTAATGAGTTTATACATTATCAAAAATTTAAAATTCCTATAAAAAAATCAAGCACAATGAAAAGAATGAAAAAAGAAACAAATTTAACATTAACTTGTTTTTTTAAAAATAAGATGCAAATAAAATATTAATTCATACTTTCAAAATAAAATGAAAAGTATAATACAGTTAATAAATCAAACCTTTCAACCCTTATTGTAATAATTAATTTATTGCTTAAAAGAAGAAATTCAAAAGCCATAAGCAAAAATGGATTCTAAATGTGTCTCAAATGCCAAATAGATATATTTGAACAACAAAAACATCAATCATGGATCATATAAAAATAAAATAATTATAAAGATGCAAACATCAAGAGAATACTAATATATCTCATAATTAGTAACATGCTACAAATAAAAAATATAAGAAATAATATATATAAGAGATTGAAAGCATTTATATAATCTAAAAAGGAAAATCAAAAGTCATAAATAAAAAATATAAAAAACAATATTCATGCTTATGATTTAACCAAAAAATAACAAAATAAATTAAAGATAAGAAAATAACATAACAAAAATAGAAAAAAAAACATATATACCTTTTTATCAATTAACATCATTTTTGTACTAACATGTTGTTTAGTAAAATTATAAACATCTCACAATCGATAAACACAAATTTTGATCATTCAATCCTCCTTTTAGGAAATAATAATCAATTGTAGTATATTCTAATTTGTTAAAAATCAAGTTTAAACTACAAAAAAAAAAAGAAAAGAATCACAGCAAAAAAAGAAAATTATAAAAGTGCAAACAATGATAAATATACACCAATTGGTTAATAAACAGACTTGAAATGTCAAAAAAATCTTAAATCATGATAAAAAAATTAACAAAATTATAAAAATGAAAAGATATAATAAACAAACCTCTTGATTAGTAATGGTTAATAGTCAAGTTTAAATTGCAAAAATATATATATATATATATATATATTGTAAACAAGTATAAAATTATAAGAAAAATAGAAGCACTAAAAAAATATATCAATTGACTAACAAACAAACTTGAAATACAAAACAAAAAAATCATAGATTATGATTACAAAATTACAAAATTATCAAATTATCAAATCAAATCACAATAATAAAAAAAAAGCAAAACTTTATGATTAGTACTATGATAAATATGAATTGAGAAAAGAAAATGTAATAGAGGCATGAAAGACCATTACATAACCTTTCACCCTTAAAAGAGATGGAAAACCATAAGTTATAAGAAAATCAAAAGTTAAAAATATAAATGTTACAAAACCAAATATTTGATCAATAAATTTTAACAGATAATGATTTTGAAGAAAATGAATATGTGAAAATCAAAAGTCAATAATCCAAGTAATATTATAAACAAGAATTGGGAGAAAAAGTGTAATAGATATATGAAAGAAACTTATATAACTCTCATTTTTAAAAGAGATAGAAAACCATAAGTCACAATAAAATTAAAATTCAAAAGTATAAATGTTATAAAATCAAAGGTTAGATCAATAAATTTTAATAAATAATTATTTTAAAGAAATTGAATACAAGAAATCAAAAGACAATAATCCAAGAAAGGGAGAAAAAAATGTAATGAAGACATGAAAGACATTCATATAACTCTCATGTTTAAAAGAGATAGAAAACTATAAGTTACAAGAAAATCAAAAGTTAAAAAATAAATATTACAAAACTAAAGGGTTGATCAATAAATTTTAAAAAATAATGGTTTTAGAGAAAATAAATATAAAAAATCAAAGTCAATAACACAAATAAATGTTAGACAATCAAAATTTTATTGTGTTTTATATAATAAAATTAAGATATATAAATTTATAATTTATATAAAAAAGACTTGGCATTTATTACAATATATTTGAATTTTATACATATATGATGATTTAGACATTTGAACAGATGTTCATTATTAATCAAATTAAAATTTTGTGTAGTACATTTTTTAAAATAGTTACTAAAGTCTGTTGGATAATTTACAAATAAAAACCTAGGAATGAAATTTAAAATAATAAAAAAATTGTTACTATACAATATAAATATATATTACACTTACTACACATAAAATAGTTTTTTATTAAGTAATTTATAAATTATATTAAGAACTATAAAATTTTTGGGAACATATCACCTACCATTCTTTTTACTATAATATTATAATTATCCAATCATAATAAAAAATTATATAGAAGTCTTCCACTTATAAATGTGGATTTTATAAAGAATTTTGATGGATCCCATATAATTATGAATTGTGATTGATTAATTGTATTACAATATTAATTATAAATGAAATGCTCCCAAAATTTTTAAGATTAAATGTTATTTTTTAAAAAATTTATATATCTTCTTAAACTTTTCTAAATATTTATAAATAAATTGATAATATAAAAATATAATTGTCACTTATGCATCATACAGAATTTAAACTAATTTTTAGTTATGACCCAATGATGGCTTCATTAGTTGCCATTTGACATCCAATTAAGCACTCTTTGGGTTTATTTTTTCAAAAAAAAAAAAAAAAGAGAATAAAACATAAATACCTAATAATCACAAAAAAATTATAAATTATTATCAAAATCTCAATTAAAAAAAACTAAAAATTCATTTTTATGGGTATAAACGAACCAAGTGTTTGATAAACAATTCGTAAATATGTCAATTTTTATTTGTTTATTAAGTTTAACAAATGATTACGAGTAACATTTTAAAATTCATTAATTAAACGAATAAATCACGAACATAGCAAAATTCGTACATGTGTAATTCATTTGTAAAAACTAATAGAGCGCTCAATAAATAGTTCATAAATATGCTTGGTTTTTATTCGTTTATATTTATTTAATAAATTTACTAAACAATCACAATCAAACATTCGTGATTCGTTAATTAAATAAATAAATTATAAACATATTAAAGTTTATACATATTCGGTTCATTTACACTCTTATTCACACAAACAAAAATTAGATAAAAATATTCTTGTTTAATGAAAATTGAAATAAAAACGTTGCATATAAATATAAATTTAACCAAAAACAATAAATATCAACCATCTATTAAATTTGCTATAATAAAGAATAAAATATATAACTATATTAATTATAATATAAATTTTAAAAATGATTTTTATTTTTATGCTTATATATTATTTCAATAAATTATATATTTATTAAAATATATTATTTCATAATATTATTTTATAACTTCAAAAGAGAAACCAATAAAAGTATAAAACAATATAATTAATTAAATTTAAGTAAAATAATTTCATAAACAAATTGTACAATGCATTTAAAATATATACTTATCTTATACATAATGATATAATGTACGAAATTATATTCATACTTAATTTTATTTTTTAAAATGTATATTTTTTATATTTATAATTGTCCAAATTTAAATCTTGATTTGATGGATGGAGATTCCAAACCAACTCTTTGATAAATATATATACTTATCATTAAATAAAATATTTAAATCTTTACAAAGAAGCTGCAATTGATATCTTGTCCTAGAAAAGGTTTAAACTGAAATTATTTATTGACTAAAATAATATGATTTGCCTAGAAAAGCATAAACAATTCAAAATCTATGCTACAGATACAGAGAGCCGTTTATGATCAAAATTGGCTAAGTACTCAATTTAAACTTAAATTTTTGAATGATTTTTAATTAAAAGATCAAGCGTTTTATGTCATTCAAATCAAGATATAACATTTTTGGGATCTAACAAATTAGGATATTTTCTAATGAAATTGAGAATATATACTAAATGCGCCGTTAACTCATGTAACAGTTGAATTTTATTTTTCTTATATATCATTTTTGTTGGTACGGCGAGTCAATGATTTTTTTCTGATGTGGCAATACTATTGTCCACGTGTCCAAAATGATTAAAAAAAGAGTTAATTTAAAAAGTAATTTTAAAAAATTACAATTGAATTAATCTTGCAAAAATTTCTCTCCCCTTCTTTTCCTCTATCTACTCCACACTCTTCTAATTTTCAGAAAATTTCCTTCCATCACCTTACTTGTTTTTCCTTAAAAAATGAAAAATAAAAAATAAAAAGAAAAGATAAACGGGAAAAAGGAAGAGAAAATGGAAATTCCAGTCTAGTTGTTCAATTTGACCAGAACTAGGTTAAGGCTACAAAAAAAGAGATTGTAAGCTAGAGCATATGAATTCCCAAGACCAGAAGCAACAAAAAATTTCGAATGGGAATAACCTTTGTAAGAGTTCTTACTATCCTAGAAAGAGCATACTCGACCTGGCATTGGATTTTCAGATCAGGAAGCTAATACTCTATCAATGAAGCCGATAGACGAGGGATTTTCTAACTGGACAGTCTTCTACTGATATGGGGTACAATTTTCATTTACTTTACTTGTTTCTTTGTAAAAAACAAAAACAAAATACACTTATTTTCATGGCTAAAATATTTTTGGAGTTTTTTCATTGAATGTTTACAAATGCATGTTGAGTTAAAGATGAAAATTTTGTTGCTCTTCCTATCAAAGAGAGAAAAAGAAAGTGACAGATGGTGTTCAGAATAAGAATGAAATATTTCAATGAGATCTAAGAGAAAAAGAAAGATCTTCTCTTCTAAAAATTGTTTGAATTATTTTAAAAAATTTTATGATTAAGAAAACCTAGAAGAATAATTCAAGAAAAAAAAAAAGAAAAAAAACCTAAAAAAAAGGAAGAAGGAGACGCTGATGAAGGGACAGAATATGGGCTCAAAGTTTGAAAAGAAGCAAAATATTTTTTTTAAATTGAAAATTGACACATTATTGCCATATGTTATATTTTTCAAATTTAACAGTGCTGTGTCTTCTAAAGTCACATTTTCATTTAAAAACTCTTTTCTCTTTTTGAAATAAACGGAACTTCATTAGAAAGGTGTTGCAATGTCTTGCTGGAGTATTACATTTAGCATATTTGGCAATTTCTCTTCCCATACTCTCTTACCTCTAGTCTCTAAAGTTGACGTTGCTAGATAGTGGACCAATCTACTCCCTTCCCTCTTAACATGTATGCTCGTCCAGTTTCGGAAACTATACAAAAGCTTCTTTACGTCCTCAATCAGATTTTCTATAGGGGACATATTAAGAGCTTTCTTTTTTATCTGATTGATAATTCCCATTGAGTCCCCTTCTAAGATTATATTTGGAAAACCCATACCAGCTGTAAATCCTACCGCCTCGAGCACAGCTAGTGTTTCTACTGTTTTGGGATCGTTTACGTACGACTCTGTTGTACTCATTGCTGCAAGAACTTGACCCCGAGAGTCTCTGATTGCTAAGCCCAGGCCTCCTATCTGATTTCTTATATCAAGGGCTCCGTCGAAGTTGAGTTTTACTACCCTTTCTGGAGGTGCTTTCCACTTGTCAGGGATCTGGGTGATTTTACTTCCATTTCTCATCTGTGCTAATTGATATGCTTCCCTGTACTGGAGTGCGAACCTCACTGTTTGTGGAGGACGACGTTGGACCTAGTTCATTACCAATTCATTCCTGTTTTTCCAAATGGCCCAGTCTAGCTTTGTCACCATCTTCAATATCTCCTTATAGAAACCCTTTGCGAGGAGTTTTGGCCTATCTCGCACTTTTGTTCCCTGCTATCCTAAACCGTTTTCATCATAACCCGCTGCTCTCTATACCTCCTTTGCCCTGGGACACTCCATTATTGCGTGCTTTATGGTCTCCCCAGCTCCTTCGCAGCCTCTACAAAGACAGTGTGGTGCAATCTTCGTCAAATATAGATTTTTGGGCGTGGGCCGTATGTCATGACACATTCTCCAACGAAAATTTTTACTTTGCTAGGAAGCGAGGTGCTCCATATCTTACCCCAGTCTTCAAATTTAGGTGATTGCCCTTCTCCCTCGCTATTGGCCTCCATTCTTTATTGTCGTACCGCATCTCCGGCTGTATTATGTGATAATCGCTACGTACACTATAGATACCATCATTCCCAAAGTGCCACACAATCACATCTTGTGTCTCCCCATTGCAACATGTTATTGCCATAATCTTCTCAGAATAGTTCCTCCAGCTTACTCTTATCCCACCCTGGCATGTGTTAGGAAAGTGGGTCCAGCCCCATGAATTTTTTACTATTTAAAGATCATAGGCTTTGTGTTTTTAGATTTTCCTAAGAGAGTCTTAGCTACTTAATAAAATTATGTGGGATTATTTTAAGATGAAAAAAGAAGGTAGCGTCGCAAATTAGGAAAAGAAGAAAAGCTAGAAAAATAAAAAAAAAAAGAAAAGGGAAAATTGGTTGAACGAAAGTTGATTCGTTGTCCGATTGAATTGAAATTTTATCAGTAGATTTATGATTTAGAGTTCTATATTTTGAACAGTGAAGATTGAGTTTCAAACCCTTTAGAAACAAATTTGGGTGTATTTATTGAGTCACCTATTTAGAGAGATTTCTCCAATTGTCTCTCTCTAGTTATTGATTAGCTTTAATTTTAACTAGAAAAATTTTTTGTATATCTATTATTTGATAGTGGAGATTTTTCTGATAATTTGTACTTTTTTTTCTCTCTACATTGAAAGGTTTTTCATGTAAATCTTGGTATGCTTTATTTTTTTTACGTTGTTGATTGTTGATTGTTGTTTATTACTGTAAATTTATTGCGATATATTGCTTCTACGTTATTGTGTTTATTACTTTAAGCCCAACAAGTGATATCAGAGTGAGGGTTATTTTGAGATATCGATACAAAAATAACCCAAGAAAAAAGTAAATTCTATTTGAGATCATGGAGGGTGATACAAGGTCCATGATAAAATTAATATCATCAAATTATTCAATTTGGAAGCCTATGATGAAAGATTATTTATACTGTAAAGATTTGTATGAGCCAGTATTGGGTGATTCGGCTAAACCAACAAATATGAAAGATAAAAGCTAAAAAAAGTTAGGCAAAAAATGCTTGTTACAATAAAAAAATGAGTTGATATCAATGTATTCTATCATATAACGTAGGAGACAGATACCCACACTATTTGAAAAAAATTGACAGCATTGTATGAAGAAAATAGGTATAAATAAAGTTATGCTTGTTAAAAAACTTGTAACTTTACAATACATGGATGGACAATCGATTACAAATCACTTAAGTGATTTTTAAAATATATTTAATCGGTTGACTACTATAGAGCTTAAGATAGATAATGAAATAAAAACGTTGTTTCTTTTAGGTTCATTGCTAGACAGCTAGAATACTTTAGTTATGGTTGTTCTTAATTCAGCTCCTGATTACAAAATGACATTAGAGATGGTAAATGATAGTATGCTTAATAAAGAAGTAAGACGAAAAGATTTAGACCCTGGGATCAAGCTCTGATAATAGAAAATAAGGCTAAAAATATCGACAGAGGTTAGAACTCAAAAGGTCATAGTAAGTCTAAACATAGATCCAAGTCCAAAGATAAAGTAAAGTGCTTATATTATGGTAAAGTAGGTCATATAAAATGATACTACAAAATCTTGAAGCAAGAGCGAAAATATGAGAAGGGTAAAATTTTGGATAATAGTAATGTTGCAACAATGAATTTAGAAAGTGATTCAGTTACTTTGATTTGTACACATGGTGATTGTAATTAAATTGGTGATCTTGACATTGAGTGGATAATTGACATAAAAGTGATATATCATTGTGTTCCTAAGAAAGAGTTGTTTACAACTTATAAAGCAAGATACTTTGGTTACACCAAGATAAGAAATAAGAATGTGTCGTAGATTGTTAGAATTGGTGATATTATTATACAAACTAGTATAGGCTACATGTTGACTTTGAGGGATGTTAAACACGTTTCGAATATGAGAATGAACTTGTTTTCTATTAATATCCTTGATAAAGAATGATATGAGAGTCGATAAAAGAATGGATAGTGAAAGCTTCTAAAAAAATCTATGATAGTTGTAAGAGAAAAACTATGCTACATAATGCATAAGACATGGATGTAATTAAATGATAACTAGATAAATGCTGTTGAAGATAATGCTTCAGCAAACTTATAGCACAAGAGGCTGGCACACATAAGTGAGAAGGGATTACAGGTTTTGGTAAGACAGTCTCTTATTCTCTTGATCAAAGGTATGTCTCTCGATTCATGTGAACATTGTTTATTTGGTAAGCATCGTGAAGTTTCATTTAGTAAGAGTTCTTGAAAAAAAAAGAAAATAGGTTGAAATTAATTTATTCTGATGTATGTAATCCCATTGAGGTTGAGTCATTAGGTGGTAGCAAGTATTTTGTTACTTTTATTGATGATGCTTCACGTAAGACTTGGGTATATATGTTAAAAAATAAAAATCAGGTATTACAGTATTTTTAAAAATTTTATGCCATGGTGAAAAAAATGATAGGGTTACCTTTGAAGTATATTCGAATTGATAATTATGAGGAATACACATCCAAAAACTTTGAAGAGTATTGTTCAAAACATAGGATCAGGCATAAGATGGCAAAACCTAGAAAACCACAGCATAATGATGTAGTTGAAAGGATGAATGGAACCATTGTAAAAAAAAGTCAGACGCATGTTAAGGATAGTAAAATTAACAAAGCCATTCTGGGGTGAAGCAGTCAACATAGTTTGTTATTTGCTTAATAGATCACCGTTAGTTTTTTTGTGCTTTCATATTTTAGAAAGAATGTGAACAGAAAAAGATGCTTCATACTCTTACGTGAAAGTTTTCAAGTGTAAAGTATTCATGCATGTACTAAAAGAACATAGGTCAAAACTTGACAATAAAGCCACATAGTGTGTGTTTGTAGAATATAATGATGAGAAATTTGGCTATAGGGTATGAGATCCAGTGAAGAGAAAGATAATCAAAAGTAGAGATGTGATCTTTCATAAAAAAAAAACTATAGCAAATCTTGAAAAAAATTAAAAGACTACATAGATTACTGTTGAGCGTGATGTTTCAATATCGATAGAGGTTCCACAGAAAAGAGCCACAGATGGTGAAAATGAACAAGAAACAGAACTTGAGAATATGAATGAGCTAGCCATATTTAGTGATAAGCCAGATGCAATCAGTTTTGAGTAGAAAGAGCAATCTCCGTTACCTAAGAGTGTTGAACAGGGGAAGATACCTTTGGCATCAAGTGGTGTAGAGTTTCAGCTTATGAGATCTATTAAAGAGCACAAGCCATCTATTAGGTATCCAAGTTTAGATTTTATTTTAGTTCCATTAAGGAGGAGCTAAAGAGCTTCAAAGATGTACATGTTACTCCAGATCGAGAGCACTGATTAAAAGCAATGAAAGAAGAGATTGAGTCATTACAGAAAAATGATATATATGATATTGTTAAACTTTCGAAAGGGAGAAGGTCGTTGAAAAATAAATGGGTGTTCAAATTAAAAAAGATAATGGCAAGCTAATGAGGTACAAAGCTCGATTGGTGATGAGAGGTTTTTCTCAGAAACCAAGCATCAATTTGATGAGATCTTCTCTCTAATTGTGAAGATGAGTTCCATTCAAATGGTACTAAAATTAACAGATAATTTGAATCTTGAGCTTGTGCAACTTGCTGTCAAGGCTACATTTTTGTATAATGACTTGCATGAAAACATTTATATGAATCAGCCTGTGGATTTTGAAGTAAAAAAAAAAAAGAACACTTAGTTTGCAAATTGAAAAAAAAGCTAGTATGGCTTGAAACAAGCTCTACGACAATGGTATAAAAAGTTTGATTCTTTTATGGTGAGCCACAACCATAAAAAATGGTAGTAGATCCTTGTGTATATATTAAAAAAATTTTTGATGGTAACTTCATTATTCTCTTATTTTATGTTGATGATATATTAATTGTTGGACAAGATGCTAGTATGATTTGTAGATTCAAAGAATAACTGTCTAAGTCTTTTGACATGAAAGATTTAGGTCTAGTAAAATAGATTCTCAGTATCAATATTAATCGAGATAGGAGAGTTGAAAAGTTATGGTTGTAAAAAAAAAAAAAAAAGTTAAATGAGTGCTTAGTAGATTCAACATGCAACATGATAAATCAGTTAGCAGTCCACCTGTCAATCATTTTCATATGAGTAAAAAATCTTATCCGATGATTAAGAGAGAGCAACTAGCTATGTCTAGTATTCTTTATTCTTCTGCAATCAGTTCTTTGATGTATCTTATGGTTTGCACATGGTCTGACATTGCTCATGCAATTGGTGTAGTAAGTAGATTTCTTTTTAATCCATGAAAGGTTTATTGGGAAACAGTAAAAAAGATTTTTAGATATTTAAAAGGCACTTCAAAAATATGCTCGAGTTATGGAGTTTCACAACTCTAGAAGGGTTTATTGATGCTAACATGATAGGTGATCTTGATGGTAAAAAATCTACTTCAGGGTATTTGTTCACTTTTGCAAGAGAAGCTATGTCTTGGTAGTCTAAGTTGTAGAAGTGTGTTATTTTGTCAACTACAGAAGCTGAGTATATTGTAGCAACCAAAGCAGGTAAAACAATACTTTGGATAAAATATTTTTTCTTGAATTGGGGTTGAATCATAAAGAGTATGTTGTGTTTTATGATAGCTAGAGTGCTTTAGATTTGAGTAAGAATGCCATGTACCATTCTAGAACGAAGCACATTGATGTTAGGTATCACTGGTTATGTTCAGTGATTGAAAAATAGTAGATGCTGTTAAAAAAATCCATCATAATAAAAATGTACAAATATATTGACAAGACACTTCCCAAAAAAAACTTTGAACTTTGCAGTAACTTTAATGGTTTTGGCCAAGGTAAATTCTAAATAAAATTGCTATGGTAATGATCTCCTTCTAATAGGGCTGAAATGAGATATTGTTAAAAAAGTGAGGTCCAATCCCATGGGTTTTTTTACTAGTCAAATGTCGTGGCCCTTTGTGTTTTTAGGCATCTTTAAGATAGCTCTAGCTACTTAATAAAAAGATGTGGGGTTGTTTTAAGGTGAAAAAAGAAGGTGGGTCGTAAATTAGGAAAAGAAGAAAAGCAAAAAAAATAGAAAAAAAAGTTGGTTGAACGAAAGTCAATCATGATCCAATTGAACTGAAATTTTGTCAGTAGGTTTATGATTCAGAGTTTTACATTTTAAACGGTAAAGATTGAGTTCAAAGCTCTTTAAGAACAAATCCATGATATATTTATTAAGTTATCTATTTGATAAGATTTCTCCAATTGTCTTTCTCTAATTGTTGATTAGCTTTAGTTTTAGCTAGAGAAGAACTTTGTATATCCATTATTTGATAGTGAAGATTTTTCTAGTGGTCCGTCATTTTTTTTTCTACACTGGAGGGTTTTCATGTAAATTTTAGTGTGCTTTATTTTTTTTACATTGTTGATTATTGTCTATTACTGTGGTTTATTACGATATATTGCTTATGCGTTGTTGTATTTATTGCTTCAAGCTTAACAACATCTATTGTCCATTAGCTCACAGACTAGTTCCACTATTAGAGTGGCTCATTCACAAGGTCTTGGAATAAAGTGTTAGGCCAAAAGGCCCCAATCTAATCATACCAGCGGAAACATAATCAAATAATCAATCAATCACACAAGAGATTATAATTTAACATGGTTCAATCCAACCGACCTATGTCTACGGATGAAAAATAAGATTCACTAGTTGTAAAAAATTACAAATATACATCATATCAATCTCACTCAATAATCAATACCCATAGGCTCTCTCAATCTTTTCTAGTCCTATGGAGTATTCTTAACCTAAACAAACACAAACCCAAGTGCACCATTTCAATACAAATAAACATATACCTATATGTACCCATCCATCGTGTGGACCCTCTTAGTCTTCTCCAGTCCACTCTTAAACATTCAAACATACACACTCATAAAATATAAATTTTCAATAATCTTATGAGGTGTCTATCTCATAAAATTCTACAACTATCTTACATATTTTTCTTATACCTAATCTTATAGAGACTTTACTTATTTATAACCATACAAACTTACCTATTAAGAATCTCTTTCCTTTTATAATTCTTCTTCTATAAGTCAAATTGCCTATTAAAAATCTATTTTCTCTTAGAATTCTTCTCCTGTAATTTTTCTTGTCTATCAAGCAATATTTGGTTAATCTCAAACAAATCTTTTATGAGATTTGAGTCATTATTTCTAACAATCTCCACCTTGATTCAAATTCTATCAAATCATCTATCTTTATGCTAGACATGCTTGACTCCACCTATAATAAAAGTTTCATAATCATCTTCTCTTGTGTGTCTTCACGCTTCATGCAAACAGATCTTCAATTTTCAAAACTTGAACTCGAGCTCTTCTATTAAATTGTGCTCTTTTGGACTTACCTCTTCTCATGTCTCAAACTATACTTTGATACCACTTGTTAGGGATTTACCATAGTTTTGATACCACTTATTATGCCAAAGACCTCAATCTAATCACACCAATGGAAGCATAATCAAATAATCAATCAATCACACAAAGATAATAATTTAACGTGGTTTAGTCTAATTGACCTACATCCATTAGTGAAAAATAAGATCCACTAGTTGTAAAAAATTACAAACATACATCAAATCACACTCAACAATCAATATTCGTAGGTTTTTTCAATCTCCTCTAATCCTACGAAGTATTCTCAACCCAAACAAACATAAACCCATGTACAACCTTTCAATACAAACAAACATATACCCATATGTACCCATTCATCATACCTATATAGATCCTTTTAGTCTTTTCTAGTCCACTCTCAAACATTTAAACATACACGTCCATAAGATGTAAATCTCTAGTACTTCTATAGGGTGTTTATCCTACAAAACCCTACAACACTCTTATAACTTTTTTTCTTACCTAACCCATATATACCCATTCATCATACCTATGTAGACCCTTTTAGTCTTTTCTAGTCCACTCTCAAATATTTAAACATACACGTCCATAAGATGTAAATCTCCAATACTTCTATAGGGTGTTTATCCTATAAAATCCTACAATACTCTTATAACTTTTTTTCATACCTAACCATATAGAGACTTTACCTAGTTATAACCATACAAAGTTACCTAATAAGAATCCCTTTTCTTTTAGAATTCTTCTTTTATAAGTCAAACTTGCCTATTAAGAATCTATTTTCTTTTAGAATTCTTCTCCTACAAGTCTTTTTGTCCATCAAGCAATATTTAACCAATCCCAAATAAATTTCTTATGGGATTTAAGTCATTATTCCCAACACAAAGTAACTTACGTCTGTATCCACGAGTCCATAAAAACTCTAATCTGTTCACCCAGTCCCCACTTGCCATCTAATGCCCTTCTTCAAGACTACCCTTTCCTTGCAAATCAAACTTACCTTTTAAGAATCTCTCTTCTTTTAAAATTTTTTTTCTGTAAGTTTTCTTATCCATCAAATAATATCTGGTCAATCTCAAATAAATCTCTTATGAGATTTGAGTTATTATTCCCAACACAAAAGAGCTTATGTTTATATCCACGGGTCCATAAAAACTCTAATCTGTTCACCCAGTCCCCACTCGCCATCTAAGCCCCTTCTTCAAGACTACCCTTTCCTTGCACAAGCATTTCTAAGTATACGATGATCTATGTCCTGCTTTTGTATCCATAAAGGATGTTCTAGGAAAATACTTGGCTTTCAAAACTTTATGAACCAGAGTTAATGTGTCTTGCATGATTCTCCGCCCTGTCTAGCTAATAAAGCTAAGTTGAAACATTCCATATCTCGAAAACCTAGCCTTCCCTCCTTTTTAGACTTGCAAAGCCTACTCTAAGATAACCAATGGATACCTCCCTTATTATTATTTTTCCACTAGTACGAGTTTATGATCATATCCAGCTTATGACAGAGGAGTTTAGGAAACAAAAAATAAGCCATTGCATATGATGGCTTAGCCTACAGTATGGCCTTTATAAACACCTCCTTCCCTCCCGCCGAAGTCTATCTTTGACTCCAAGTCTCGGTTCTTTCCCTCATGCTATCAAGTGCCCAACTAAATTCTGTCTTCTTACCTCTTGCACAAAACATAGGTAGTCCCAGATACCTTTCTGGGCTCTTTGTGACCTGGCTATCAAACAGCCTTTTAATTTCTTCCTTTCTTTCATTGCTAGAGTTCTTACAGAAGAATAACCCAGATTTCTCATAGTTTATCATCTGGCATGATCCCTCCTCATAAACTTTTACAAGTCCTCTCACCCTCTCACACTCTGTGAGATTTGCCTCAATAAAGAGCAGACTATCATCTGCAAAAAACAGATGAGTGATGCTCGGACCATTAACACAAGCACGAACACCCTTCAGTAAACCTTCTTTTTGGTACTTTGCTAATAGGGCGGACAAATCCTCTGAACATGTCAAGAAAAGATAAAGGGATAGAGGATCCCCTTGTCTTAGTCCCCTTTTTGGAACAAAGGCTTTCGAGACTGACCCGTTCAAACGAGTTTATAGGAAACAGATTCCACACACTGCATTACAACTGAAATCCATTTCTCACAAAACCCCATCCTTTTCATAACAGCCTTGATGAAGCCCTATTCTACCCTATCATACGCCTTGCTCATATCTAATTTGATGGGCCCCCAACTCGTCTTCCCCCTATTCTTCTACCTCAGGGTATGCAACAACTCATATGCAATAAGCACATTGTCAGATATCTGTCTACCCGGGACAAATGCACTTTGGTTTTCGCTTATACAGAAGGGTAAAACTTTTTTCAACTTATTGGCAAGGCCTTTGGCTATAATCTTATATAGAACATGACACAGGCTTATCGATCTAAAATGGGTTATTTTGGTGGGGGTTTTTTATCTTAAGAATTAATACCAGGTGGGTTCAATTTATTTCCCGAACACTAAATCCATCATTCAAGACACCAAGGTAGTACCTTGTGACTTCTGGGCCTATAACATGCCAGAAAGAGTGGTAGAAGCTAGCTGGCTTACCATCCGGACCTAGTGCTTTATAGGGGTAGATTTGTTGAGCAGCTTCAAAGATTTCCCCCTCTGTAAATTGTCTTGTAAGTTGATCGTTCATCCCCGGTGTTATGGACGGTAAAATGGCTTCTAATATTTTCCCCTGGCTATTGGACCCCACTGATTTGAACAAGTCTACAAAATAATTCACGGCATGATTGGTTAACTCTTTCTCCCCCTCGTACACACCCTTTCCTTATCAACCAAACTTTTGATCATATTTTCCTGTCTTCTCTAATTAGCTGTTGCACGGAAGAATTTAGTATTCCTATCACCATTTTTAAGCCAATTTGTCCTAGCTCTTTGCATCCATGCCACTTCTTTTTCCAACAACTCATTTAGCTTTACTCTAAGGGATAATTCTTTCTTTAGCTGCTCTTGGCTAAAGAGGTAATGGTTGAGAGATTCAATCTGATTTTGTAGGTTCTCGATCTTTGCCTGTAGCCTAAAAAATTTCCCTTTTGCTCGGACCAATAGCTTTCCCCCTATCGTTTCTGATTTCTGAATAAGTTCCCTTCCTTTGAATTCCTCCAAGACCCATTGCACCAGGAGTCTGCCTTCCTCATCCTTCAACCATGCATCTTCCATAAAACATTGCTTCTTTCTCCTGTTGCTCTCCTTGTTTAGCCTCTCCAATATATTGACTAAAATGGGACAATGGTCTGAGATCGAGCAGGTCAAATGCCGTACCACATAGCTTGGATGCATCTTCTCCAAGCGTTGCATGCAACTACCTTATCCAGCTTCTCCATTATCACCGTATCCACTTGTTGTCCCCTCTTCTATGTGAATTTCATCCCAGATAACCGAGATCATATAAACCTATTTTTGCAATGATAGATCTAAAGGCCCTCATCTGTTCCTCAGGTCTTGCCTTTCCCCCTTGTTTTTCATGATCTCAAAGAATTTCATTGAAATTTCCAAGGCATATCCACGGCAAACTATTATTCTTGGCTTGCCTCCTTAGAACACCCTAGGCTTGTTCTCTTGTTCTCGCTTCTGGTTCCCCATAGAATCTAGTTAACCTCAAGTTCCGTTCATCCTGGTCTGCTACTTTCATGTCTATATGATACTTAGAAAATCTTTGAAATTCCATTTTTACCCCTTCCTTCCACATCATCACTAGACCTCCGCTCTTACCCTCCACATCCACCCCGAGCAAACCATGCATTTTACACCTTATTTTTATTCTTTCTAATCTTCTAATATTTACAGTGATTTTACACAAGAATACCAAATCGGGATCTTCTTTCCTCAGTAAACCCTAAAGGACTCAAACCACACATGGGTTCTTAAGCCCACGGCAGTTCCAAGCTAAGCATTTCATTGTCCCCGGCGAGACTAGTACCCAGTCTCCACCACTTGAATGTTTGTATGGTTGGATGGCATCTCCTTCATCATTCTGCTTCTCTTCTCCCCCACGTTAACCTCTATGCCACTGGCTTCATCTTGGCACTGCTTCCGTTTCCCAAGTTCTACTCTAGCTCTCCTTGGGCCCACCTTTGTTTCCCTCACTACTTTCTTCCATCTCCTCTTAAATTGTTCTACTTTATTTTCCTTTCTACTATCAGCACCCTTTTCCGTATAGACATCTTTCGCAATGTTCCTCTGTACTCCTACGTTGGACGCCTCTTTGCATGGTTACGTTTCTATAGAGTGGTCCTTTTGCATGGATTTGATATGGTCCCCATGTACCGCGTTACCACCTTTGTGCGTGTCCTCCTGCATGCAATTGAGAATATTGTTGAATATGCCCCTTGCTTGTACGTCTATTCCACACCTTATCTCTTTTGTCTTGGGTCAGGTTCCTTGTCCTCTTGCACTTTGTATTTGGGCACCAGAGAAACTCATCTCCTCGTGGAACCCACCAAAGAAGATTAATGCTCTTATTTTTACAATGAAAATCTTCAATTTGAATACTCATCTCTTTACTAGTGTTGGCGTCGAGTTCCAAGCTAAAGGGCAAAACCCTAAAATTATAAAAAAATGAAAAAAATGGTTAAGGGCAAAGGTAGAAGGTGCTTCTTACGTTTACACTTTAACGTTCAAGTCATAGATTAGTATAAAGGAGGTCAAAATGAGAGAAAAGTAAGAACGTATGAGTGGTATGGAATGGAATGATAATACTTAGATGTTTCTATTTATATGCAGAAGGTAAGAGATCTATTGGACATAATAGTACAGAGTCAAGCTGACGTGGCATTGAACATGTTAGGTCAGTCCAAAAGTCCAAAATACCTTTAATTATCTGCTAATAATGTCTAATGAAAAGAATAACCAAAATGCTTTTTGGATTTAAAAATACTCTTAACATTCGATCTCTCCCGGTCTCCCCATTAAATAGTTTGAGTAATAGATTGGTAGATGCTCGATTGGACCCTTCTAATATGTATGTTCACCAATTCGACCTCAATTTTTGTAATGTGGGCTTTTAAAAAGTTTTTCAGAGATCTAACCTTATGTTGCCAAAGTAGAATGTTGAAGAGGCTGATGTGAAAGTGGGCGTAAAAGGCCCATGATTGCTATTAACTTCGACTTGGGTTGCCATGGAATGTGCTAACTTGACATTTTAGTATAGATGTTGAGCTTGATCTTAAGTGTACATTTCGAGTTATACATGTAGCCAGTCCGTCCTCAGGTTATCAAGGTGAATATCCTTATGTCGTAGAGGCCTGGGGTCAAGCCGAGTAAGTTTGAGTGCATTGACGAGGCTTACGTGTCTAATGTGAAACTCATGTTGTTTTCTTAAAGTTTGAGCCCTAGGATTGGCTTAAGGTTGACCAGGCAATTGGTGCATTCAACCGATTTGACCTAGGTTCTATGATTAGTCTAGTCGATTTAACGAGTAAGATGATCAATTTGGCCTTCAGATATTTAAAAATAACATTTAATGAAAAGAGAGCTTTTTGGGTGGTAAAATCCAGAGCTGGGAAAGTGAAAAGGCACTTTCCAATGATAGTTTAACACATGGCTTAATTTGTGCCATTCATTTGATTTGAAGCCTAGCTATATAAATGGTTTGTTGGGGTTTCCATTTTTCATCTTTTTGCTTTTTTACTCTTAATCTAACCTGATTTTATTGAAATAAAAGCTTTCACTTTCTTTTTTACTTAAAAGTTCTTTTTTCATTTATTTTTCAACCCTTCACTTTGATGCATTTTCTTTCTTTTTCACTATGCCCACTAGTGCGAGCTATAGAGGTTCAGAAAGTTTCAAGGTAGAGTACAGGGAAGGTCATTTTAACAGAGGGAATGACAATGATAATGACAAGGTCACTTCAATCATTGTTGGCAGGGATTATAATAAAATGGCCTTTTGGCTAAATTTGATGTCAAAGAAAGAGCATAAGAGAATGGAAGACAATGCTCGTGCAAAAAGAAAGTGGGTCTTCCAAAACATTAATGAGCTATGTGATGTGATTGATTTTGGCCTTGAAAATCCTCTTGTTCTATTTTTAATCTTTCAAATTGGTCTGACTTATTTTGCCAACCTTTTTTTTTTTTTGTTTCCCCTTCTAGGGTTCAACCTTTTCAACTTCCTTTTCTTTCTATGTCCCTTAACTTTCTGTTATTAATGCTTTTTTTATCCCTTCTTTTTCTGTTCTTTCTGAGTCAAATTTTGTTGACATCTCTTCTCATTTTTTTTTGAAAAGTCTTATTATCCCTTATCTTTCTCTGATGTTATTGTGCTTTCCACTACTACTCTAACTTAAAATCCTATTCTTGCTCAAAAGTTTGAATCTTCTAACAATGAAGGCTTTGTTAAAGAGAAAGATTCTAAAGAGGAGTAGGTGGGAAAGGATGACTAAGTCGAGGAAGGTAAAAATATGGATGAGTCTTCCTCAAACTTAAAGGGCATGGCTCAGGTCCCTTTTTTCACCCTCTATTCCTTATATATAGTCCCTAAAGATGTGATGAAAAAATTGAAGGGTATGGCTAACCATGAAGACTACTCTAATATGTGTTTTGCTTATCATGTCCGTTCTCTGAAAGTTAACTTTTACTTTCCAAAGGAGGGGTATAGCATATTAATGATGACCACCAAAGATCGGATCACTGATAGTTTGGAGAGCCATCAATTCTGGGCGTATTGGGATTTAATGGTGGTTGGTCTGTGGTTCTTCTTACATGTTATATTTGTTGAAAATTTTTTTTCTTATAATTTAACTATCATCCAACTCACCTTTAATTCATTTCAGTACATAGTAGCATTCATTGTTTTTTGTATACATTTAGACATTTTTTCTTCTTTCAAAAAATTTTCTTAGTCAAAAGATATATGCATGATAAAATATGGTTCTAGGTGATAGCCCATCCATCTAAAAAACTATTTAAGAATTGTATGAACAAAATAAAAAACTAAAAACTGCTCTTCTTCTACATCTAAAAGAAGAAAAAGAATAAAAATGATGAATTTAAGGTATGAAAGATTTTAAATGAGCCCGAGATTTTTGATGACTCACCCATTGCTCTCTTTGCATTTAATTTATAGATCATAAAAAAAATAATTAAGTTCACTTAAGGAGAAAGTTGGTTATAGACGCAAATAAGTTGACCTCATTTGAAATAGTGAGTGAGTTCATGTATTGAGATAGGTATAAGATAACCTTATAGGATTTTTAATTTTGTTATTTTTTTTAACTTTTAGCTCATTTTTGTAGATATGTCTTTTCAGCCCTAAAAGGAGTTTGACTTTTGCTTGTTTACCTACAAGTCGAAGCCCAAGAATGGCTAAAAAAAGTAGACTATCTAGCTTAGGGCCCCTTCTCGATAGGGGAACTAAGCAAATAAATCCCCTCAAGTCAGTAGCCAAGCTTTTTAGATCAAGTTCTACTATCACCAAAGGCAAGTAAAAAGTAATTGTGGGTAAGGAAATTTTAGCAGCTCTTCTTTCTTTCAAAAAGTAAATGATAGAGGTCTCATCTTTTCTTATGGACCTTAAGGTTTAGGTCTTAAGGCCCAGCTTAGAGAAGTTTTCCACTGGCTTGGAATACACTCTTACTGAGAACCCACTAAAGAGTGTCAACATGGCTAAAAAGTTTCTTGAGGTTATAGTTCCTCCAAACAATAAGCTATATTTCAATTTGGTTTTCATACTACTCTTATTGGTTTTATTATTTTCCAAGTCTAAGCTTTACTTTTTTTACAATTTATGAGAAGCTCCCACCTTAGCCTAAAATCTGTGCTAGTTAGGCCTTGCACCACACTTATATGGCCATGGCCTACGTCTTAAAGACTAAGAAAGATCTGAAAGTTTGAGGCTAGGAAAATTACAAGCACATTGAAAAAATTACCAATTTATGTCTAGCTTCCTTATTTCATACAAGAAAAAGCTGGAGTGGAAAAAAAGGTTTGACAAGCTAACAGTCAAGCTTGAAGAGAGGCAGGTAGAGAAGGCCTTAGCTAAATCAATGAAGGAACAAGCCTAGTAGAAACTTAATGAGGTTCAGGTTGAGATCACGAAGTTAAGGTCTAAGTTGGAGGTTGAGGTGAAAGAGAACCAGGAGATCAAGTAGAAGACCAAAAAGAAGTACAAAGAGGATATCGTTTAAGAGTTCATGGTCTTCAAGAGGTATACTGACTTTCTGGTCGAGTTCTCTAAGAAAAATGTTCTTAGCACATTCGAGCTTTGCAAAAATGAAGTGCATTTTAAATACAATGATCTGAACTTCAACCTTCATACATCAATTTGAACAACCTAAGGACAAGTTCTCCATTTTAGTCTAAGAAGGAAAAGGAAGAAGTGGATAATGAAGATGTAACAATAGACACCGAGCTAGAAGTTACTTTTGCACCTGAGGCTAAGAAAGGGCCTATCACTATTGTTACTGCTACTGAATAAGGATGAGTGAAGAGCTTTTTTATGTTGTTTATTTTTGTTTATTTTTATATTTTTTGTCAGTATGAGGTCAAGTTTTTGTAATGACCTTAGTTGAAACACTCTACAAACTTCTGTCAATTAAATTTTTTATATCATATTTTTTATATTTTTTGTCAGTATAAGGTCAGGTTTTTGTAATGACCTTAGTTGAAACACTCTACAAACTTTTATCAACTGATTTTTTTAAATTACTAATCATTCAATGAAAATTCTATTAATAAAATGAATAGGAATATTTTTTGTTAAAGTTTCAGTTCTGCGTTTCCTTTGTCTTTTTTTTTTTATGCTTTGACAATTCAATGAGTTAGCTATAAAGTTTTAGCTCAGACAAATCAATCAATTAATTGGTAAACTAAATAACAAAGTCTTAGCTTAGGGACTATGCTTGGCCAAGCTTAAATAATTTGAATCAATTGATTAAAGCAATCTTATCTCAAATCAAGTGAGTTTATCAGGATTTAATCAATTATTTAAGAATCTTGAGAATCTAAATTAATCAAGTCTCAGCTCGGACTTATAAAGTTTTGTAAAATTAGATCGGTCAACACCTAATTTCAAGATTTTCACAATAAATGTAATCAAATTGTAAATTTTATTTGATAACTTCTAAAGTACAAGTGTGAGCTCAGAGTTGTCTAAGCTATTAGTAATAGACCTTAAGGTTATTTATATTCCATGTCTTTAAAATGGGATTACCAATCATAACTTGCAATCTATAGGTTGCATCATAGATGAACTCTTTGACCATATAGGGGCCCTCCCAGTTTGAGGCTAATTTGCCACATTGGTCGTCCACTCTTGAGGTTTCAACTTTTTTAAGCACCAAGTTATCCTTCTTTATATTTTTATGTTGAACTTTTTTGTTATAGTAGTTAGATACTTTATGCTGGTAAGCTATTATTCTAGTTAAAACTTTATCTCTTTATTCTTCTACTAAGTCCAGGTTGACTCTAAAGGCATTCTTGTTTTCCTCTTCCAATCTAAGCTTGACTTTTAAGCTTAGAAGATCGATCTCTATAAGCAGTATAACGTTCGACCCAAATGCTAAGTAAAAAAGGGTTTCTCTTGTAGGGACCTTCGTGATTGTCCTTAGTACCCATAAGACTTTAGAAAACTTGTCAACCGATTTGTCATTGGCTTTATCTAGTCTTTTTTTAGGGCTTCCAATATTTTTTTGTTTACCACCTAGGCCTGGCCTTTGGACTAAGGGTAAGCTACCGATGTGAATCTCAAGTTGATGTGAAGGTTAAAACATTACTCTTTGAACCATAGGTTTTTAAACTATATGCCATTAGTCATTATGATGGACCATGGTAGACTAAATTTGTAAACTTTATTTTTTCAGACAAATTTTTTAACCTGTTCTTCTATTGTCATAGTCAGGGCCTTGGCTTCAAACCACTTGTGAAACAATCAACCGTTACTATGACAAATCTTCTCTGTCCTATGGTCAGAGTGAAACATCCAAAAATGTCTATTCCTCATTGTATGGAAGGCTAAGGTTGACTATAGAGATTAGTTTTATTAAAAGAAGATGTTGTACATGGATAAATCTCTAGCATTTATCATATTTTCTCACCAGATTGGTTACGTCCTTTTTTATAGTTAACCAATAGTAACCCTGTATGAGTACCTTATAAGCAAGTGGCCGAGATTGGTTACATTTTTTTTATAGTTAACCAATACTAACCCTGTATAAGTACCTTATAGGCAAGTGGTCAAGGTCCAAAGTGATTTATACATATCTTTTCAAATAAAGTCTAAGGTAATTTTCACATATCCTTTCATGTAGTTTACTTTCTCATCATCTACATATCTCAAGTAAAGTAGATTGAAAGATTTTTCGTATAGCTTTTAATTGATCATAATGTACTGAAAAGCTTTCTTCGTTATGACTTTAGCTTGAACCTTATTTTTAGACAGTTCTCTTATAGTCAAGATGCCCTGATCAAGGTCATCCATGACTTTTTTTTTCAATCTATTCAACCAGTTTCTTTTCAATGCTTTTTTATGCCAATTCTTCTACTAAAACCTATCATTAGCTCTCTATTATCATCCTCGAAGTCAGCTTAGACAAAAAGTCTGTCGGTGTTTTTTTTACCTCAGTATTTTTTTACCTTAACTTTAGAAAAGGTGAAAAAGTAAGTCTTTTTTTTTTTTTTTTGGCTCTAAACTTACCATTTATTTGGCTAACCACTAGCTAGGAATCGCTTTATATGATGATGTTATTTACATTCAACTCGACCACCAACCTTAAACTGTCTATTAATGCCTCATATGCAACTTTATTGTTTAAAACTTTGAATCTGAATTTAAAGGTGTAGTGGAATTGCATGTATTTTGGGTTGATCAAAATCAAGCCGACCATATTGCTACGCTAGTAGTTGACCCATCAATGAATAGTTTTCACATTTCTTCTTTTTTAACTTTCTTACCTTTTTTAAGTTGTTTGTTGGCCTGAGTTATAGTGCATTCCACAATAAAATCTACTAGGACTTGGGATTTCATAATCGACATAGGTAGCATTTGTAGGTTGTATTCACTAATTTTTACTGCTCAATCTATTAGTCTTCTTGATAGTTTGATTTTTACAGGACTTGCCTAAATGGTTGGTTGGTCATCATATGGATTGTGTGAGTTTAAAAATATGGTCTAAGCTTTTTGGCCTACGAGACTACTGCATAAGCTAGTTTTTCTATCTTGACATAGTTTATTTTTGACCTTATCAACACTTTGCTTACAATGTATACCAACCTTTACTTTTTTTCTTTTTCTTAGACCAACTTTAAAATAATGGCTTGGTCAATTATGGCCAAATATAAATATAATATTTCATTGGGTCTTAGCTTAAAGAGAATGAAAGGAGAGGAGAGAAACTATTTGAGCTCTTTAAATGCTTTTTGAGACTGGGTGTCTATTTAAAGTAAAAAATATTCTTAAAGATCTCGAAAAATAACAAGCAATGCTCTATTGACTAGGACATGAACCTGTTTAAAGCAGTTATTCTTTTTATTAACCTCTATACCTCTTTTATCGAGGTCGATGCTTTCATCTCTAAGACGGCTTAAACATTTCTTAGATTTACTTCTATACATTTTCTATTGATCATATAGTCGAGAAACTTACTCGACGTGTTTTCAAAGGTACATTTACTTAGATTAAATCTCATATTATATTTTTTTCAAGGTGTTAAAGGTCTTTTAGGTGCTCAATTGAGCTTTGACTCTTTATTATCATGTTGTTTATATATACCTTTATGTTTCGATCGATTTGATTTTTGAAAACCTTATTGACTAACCTTTGGTAGGTTGTTCTTGTATTCTTTAGGCCAAAAGGCATGACCTTGTAGCAATATAGGTATTTTTCAGTAATGAATGTTATTTTTTCCTAGTTTTTCTTCAGTATTTTGATATGATTATAGCTAGAATAGGTATCCATAAAGCTAAGAAGGTTATGCTCGATACTATCATCAATAAACCAATCTATACTAGGAAGAGGAAAACTATCATTTGGGTAAGCTTTGTTGAGATATGTAAAATCAACACACATTCTCTATTTTTCATTATGCTTTTTACTATAACCACGTTAGCTATCTATTCAAGGTAATGGACCTTTCCAATGAAGCCTGCTTGTAATAGCTTGTTGACCACTTTTTCAATAGCTTTTTACTTCTATAGGGAAAAGGTCTTATTCTTTTGTCAAATTGATTTTATGTTAGGGTTAATATGTAATCTATGAACTATCATCTTAAGGTCAATCCTTGACATTTCATATGGTGTCCAAGCAAATAGGTTGGCATTATTCTCAGGAGTTAAATTAATTGTTCTTTATAGTCTAGTTTGATCTTGATTACATTAATCTAGATTAACAGTATAAAGATAAGGTATTTTACTTGTTCAGGTCAATTTTCATCAATCTCAGGTCTTTGATCAATTTTTTTTGCCAATTAGGTTGGATTGTTTTTTATGATAACAAATCTTGACGTGGTAGTTAATTTGTTGTTAGTAAGATGATGAATGGTTGAAATGTAAAAATATAGAGTTGAGCAAAATATATGTTTTCATTTCATTTTTCATTGGTTGCCTTAATAACTTGGTTCTGTTGACATGTATGTATGTTGACTTAAAAGCTCGATTTTTGTAAAATCTATTCAAAAATTTTTATTTGCATAAGTATAAAGTTTAAGAGCTTAGAGTGACTTAAGAATGCACTTCTTTTAGGTTAGTTTCTATTGTTATTGCTACTTACTTTTACTTTTTTATTTCTCTTATTCCTTTCTAACCTCGCCCTTATCGTTTCCCTTTTTTTTTCTACTTTTTCAATCCTTGCTAAGCTATCATTTGCTTCTCAGTCCTCCTTTTTATTGTGATGACATAACATTATCGTGCTGCAAACTGGTCTTCCCTCACTTATCCAACTCTGTTTGGTGTGAAAAATTTTACTTTTAGATAGGGAGTTGAGCCTATAAGCTATATAACAGACTGACTAGATCAACCTAATATCATATTGTAAGCTAATATGACATCCATGATTATAAACTCTATAATCGAGGTGACCATTTTTCATTTTGTTTCTAGAGAGATTGAGAGCTTAATAGCCCCCTTGATTGACACTTGCCCATTCTTAGATTCAATCAAAGTAGTGATGATTTCTTACAGTTAGTCTTCTTTGATTTTTATTTTCTTCATGGTGGTGTAATATAAGAAGTCGATCGAGCTTTCATTTCAAACAAGATCCTTTTGACACATAATTGTACACCATAATTGTAATTACTGTGACATCATAAAAAAGAAGTTGGATTCCTTCCAGGTTTTCCATACTAAAATAAATTGATTCATCCTTATAGTCATTTTCTTTCTTAGTCGACAAGTTAACTACCATAACCAAGCTTTGATCAAATTTTCTCTTGGTCGAGGTAGAGCTTCCCTTAGTGATTGTATTGTTTATGCCAACAATACGTTAGTTATCTACTTTTTGGCCTTCATTTTTCTCTTACTCGTTTCTGTGATTCTAGCCACCCCTGTTACCTTTATCTTAGTGGCCTGGGTTTCTTATTATCTCTTCTCTCTGGTCTCTTTTTTGTAATATATTCTACCTTGACCTTTTCTTGCTCGATACACATATCTATCCAATCTACTTCTCTTGATCAAACTTTTTATCTCATTTTTTAGGTTGTTACAGTCTTTGTATTATGACCAATATCTCTGTGAAAAGTACATCTCTTGGTCAGGTTTCTTCTTATGTTTTACTTTAGTGGCTTTAACCATCTGAGCTCAGGGTCTTTTTTTATTTGCATTAGAATCCTTTATTAGGAGGTATTTAGTACAATGTAGTTTCATTCTCTTTTTGGACTCTTAGCCCTATGTCATCTCCCTTTTGAGGGAGGATCGTAAAATTTTTTACTTTTCTTTCGATCGAAGGAAAAGATAAGCCTATCTTATCTCGGTTGTTTTACATGGTAATTTCAGCATTTACATACTTTTTAGCCATAAACAAGACATCGACTAGTGTATTTGGTGGCTCTAAAGATAAGGTGAACTTAAGGTGGTACTTTCTATCAATAAGTCCACTTATTAAGGTGGCTACAATGGTAATTTGCTTTAGGTCCTTCACTTTAGAGCTTCTATGTTAAAATGTGTGACGTAGTGTTTTAGAAACTCATTTTCACCTCGATGAATTGACATCAGGTTTATGATAGTTTTCTTAGTTCTTCTATTGGTATCAAAATGAGAAAGAAAAAAGAAAAGAGTAGTTGAACTCTTTGAATGTTGTGATTTACCTTGGCTTAAGGCTACAATACCAAGACTAAGCTGCCCTTTTAAGAGTTGTTGCCAGTCTTTTACACATTAAGACTTTGTTTGCACCTTACATCATCATATTAATTTTATGAAGTTTTAAATAATTAAAGGGATCAGATGTATCGTCATATATTTTCAATGTCAGCATCTTGAATCCCTTTGAGGGCATGGTCTTGTCAGTATGCTTAGTGAAGGGTGAGGTCTCCCGAAATTTTAGTTTGTCTTTAAAAGAAACAGCCTTTCCTTTCAATACTTTTTCTATGGCCTACATCTTAGCCTCCAAGTCTCTATTCGATTAAGGTTTCAGGTCAGTTTGTTTTGATTTTGGGTTATGGCATAAGTTGAGTTATGGCTATGATAGTAGTAAACAACCGAGATGGCATGCTCTTCTTCTCTAGAGGCTAAGGAAGCCTTAACTTTCTCGTAGCTTAGTTGTTGTTCTACGAGTTTTTGGTCATGAGTGACTAGGTCAGGTATCTTTGACGTTTGGGGTGGTGTTATGGTTTGTAGCTTTTGTTTTAAGGATTGGATCTACTCAGTCAAAGCTTGAAATTGTTCCATGGTTGGGCTTACCTATTGTGACATAGGTCGGTCTGTATGCTAGTTATTGTTGATTTTATCTCCTGTCAGGACGATGGCCTTTCCTTCCTCATTGGTTCTCTTCTTAAGTGGCATGCTTTTTGGCTCAACTAATAAATAAATTCCCCTTACCTGACGCACCAAATGTTGGTGTCGAGTTCTAAGCTAAATTACAAAACATTGAAATAATAGGAAAATGAAGATAATGGTTAAGGAAAAAGGGAGGAGATGTTTCATGTATTTACACTCTGACATTTAAGTCAAAAATTGACATAAAAAAGGTCGTAAAAAGAGAAAAGTAACAATGTATGACGGAATGGAATGATAATACATTGATATTTTTATTTATAGGTAAAAAATGAAAAATTTGTAAGATATAATAATGATGTAATTAAATTGATATAATACTAAAAATGTCATGTCGATTTGAAAATTCAAAATGCCCATAACTATTTATTGATAATTTTTATTAAAAAAATAATCAAAATAACCTTTAGACCAAAAATACCCCCAACAATTAGTATAATATTCTTAACATGTTGCTCTCATTTCTAGTCCCACTTTTTATGTGGTTTTCATTTCTAATCTTTATCCTTTGTTTTTCCATTTTCTCTTGTAGGAATTAATAACTACAAATGGCGTTGGGCGGGTTTTAATCGAATGTTTCATCCATTAAAACTCGCTGAAACAGGTTTTGGATAACAATAAATAAATAATATATATTATATATACAGAGTAGAGAGAGACAGAGAGAGGTTATGAATGATGAAAATTATATTTATCAGCATAGGTTTCGCGTTTTATGATCTGAATATCTGGTATCCATTTAATTTAAAATAACTTTTTTTTTGGCAAACAGAAAGATTTGAATTTTTGTCAAACCTTTAATTCTTTTATGCTTAATCAATTAGTTTGAGTTATAGTTTTGTTATAATATGACAAAACAATTTGTGTAATTTATTACAAATTGAAATTAAAAATAAAAAAAAAAGTAAACGAATTGAAATTAAAAACTAAGTTAAATTTTTAATACGATCAAATTTAAATATGAGATTTTAAATGAATATTTATAAAATAAACACTTTTAAATAATTAAAATTAGCACTAAACGATTTTGGATAGATTATAAAAATTACAATAGGTTTTAAAATAATTTTACATATTTTAATATTAAATAATTTTGGTTTTGAATATTTAAAAATAAATAGATATCCGAATTGTTCCATTCCATTCTTAATAATGCTAGATATTATGAGGAACGTTTTGCCCAAAAAAAAATTAATTTATACAAAGCGCATGCTCTGTCATGATCGTTTTAACAAAAGAATTGAAAGGAGATTTATGCGGTCAAAAATTGATGTGAATGACCGTTAATAATAATAATAATAATATCACGTTGACAACACCTTTCTATCGAGTTCATAAGATATTGATTTCCACCATAAAAGTCATATGACAACAGTCAAATTTGTCAAGTTGATGGTACAAAATTAAATAATTTAAAAAGGCGTAAATTTATTTATTAAACTAACAGTTTATATAATCTGTTAACAAAATATTACAATTTTTAATTTTATTTAATAAAGTGGATACAAATTAAAAAAAATTAAAAATTAAAAAATATTTTTTCATGATATGTTTGATCGATGGAAAAGTAAATTTTTTTATTCATTACTTGATATAATTAAAAATGAAATAATATTATAGTTTTTTATCATTAAACTCATTGTAAGTTAAAATAAAAAATCTAAAAATAATAAATAATTTTGTAAATATAAAATGCTTAATTTTCACTCCTTCATTTCCTATATTTTTAATTTAAGGTATGAAAATAATGCTTGATTTGTATTGTTTTAATTTTATTTATTAACAAGTATGAAAAGTAATTTTTATTTTATTTTTTTCACTTTTCATTTTTATTAAGTATATTTCAAATTATTTTTTCTTCTTTTTTTTTCATTTTCGATTACGAAAGGTTTGGTTAGAAGAAATATGTAAGATTTTCTATTGAAATTTGACTTGTGAGAATATAATTCTTATATTTGGTTCACATGTATTTGATTTTTAAAAGTACTCTTAGATTTTTAAAATGTATTCAAAATTTTCAAAATTAAAAACTTACATCTTTCTATGATTTTTTTAAAGATTATGAGAAAAAAATTATTTTTGTTTTACATTTGATTTAAATAAAAAATATTTTCTTTCTATTTTACTTTTGTGAAAATCAATGTATAAAAATCAATAATTTTGGATTACTTTTGTTACGAAATTTTTTTTTAATTGAGTAAAATTTTTATATTTTTTTAACTCAAATATTGCATTTATAAGTTTTGAAATACAATAATTATAATTATTTATTGTATTTTCTTGAACAGAAACATAATATGTGACGTCATACCCTGCAGTAGACAACCATCTCCTGTGTTTGACCTTGATTTTCCAAAGTTTAAACATTTTGATCAATATTTTAATATTTGTAATCATTTTTTGTTATTAATAATTTATTGATTAAAAAGTTGCTAACACTGGTCAGTGAGCCTAACAAGCATGGAGATTAGTTATATGAAATTTTAAGTTTTTTCTTTTAAGTCCAAAATTTGATTTGTGTGTGCGAGGTTTTTGTTCGAGAGCTCAATTGCTGCGTTTTTTTTTTTCAAATTAAATACAGTAATTATTTGTTGTCATTTTTTTGAAAATAAATTTTATAATACTATGTTTCAAAGCTTTGAACAGTAATAATTATCTTATTTACTGTAGTTTTTAGACTAAAAATGTAGTAATTGATTCTGAAATTTTTTTTTACATCTCACTTGCATACTTTGTTTATAGGTTTTAAAATACAATAATTATGAATTATTTTTTGTATTTTTTAGATGAACTTAATATAATAATTAATTATTAATTTTTTTATAATTAACTACTCGAATGTTATGTTTCTAAAATTTAAAATGTAGTAATTATCTTATTTACTACATTTTTTTGAAATAGAAATATTGTAATTGATTAAAATTTTTTTTTTTACATTCCCACTCGATACAACATTTCCAAGCTTTAAAACATAGTAATTATGAATTATTTCTTATATTTTATAAATAAATTTAATGTAATAATTGATTACTAATTTTTTGTTTTAATTGACCATTTGAATATTGCATTTTTAAATTTAAAACGTATTAATTGTCAATATTTTTATTCATAAAGTATTATATTTGTTATGTGGTGAAAAATATTATAATAAAAATATATAATTATATAATTTAACTTTTTCCTTAATTAAAAGCATAAATCTAATAATTTTATGTCATGAAAAATTATTTTTGTCAAGAAATCATAATTTTTCAAAAATTATACTTTTTCCAAAATTTCAAAAATTTCTTGAATCAAATTGCCCTAAATTTCGAAAGTACCTTAATTTCAAAAATTAAAATTCATTTTCTAACGACCTGAAAAAAAAAAAAAAAAAAAAAAAAAAAAAAACACCCTAATAGCTAGCAGCCCGCATCAATCATACCAATAGCAATTTCTACGAAAATTTTGTGAAAGGGTGGCCCCACGATTAGAAGCCCAAAGCAATCAACTCCATCCGTTGAGTGACATGGCAGACACGCCTATCAGGCTGGAGCTCGACTTCCAAAATATCCCTCGTTCAACGGCTCACTGTAATCCTACATTTATCCAATTAATTAGTCCTTAATTCATGATTAAATACTCATCTAATATACCATCCAAAATCAGGGGCATATTTGACATTCTAAACCAGATCTCAAACTCTTAGCAAAGCGAGAGTCTAGAGCCAGAGCCTTAGTTGAAGAAACAGGCAAGGACTGAGCACCATTTGGAACCATTACAAGCTCATTCTTCTCTCTCTAGTGCCCTTCAAGTGCAGTCAGTCGCTCACTGGCCCTTTCCCTTAAATTCCCCAAAACCCACCAAATCAGAAAGTCTCACCACATGCACCTTCCTTTTTAATAAACTCACCATGAGAAAAAGACGAAAAAGAACCAAACCAAAATCCTATCTTCGCTAAACGAAACCAAAACAAAAACAAAGATAGAGACCCGTTGCAGATTTGCAGGGTTTTGAAGGTCGGTCTTGTTTGTTTTTCTTCTAGTATATAAAAGGGCTTTTAAAGAAAAAGAAGGAAAAAAAAATAAAGATGTGTTACGTGGGGAAAGCAACAAAGATCTTCATCTTCATAGTGACCGTGTTGGTAGTTTTGGGTCTTGTCTTGGGATTCGGGCTTTTTTCGTCACGGCCTCCAAAAGTCGCACAAGTGCTCCGGTGACTCTTGCCCTTCTCCCATTGTCTTCCCAAACCCTATCTCCAGCCCTAATACACCACCAGCCTCTTCCTCTTCCAACCTCCCTCCTCCCGCCATTGGATCTAACCAGCCCACTTCGCCTACATCCAACCCTACCCCTATCCCACCACCAAGCTCCATCCCTACTCCTAACCCACCACCCAGCCCACCAACTGTCGACCCTACTTCTACACCTCCTCCTAACATTAACCCAAATCCTCCACCACAATCTCCTCCTCCTACTGCTCCTCCACCGCCTGCTTCAAGTGCAGAGTTGGCGGTGCCACCCTACAATCAGCCGACTTCGGTACTGGTGGCTCCAGGTCCTGTGCATGCTTAGATTAGCTGGTTAATTTCCATTTTTTTTAAAAAAAATGGCTTTTTCTTTGTTTCTACTTCCCATTTTATTGAATTAAATAATTCTTTTCTTTAAAAAAAATGGCTTTTTCTTTGTTTCTACTTCCCATTTTATTGAATTAAATAATTCTTTTCTTTTTGGATGAGTTGTATAGTGGCATGAGATTATGAGATTTGGATTGGATTTTGATGGATGATGAATTTTTGTTTACACGATTTTTTTTTTTGTTTTCTACAGTCTGTTAGGGTGTAATTTTGGCTTTGTTAGCAATATTTTAGAATTTTTGTGAATTTACGTACACAACCGTCTCTCAAAAGTAGTGGAATTCTGCATTGTGTCAGCCGAATTTTCAAAAAAATTGTGTCAACTACTTTGACTCCAATGTCTAATCTTAATCCAAAAAAAGAAAAATTGAATCTTAATTGGATCAATTTTAGCTAAGAATAACTGATGGAACCATCGTTGAGTATCCAAACACGCCTTTAATCTTTAAGTTGGACTCCAACGCTTTTGACTTGGTTGGTGAGTGCTTTGTCGTGTTGGAATTATGGTATGGTAGTTGAGTGAATTTATGGTTTCATTAATCACGGTAAGATCCTAGTTTTTGTTCAAAAGAGTTAATCAATATTTCGTACAATTAAAGTAAAATTTATGATTGGAATATATGAATTAATATTGAATTTTATTTTTCATTTAGTTAAATTTTATACTTTTAATTTTGTTTAAAATATTAAAATTAATAAAAATTTATCATTTCATTTAAGAGAATATTTTTTAAATATTTCAATTAGGTTCTTTTTTTTTTCAAAATTAATGAAATTAAGCAAACAATAGAAAGTTTTGTTAGTTGCGTTAATAAAAGTTTTCAAGAAATATTTTATTTTTGTTTTTAAAAAATCAATAAAAATATAATGATAAAAATCAATTAAAATTAAAATATAATAATGGTGAAATCATAATATAACAATAAACTATACTTTAATTATATTCTGAAATTTAATTTAATTAATTTATTTAATTATCTTTAAAAGATATTTAATAATTTTAAATTTTAATTTTTTTAATTTTTTTAATTTTTAATTGCGACATTCTTTGTAAAAGGAAAATTATACCTTAATCTAATTTTAACTAACAAGTACAAGTAAAAGATAAGTTTAGCATTGCACTCAGCACAACCATGGGAACTGTAGTAGGTGCAAAGAGGAAATGGGAAGGCACAAAAATCCAAGGTTTGGTGATTGGATGTTCATTGTTTATGGGCTCTTGCATAGCAGTATTGTATAGTTATGTTTCTTGTATGGTTAATTAAAAAATGAAAATTTAACTTATGAGTAGTTACGAATCCGATAAAAAGATTTGTCTTGATTTAGACAAAGAAATGAACTTCCGTAACGGAAGGGAAGAGTGTCGTGGATTTTCATGATCCCGTGCTCAGCTCACAGCCAAAGGAATCCGCGAGGCTGGACTGGACTAGTAGCCTCTGCCAACAAAAAAAAAATGTAAAATAAATGGAAAAGAGACGCTAGCAAGACAACATGAAACGAGTAGGCAATTCATCGATTTCCTTCTTTTTTTTTTTTTTTTTTTTAAGTAATGGCAGAAATGGTTTTTAAAATTTTAATATAATACATGAATTAAAAAATTATTAACTTATATAATATTTAAAAAATTATTTTTGTATTATGTATTATAATTTAGAATTAATTATATTAATATGAGTATAATATTAATAATAAAATCATAATTTAAATATCATATTAAAAATTTTTAAAATTCATATATCGCATTGATAATTTTATTATAATTTAAAAATTATTCAGAATATTAATTATTTTTTTATTAAAATGTCAAAAATACTTTTAAATTATAATTCAATAATTATTTAAATTTTTTATATTCTTTTGTAATCATTCAAATTTTTAATTTTTTATTTCGATTTAAATAAAATTTTAAATGGATAAAATTTAACCACATGATAAACTTTAATCAATGAAACTTTGAATTATAGTTAATTAAAATAGTGAATAATAAATATTTGTATTTTATATTTTGTATTTTTTATAGACTATGAAATTAAAAATTTATCAAAATTTTCTTAGGGCAAGAGTTTGAACTCTGCAAGAGTTTTATTTTTTAGCACATGTTTTATATTGGAAGTACTGAAAAAGGAGAGATCGAAAAAAAATAAAAAAAGCAAACCATTTTCTAATCTTAAGGTTTGCTGGTCCCTATCGCTATCATTTCTTCTTTTTGCTGTTAGTGATGTCGCCACTATCGTCTTCTCCACTCCAACGCTGGTTGTTGCCTTATCCATTTCTATCTACCTTTTTTTTTTCTTTGTAACTTTTATTCTCAAGTTTTTATTGCCACTGTAATCGTTAGATATCAACGTCAGTGTCATCTTCTCAGTTAATGCCACATCTCATCAAAGTATCCCTCGATTTTGTTTTTGCTCGAAGACCACTAATTTTAATGTTATAAAATCCTCCTCTAAATTCCTATAAAGATATCAGGCCGCCGCTTTTATGATTTCTCCCAAATTCATCAAGAAATTTAGATATAGTTATTTGGTTTTATCTTCAATTATTTTGTTTAATATTTGGCAATTTTAAGTTCAGTGGATTGTGGAATTGATGCTTGGAACATATTATTGTAATTTTTATAGTACATTATGTTACAGCTTTGAATTCGCAACATAATCTAAAGCGCTTATATAGGTTCATGTCCTTCCTTCTCAGTTAAAGGTGATGTTTGTGTTTATGTTCTTCTTCCCCCACATCTCTTCAAATACTGATGTAATTTGCTTTATGGTACTCAATGCATTGCAAAGTTGTTGAAGTATATGTTTACATGTCACTATCACTTAATAATATTGAAAGCTTTATGCATAGATTGGCAAATAGTTGGAACTTATAAGATAATTTGTTTAAATTGAAACACTAATTGGTAATCCTGGATTGAATAGATGAACGACTGTCATTAAGAGTCATCATCAATTTTTTTTTTAGATATGATTAGTCACTTAATTGAATCTTTTTCATTTAAAAAAAAGTCTCAAGTTTGACTTAAGTATCTTTAAATAGTATATTCTTGTTCACAAAATCATATTTTAGGTTTGAGAGTGTAATTATACGTAAGGAAGGTTATAGCATTTATCAGTGCCCATCAAAGGATGGTGCCAATTTGATTTCAAGTTATCAAAGCCTTTAAAATATTTATAATTTTACCAAATGATTTAATTATTAAAAATAGATTCTAAAATTACTCTAATAGTTTGATAGTAATTTAAAATAATTTTTTCACCTTAGAAATATTCATAAAGACTAGTATTTCACTCCAAAAAAAATCTGTCGTTAGAGTCATTTAATCTTTTTTGTTGTAAAATAAAATTTACTTGTGAAAACAATTTATTTTCAGAAATATTTTTCAATATATTGGTAAGATTTTTCGTCAAAAATTATCCTCAAATATGTTGGTAGAATTAAAAATTTATTTGTTGGTGAAAATAATTTACTTTCAAAAATATATTCCAATATATTAGTAAAATTTTTTGCCAAAAATTATTTCGCAATATGTTGATAGGATTTTAAAGAAATATTTTTTCAAGAAAATTCATTAAGTCTTCCAATAGCTTAGTAAAACTTAATTCAAAATTTAAATCATTTAATAGTTTAGTAAGAATAAAATAAAATATTTTATTTTATTTTTTACTAAAATTGAATTATGAAATTTTCTAATAATTTGATAAAATTCATATTTTTTTAAAAATTTAAATCCATGAAAAGTTCTTCAATAATTTGGTAGAACTCATGAATTTCTTTAAAAAAAATATTTTTTATTTTTGGTAGAAAAAAATCAATCGAAATAAATAGTATAGAAATAAATAAAATAAATAATTATCCTACAATATGTTGGTAGGATTTTAAAGAAATATTTTTTCAAGAAAATTCATTAAGTTTTCCAATAGTTTAGTAAGACTTAATTCAAAATTTAAATCCTCCAATAGTTTGATAAGAGTAAAACAAAATATTTTATTTTATTTTTTACTAAAATTGAATTATGAAATTCTTTACTAATTTGATAAAATTCATAATTTTTTTAAATTTAAATCCATAAAAAGTTCTCTAATAGTTTAATAGCACTCATAAATTAAAAAAAAAAAACATTTTTTACTTTTTGGAAAAAAAATCAATTGAAATAAATAGGATAAAAATAAATACAAAAAAAAATCGGCTCGATTTTAATGACTAAAAGGAGCTCGGTTGCAGATGACTCAACCTAGCGGCTTGGCTAATTTAGTGACTCGACTTCAACAGCTTGAAGAAAACAAGTCAGCGAGTCATGCGTTGAGGGTCTAATCATAACCGGGCCAATATACGGATCCCATGCGAATTAATAGTTGCAAAATGGTGTCACTTTCTTCAGATATAAAAACCTTAAAACCCTTATGTTTTTCTCAAAACAAATTCCCCTTTCTTTTCTAGCTGATCTTTTCTCTAACTTCTCTGTAGAAATTTAACTAGAGAACAATAACATGATGAAATTGCAAAATTCTAGGCCAAAAAATTTAATCAACTATTGGAAAGTTCAAACTTTTGCAAAAATCACCTTAAATTTGTAGAATCTAGCTGTTGTAGTCATTTCGACTGTTGTGTTTTTGGTTGAAAATTTTAAATTTCAACCAGGATATTCAATAGAACCCAAAAAAACCTTGAACTTTGAATCTAAACCTAAAAAATCATATCAAATTTCAGAAATTCAAGCCTAAAATTCCAATCACAACTAAAAATTTACCAACCAAGAATCAAATCAACTTTCCCAAAATCCAAAAATTTCGAAAAACTTTACAAATCAAAAAATCAAAATCAAGGAAAAATCATCCCAGAATTCAAACCCAAAAAATCCAAGCAAACCTAAATCACAAAATCCTAAATTAAAATTTCTCAAAACAAAATTCTAAAAAAACCAAGGTCCCCAAAATCTCAAGTGCTTAAAATTCTCAAAATATTTAGCGAGACTAAAGGCTCAAAAACCAAAAAAATTCGCACAAAAATTTCTAGAAACTAAAACAAAAAATTCAGATACCATAAACCAGAAAAAAAAAACCTCCAACAAGAAAGTTTCACTTTTTGTAAATTACTTTTTTTTATGTTTTTTTATTTTATAGGGATTCAATCCTTCTTTATTTGGAAAAATTCAATTGATTGATTTCAGGGATTTGATTTTTAGGTGATTTGATTTCATGTAACTTTCCTTTTTCATGGAAATTAGGATTCCTAAAATCATAAAATCCATTAATCTATGGTGATTTAATTTCCAAATTTGATGCCCAGATTTCAAAGACGTTTTCCCTCTCTTTTTTTTTTTAATTTTCCTTTCTTTTTTATTTTTTGTTTTTGACTTTTGACTTTGTTTTACTTTTTGACTTTTTTTGAAAAAAAAACATTAAACTAAAAATAAGATCAAATTAAACTTAAAATTAAAACCAAAGTTTCACAATCGAACTCAATTTATAGTCAAAACTCGAATTTAATTTTGAAAAAATTCTTAAATGAAATAACGTGTCTATAACGACATCTTCTACTGAGTTTATAGCTTCATCCCTTATAGCTTTGCAAGCTTCTATGTCATTGAGGTTGTAGTTTATTGTGAGATTGTTGCTAACCATCTATGTAGATGGGTAAATATATGCTTTACTTTTCCCTTTGATTTCAGTTTATTCCAATTTAATATAAGCATGATTAGTTTCTCACTTACTGCAACCTAAGATATTATTTTTTTTTGTTGTCCAATATGCTAACTAAAATTTTGTTATTACTATGAATTCTTGTCATTTTTTTAAAGGGGTTTATTGTTCAATTTCTTGTATCGCTATCTATTACTATGTTAATCACTATGCTGGAAATGAATATGCTAGTTATTACTTTTTTTTCTTTTTTTTTGTGAAATCATCATGGTTATTTATGTTAATCTCCTTTCAATCTTAGCTTAAGCCTTTCAAGTTTCTTTATTCTTTTTAAAGGGGTCTAAGATATTAGCTCTAATTCTTTCTATGTTATTTATCCATAACACTTACTTATTTTTGTAGAATTGTGCAAATTGCTAGCCTTAGTTTTTTAGGGTAAGAAATTTTTTTATTTGATGATTTGTCATTCTTTGAGTACTAAAGTAATTCTTTTGATCTCTAATTCATAAAATTCTTAAAATAAATACACAGTTTAACTATGTTTTATATCTGATTTGAACATCTTTTTCCATTATCTTAATGTGAGGAAATCTATCTTTTATTTAATTTAATTTCTCTCCCCCGGTGCTGAAAACTGAATGTAAGAACTATGATTTTCTCTATGGGAGAGTGCACGAAGCATCAGTTATTTTTATATTTTGTGCATTGTTTATTTTATTTGTTTAGAATTCATTGACTTTTGGTCTTTTATTGGAAAGTGGAAGCCCATATTTTTTAGTTGTTTCATCCTAATTAATATTTTTGTTATTGGGTAGTATTGATTCAATAATGTCATGAAATCTCAATTATCTTGTTTATAGTATTTGATGAACTAGTTTACCAAGGTTCATTTGTTGGATTATCCAGGAAACCATCAGCACAAAACATGAGGCACATGCTTGCGTCTGTAATATTTCAATTACTTGGAAATAGGGTTGTACATGAGGATTTTTTTAAATTATATTTATGAATAAAATAATAAATAAAATAATTTTATAATTAGAAATGATAAAGTTGTTACAAAAAGTATAAAAAAATTTTATAAAATCTTTTTGTGACAATAATAGTCATTATTACAATAATTAAAATTAGTTGTGATAAAAATTTTGCACCGATAAAAATTATTGTTAAAATTTAGAAAATCATTGCAAAAATAATTTTACCAATGACAATAATTGTTATGTAAAAGATTTTTCAATGATTATAGTCGTTAAAATTATTTATCAAAACAACAAAAAATCATGATGCTAAACATAATAAACAACTATATATGAAAATGTTGCAAAATGTTAAAAGGCAACAAAAATAATATTGTTACGAAAAAGGTTTTTGTGACCAAATTTTATGGTTCCTAAAATGAAATTAAAACAACATTAATTGTTATAAAATATGTTATGTAACCAAAATAATATTGTTACTTAAGAGTTTTTATAACTAATTTTTATGGTTATTGACAAAAAGTTTAACAAACAATATTTAATTGTTATGAAATATGTTATGTAACCACAATAAAATGGTTATGTAAGAGTCTTTGTATCGAAAATTTATAGTTGCTAAAAAATGTTAAAACAGCAACTTGAAATCGTTAAGAAACTTATTATGTAATCAAAACAATATTGTTACACAACATTTTTTGCAACCAAATTATATGGTTTCTAAAATAAGTTTATACAATGCTATTTGTTGTTACAAAATATTTTTTTAGCAACTACATTTTTTTGTAATGAAAAAAATTTAGCAACAATAAGTTTATGCAACGCTATTTGTTGTTACAAAATATTTTTTTAGCAACTATATTTTTTTGTAATGAAAAAAATTTAGCAACAAAAAAAATATTGTTATCAAAATTTTTTGTAACCATAATAATAATGTTACATAAAATTTTTTGTAACCAAAATCTATTATTGCTAAAATAAATTTTGTACAATGATTTTTATCATTGTGAATATATAGTTTATATAGCAACAACTAAAAGTCGTTGCAATATCTTTTTGTTTTAATGACACTATAAGTTGTTGCATTAACTCCTAAACAATGGGGTTAATAGCAACAACCCTGTAATGACAAAAAATCATTTCAAAACAATTTTAATAACGATAAAGATTTACTTAGTAACGATTTTGACCATTGCTAAACATCAATTTTCTTGTAGTGTAAGTTTTATTAATTTATCTAATGAATTAGAATTAGAATTATATCCTATAAAGGTAAAATTATCCATAAAACAATGTTTCTATTCCTTTAAATTAAACCCTATTTAAATGATTTTTTATAATCAAATATACGTTCAAGATTCTAGTGTGTATTGATTTTAAAATTAATCTTATTATTTAATTTAACATAATTATTTAAATAAGTTTTTTTTTTTGTGAATGATACCAGAGTGTCAGCACATCATATAACTTGGGTTGAGACTAAGGCAGACTTATCCAAAAATAAGATGGGCCTATCCTTGGTCCAAATCCACTAAATAAATGTAGAAATAAGGTGGATTGGAATAGGGAGATTGTTTTCACACTAGCTAGAGAATAAGAGCATGAATATGGATGAGATTATGGTTAGATTCATTATTATGTAATCTACAGGAGTAAATGCATTCACATGTAAATCCCTTAATTTTAGGCACAATTCTAGCAATACAATCTAAAAGTTACCATGCTTAGAGGGATGTTCCTAGCATATATATTTTCTATTATTCTTTGGTAGAAGGCAGAATAGAGTTTCTTTATCTATAAGCAATATTTTAGATTGTTCTTCAAGTTTTATATCTCTTAGATGGATTTTCTGGAATGGTGAACTTCTATTATTTTGTATCCTCGATTAGAATTCTTAGGATAGTATTTATGCATCCCTTAGTTTTTAATCTTATCCTTTTTAATCCAATAATTATATTTATTATTATTCAAATTCTTATGAACAGTTTTCTTTGCGGGTTTTTTTTATTTACAGTTAATCTCCACATCTAAAACATCAATTTCTAACATCAATTTGGTATTAGAGCTATGGTAGGTCATTTTCATCAAGCACCAACAAAAAAAGTTGAAGCCAACATCAATGTTGACCGACAGGATGCCCTCATAAAGAAGATATGACAACAAATCCTTCAACTACAACATCAGCTACATATATAAGAAAAGAGAGAAGATAAGAAGATAACGAAAAATAAATGAAGTAGATGAAGAAGAAACCAAGACATGCCATGAAAATAACAATGATTTTGATGATAACACTCTATCTCATCCATAGTAATTCAGATACTATCTACACAAAAACCAATTTCAACCTAGTATATTCAATTCGAAGATAGAGATTCCTGAGTTCGAAGGAAAAATACAACCTTAAAAATTTTTAGATTAGCTACACACGATGGAATGCATATTTGAATACCATGATACCCCTGAACATTGTAAGGTAAAGCTAGTGGCCATCAAACTCATAAAGCATATATCCTTTTGGTGGGAAAATTTCAAAAAACAAAGGGAAAACATGGGCAGGAGAAAAATTACAACTTGGAAAAAGATGAAAAGAAAGTTGAAGAGAAAGTATCTTTCAGACAACTTCTAGCAAGACATCTTCCTTAAGCTTCATAACTTGAAACAAAGGATCTTTTGGTGAAAAAATACATTAACAAAGGAAGCACGTCTTAGACCAATGTTTCTAACAAACCCCTTTCAAATTTATCCCTAAAGAAGGAAAGAGCTATTCCCAACAAACCACAATTTAGTATTGTCAACACTTAAACTTAAAGAAACTTTAAGTGCCAAAGAGTTAAGCATATACATTATGAGTGTCAAAATCTTAATATAGTTATATTGGTTGAATATGAAGATCTTAAAGATGCTAAAAGAGAACCTAGTACCTCAAGATCTTAAACAACGTGTTAAAAAAACCTATGGTGATCTTGAATCCTTACTTGTTATACAATACAGCTTGAGTGATATGCATGTAGAAGAAGAAAATTGGTTACATAAGAATAAATTTCACAATAAATGCACTGTTCGTGATAAGGTATGTGAAGTGATTACTGATAGTGATACCTTTAAGAATGAGGTATCCACTTTTTTGGTGTAACGGCTAGATAAAAAAAACATGGAACATCCTTATCCCTACAAGTTGTCATGGTTACAACATGGAAATGAGATTGAGATCAACAAACATTGTTTGGTTGCATTCTCTATAAAGAAATACTATTCTATTATGGTGGTTGTGGATCTTTTTTACAAGATGGTAAATTTTATTCCTTCTAACAAAACCATAGATACTTATCATGTTTTTAATTGGTATTTCAAAAAGAGAATAAAGTTACTGATACTCCAAAGTCCATGGTGTTCAATCGAGATTCCAAGTTCTTAAGTCATTTTTAGTACACCCTTTGGAGGAAGCTTATTATTTATCTTAATTACAGCCCTTATCATCATTCCCAAACTGATAAAGAAACTAAAGTTATCAATCACAGCTTGAAAATTTTCTTGAGTTATGTAGGCAAGAAACTAAAACAATGGGAACTTATTTTACTACAGGTGGAGTTTACCTACAATCATTCACTAAGTCAAACCATTGGTTACAGCCTTTTTGAAATTGTTTTTAGTAAAAACACAATCTATCCTTTGGATTTAAGTCAACTTTATATTAACCAACATTTTGATGGAGATGTAGAAGAAAAAGCCAAAAGTATCAAAATATTTCATGAACAAGTTCAGAATAAAATTTTGTAGAAAAATAAGAAATATAAAAAGGCAATAATCATGCATCAAAGATATGTAAAGCTCAAAGAATATGATTTGATGTGGATTAACTTACAGAAAAAGAAATTTTCTCTAAAGAAGTTTGACAAATTACAACTTAAGGTAGATGATCAATTTAGAGTTTTGTAATGCATTAGGGAAAATGTCTACAAGATAGAGCTTTCTGACACTTATGAAATGTCTTTCACCTTTAATGTTGCTGATTTGTCACCCTACCATGGTGAGAAAACTAATTCAGACTTAAGGATAAGTCTTTTTCAACCAAAAGACATTAACACCAAAGTGTCTGCACATCATACAACTTGAGTTGAGACTAAGGCAGACTTATTCAAAAATAAGATGGGCCTATCCTTGATCCAAATTCACTAAACAAATATAGAAATAAAGTGGGCTAGAATAGAAAGATTGTGTTCACACTAGCCAGAGAATAAGAGCATGAATATGGATAGGATTATGGTCAAATTCTTTATTACGTAATTTGCAAGAGTAAGTGTGTTCACATGCAAATCCCTTGATTTTAGGCACGATTCTAGCAATGCATTCTAAAAGTTTTCATGTTTTGAGGGATGTTCCTAGCCTATATATTTTTTATTATTCTTTGGTAGAAGGCAAAATAGAGTTTTCTTTATCCTTAAGCAATCTTTTAAATTATTCTTCAAATTCTGTATTTTTTAGATGGATTTCCTAGAGTGGTGAACTTCTATTATTCGGTATCCTCAATTGGAATTCTTAGGGTGGTATTTTTGTATCCCTTAGTTTCTAGTCTTGGTGGTGAACTTTTATCCTTTTTAATCTAATAATCATATTCTGTCATTATTCAAATTCTTATGAGTTGTTTTCTTTATGAGTTTTTCTATTTGTAATTAATCTCCACATCTCAAACATCAATTCCCGACATTAGGGAAAACCTAAAAAATTGAAAGTTCTCATTATGATACACAATATTGATGTTTTAGTTTATCAAATAAATCATTTCCTCTTTGCATTTTATTAGGATTCAAAGTTCATCTTTCAAATGAATAAGAACTCGTCCCTTCAAAGAACCTACATTTGAATCTTTTATTTTGTTTGGTTGGATGGAATGATCATTTCATTCTTGGTCTATTTCATATTCATTACAAATGCAACTCTATTCAATAGTTTGGTTCATTATAAATTTTGTTATATGATATGTTTATACTAATTAAAATAATATTAACTTTGATATATTAATTTAAATTATTAATATTAGAATTGATTAATATAAATGATAATAATATTATTAATATGATATTATTAATAATTAATTATATATAATAAAAACTAATATATTAAAGGAACTAAAATATTTTTAAAATTTAATATTTTTAAAAAACTAAAAAAATTCAAAATATTTTTTGTATTAGAGAGTTTAAATTTCAAATTTTGTGCAAATATAAAGACTAAATTTCAATTTTCGTGTAAGTACAATGATAAATTTTCAAATTAAGTATGAGTGCAAAGACCATTTGCATAATTTAACAATAGATTTCATCAATCTTACTTTCCTCATTAGTAAGTCAATACCATGTCATTAAAGTCAATGCCATGTTAGCATGGTTAATGGCCTACATAACTCAGCTAATTTAATGGAGATCAAGTAACACTGTTATCAATTAGACAAACATTGTTAAATTATGAGGATCTAATTTCTACAAATTATTATATTGGAACCAAAGTTTAAATTTCATGTAAATATATGGCCTAATTGCATAATTTTACCTTTAAATTTTGACTGAAACAATCCTTACAGGTGCACAATAAAGATATAAATAATACAATACTCCTTGTAAGTTATTCAAATTTGACTTGATCATTATCGAGTGGAGATTGAGTTGAGCTTCTTACTACATCAATTAGGCTTGACTTAATTATATTTCTAATTGAAAATGAAAGAAACTTTGATGGCTAAGCCCACTTAACAACTTATTAATGGTTTGTTTATATGACTGATAAGATTAATTTTGATGAAATTAAAAACAGTGGCGCAGTTAAGATTAGTTACTATAACGATGATATTAAAATCAACGATAGAATGTTTGGATGCAAAAACATTAATGATTGTATGACATATTAGAAAAAATTATATATAATAAAAATTTTAAATTATTTAACATTTATAAAATTATTAAATAATTAAAGATTATTAAATAATTTTTAATAATACTTTTTTTAAAAACATTAAATCAATATTAAACACTAAAAAAACTATTTATTATTTATATTAATATTTTAAAATATTTAAAATTGTATTACTATTATTGAAATAATTTTTTTATTAATATAATAATATAAAATACTAATATTTAATATTAAAATATTAAAATATTTTTATTATTAAAAGTTATTTAAATAATATTAGTATTTATTATTAAAATAATAATATAATACTATTTACTATTGAAATATTTAAAATATTTATGTTTCTAACATACAAAATAGAAATATTTAAAATTAAAATGCCAAAAGACTTTTAATATTAATTTTTTAATTTTATAATTAAAATTAAATAAAAATATTTTTATTAATATGATAATGTCTTAAGCCAAGTCAAATCAAACTCGCATTTAAATATCATGTTCAAGGTCTGGATTAAATAGAATTATAAAAATATTTAAAATTACAATACATATTAGAAGACTTTTAATACTAATATTTTAAAATTTTTCATTAAAATTAAATAAAAATATTTTTATTAATATAATAATATTTCAAGTCTAGTCAAATTATGTTTGAGTTAAAAAAATCATGTTTAAGGTCTAACTTAAGTAAACTATATAATCACGAGCTTGATAAGGAATCTTACCTATAAATAACTCTTTTTTGAAAATATCTTTCCTTTTGAAAAGTGTAAGGCAATTTTTAAAAAAATGACCTCATTTTTTGTTTATTAGTCAATCAATTTTCTACTAAACAAACATAAAAAAAAATAGAAATGTCTTTTGGAAAATCATTTTTTTAAAAACAAATGGAGCCTAATATTTTAATAAAGGGATGAAAACAACAATGTAATTTGTGAATTTTTTGTACCATGTATATGTGTGTTGTTTTGGAGGTCATTGGTAGCATGACCCTTTAAAAAATTTTTATAATATAAAACTGGCTTAATATAAATTTCGATCCTTTTTTTCAATTTGATTCATTATTTGGATCCTCCAATTATATTTTATTCCACCCATGCACACTAAGCAAAAATTGAAGGAAATTATGTATCAATATACAGAGTCAAAGCAATGAAATTTTAAAATTTTTAACTAACTAAAACCAATATCAATCAACATGATCATGCAAACAATATATATACAAAAGCATGTATAATTTCAACTAAGAGTATAGACATCTCATTTAGTCCAGGGTCAATTTATATTTTAAGATTAGGCTTTGAATTTTTTTAATTGTTTTTGGTATTGCATTTAGTTTAGAGTTATTATTATTATTTTAAAAACTTATAAAAAATGGAAAGAATTATTTTGCTAAAATTTGAAAAAGGTTTAATTCTAACTAGGCTATTAAATTGAAAATATTTTAATTGAAAAAAGACTATAAAAAGGAATTGGTTTGAAATGTGGATTTGGATTAAAAATCCAAGATTAGAGTTAGTTAGAAGATTCAAACCAAGAAAACTCATTTTCCTATTGTAATTGGGATTATAGGCCTATAAAAAGACACCATTACGATCAATTAGAAACAATCAAGAATTAATCAAAAAAATAAAGAGAGAAAGAGTAAAAAAAAATGTAAAAATGCAAAAAAAATTAAGAGTTTTTTTTTAGTTTTTTCTAGTGTTTTGGGTTTACATAATTAAGATTTTTATTTTGGGAGTTCCATGTTGGGGAAAGGAGTTGAGAATAAACACAAAAGAGAGGCATTCAATGAAAAGTTTTGGCAGCAAAAATTTCAAGGGTTTCAGGTATAGGTTTTTGTTTGATTTTTGTTTAAACCAGAAAAAAATGCAATCAGCATAGGCGAGGAGTGCTAGCAAAGCCATAGGCTATTTTATAGAGAAATAAGAAAAAAAACAAAATGTTGAAGAAACAAGAAAAGTAAAAGGGGACTGACCTAGTTTAAGGATTCAATCCAATAAGAAGCCCAAATCATAACTGGCTCTAACAACCAGCAAATTAAAGTGAACAAGTACAGTTACAAAGGCATACGTGCTTTGGAATCAATTGTAGTGCAATTTATTTGGTAATTTCTATTTCTTCTTCTTTATTTATATATCTATTTATTTTACTTAATTGTTTATTTTTTTAATGCATATTTAAAATAATTTTTTATTGTAAATTCATGATTCCTACCAAAAGATTGGAGGATTTAAATCTTAAATTATGAATTCTACCAAATGATTGGAGAATTTCATAATGAATCATTTGGTAGAATTTCATAATGAATTTTTGAAAAATAATTTTTCAATTCTACCAAATGATTAGAGGATTTAAATTTTTAAAGTAAATCTTACCAAACTATTAGAAGATTTAATGATAATTTTAAAAAAAAAATTTGTAAATAAGTTTTCAAATAAAAGTTCCACCAAACAATTGGGGGATATGCATCAATATAAAATCCCACTAAATTATTAGAGGATTTTATTGATTGATTTTTTTTAAAAATGATTTCATAAAAAATATTTTAATAAATTCGATGATAGAGCCTCTTCAAAGTGAGACACGACTCTCTATGAATACTCCTGAGGTGAGAAAATTATCTTAAATTATTATCAAATTATTTAAGTAATTTTAAGAATAATTTTCAATAATAAATTTACTAGGTAAATTACAAACATATTTTAAGGCTTTTGGATAACACAAAATCAAGCTTGTACCATCCTTTGGGTGGGTAATATAAGGGTGATATAACCTTCCTCATACATAACTATACTTTCAGACCTAATCATGATTTCATAGACATGAATCTATCTTTTAAAGATACCTAAGTAAATTTTGGGACATTTCTTTAAAATAGGACAAATTCAATTAGATGGCCAATTGCACCTATATAAAAAGATTGGTGGCAACTCTTTTTCTATTAATACGTCAATGAATCTATACATTATGATAGTTTAGCAACTCTATTAGGGAAGAGATCGAGAGTCAGGCCAGTAAATGATTTCTTGTTATCCAAGCCTAACTTAATAAATTTAAGAATTTTTTTCCTTGTTTGTATTTTATTTATTTATTTATTCATTTTATATATATGTCATTCACTTCCATCTGCATAACATGAGCTCTATACCCAAGCTTTATCCTTTAAGAGAGAGTGAAGTACCTACACTTTTATGAGATTTCATGTCTCTGTATGGGCTAGCAAAGTAATTCAAGTAAATTGAACCCTTTTTCACCTGCAGCCTATGATAGGTAAAGATTGGAGTATCTTACTAGTTTGTGATGAACAATGATGTGAGAACAATTTGAGAACCTTTAGATTTAATCCAAATCACATGTGGTAAAACATAAAAAGCCAACCTTAGGTTAAAGCCATATCTATCCATTATTAGAATGTAACCCTAGTTAGGACATGTGAATGAACATTTTGAGCTTTATTTTATCTTTTATTTATTGTTAAGTTGTTGTATGTTGTGTGTTGTATTTTAATCTAGCATCACTAACATATTGTATTTTAATACATCATTAACATATGCATTCATTCATGTATTATAATATGAAAAACATTAACACATGTATTCATTTATCCATCATACATTCTTGTACATACATTCATGTGTTTATGCATCATAATTTGTTGTGTTAAGTATTCAATACATTCATTCATTCATGCATATAGGATCCTTAAAAAAGTTAAGTTTTAAAAAATTTTAAATACTTAATAATATGAGCATGCTAGTTGTGATATACAAGATTCAAGAATAGCTCCACCATCAAGAACCTTACTCAAACTACCCATCGTCAATATAATATTAAACCTGAGCCAGACAAATGAAACAAAAAAAGGTAAATCATATGGAAAAAATAGAGAAAGCCTAGGAAAAACTCAAATGGGAGTTAAGTAAAGTTTTAAAAACTCTAAACAAGTTGAACAAAGGGAAAACCATTGAAGAAAATGCTAGCCTACAAGACCATTTATCATAAAATGTTGTTGATCCTCTTAGTTATGGCCTATATCAGGCCCAGTTTACACAGGGCATTCCACCATAGCAATTTACATTCCTTGCAGGATGTATTTACACAAGAATGCCATCTACATCAAATCAGGGGCATTATCAAAGTTTTATGAACCTCTTTTTTATTGAAAAGGCAATAGATCCAATCCAAGTCTCCAACTTAGATGATTTTAAAAAAAAGGAAAAATTAAAGTTGAAGGAGGTTGAGACTCTAAAAGACTCAAAAGCTTACTAGAAGATGAACTTGTTGGAAGCAAGATTACGAACTTTAGAGGAAATTGATTTTTATGGCTCTATGGATGTGATCGATTTTGTTTGGTTCTTGATGTAGTTATCCTACCAAAGTTTAAAGTCTCAGAGTTTGATAAATATAATAGTACTAAGTGTCCAGTGACTCATGTCACTATATACTATCGAAAGATGACTACTTATACTAGTGATGAAAAGTTATTAATACATGCATTCCAAGACAGCCTTACTGGCTCAACTACTATATGATATGTCTAGCTAGATAGGGCTTGTATTACTTCATGAAAAAAATTGACAAAGATATTTATTACCTAATACTGGCACATCATAAATTTGGCTTCAGACCATCTTTTTTTGTAAAGTATGAGAAAAAAAATTAAGTCATTCAAAGAATATTTTCAAAGGTGGATAGAAGTAGCTGCCTAAGTCAATTTACTTATAACTAAAAAAAAACTATAGTATTGTTTATGAACACTTTAAAGGCACCTTACTATGAGAATATGATAAGAAATGCAACGAAAAACTTTGCTAATGTGATGTTTTATGAGAAATTATTGAAAATACCATCAAGAGTGGCAAACTTAAGGAAGAAGAAATCATTAGTACAAAGAAATGAGGGATGCCTAAATAGAAAAAAACTAAAGCTCAAGCTATGAATTCTAAAGGGCAACAATTTAGAAGCTATGCTTCATATCCACCATCGATTTATCCTGCTTACTACCCCACAGTTAATGAAATTATGCAAGCCTTTTACCAACCTATGCCACATCTAATTTACCCACCCATTTGCCAACCAACTTTTCAAACACCTACATATTGGTCTAGTCTTATCACTACACCAGCTTCAAACCTAATAATCAAGCAAGTGATTTGAAAATATCTATGAACAACCAAGAGAAAGCTCACATTGATCATATCCCTATAACTTGCATTAAACTATTCTTAAAACTATTCAAGAATGACTTGGTTCTCTAATCCATTTAGAACCAGTAAAGTCACTTTATCCAAAATGATATGAAGCTAATGCCACTTGTGATTATCATAATAGAAATATGAGTCATTTTATAGAAACTTAACCTATTTTTAAGCACAAGGTGTAAAGTTTAATTAGAGTAAACTATGTGAGTTTTGATAAGTCAAATGGGCCGAATATTGGTAAAAACCTTTTGCCTGACAATATAAGGGCATAATTTTAATAATGATAAGGATAGTTAGAGCTATTTGGAGCTGTTTGTCATTTTTAAGAATTTTTTTAGACTAATGTTAAGATTTCTTTATGTGTTAGGATTTCATTTTATTTTTTATCATTTTAATAAAAATGACAAATATGATGCTTTTTCATGACATTTCCTCTTTCAAGTGTATCACCATTATATGCTTTTATCTTCTCATATCTTCTTTTATACCCATTTTTATATTTCAAATAGTGAATGTTTAGACAATAATGATTATAATATGGGATTCAATTTTGGAAACTCATTCATATTGATAAACTTGATCTGTGAAGATTAGTTATGCAAGTTGTGTAAAAAAAGTTCAAAAGCAAATTATGAAGATTGTTTGACCATTAATTGAAAAGTAAAAATAGAGATGTCTCATAAGCATGTGGTCCTTTATGATGTTTTTATCCACAAATCTATGTTTAATAAAAGATCTTCAAAGAAAGTATTTATATTTGAGATGAGAAATGGTCATTTTTCTCTACCTTTCAAGAAAATGAAATTTATCCATTGTTACCCCTTTGAGCCTATTATGATTCTTTTTCTAAAAAACTCTAACTAAGGATCACCCTTTATATTAGGGGGTAAATTTTGGGAAATATTTATTTGTAAAAAACAAAAAGAAATATCATAAAAAGTCTCAAGGTTGAAGGTTGAAAAAATCCATTTATTAAAAGAAAAACAAATATCACAAATGATCTAGGGGGTAATGTAGAAAGAACTCTTTTTGAATAAATTCTTCTTGAAGAGAAACTAATGAAGAAGAATAGATGTGAAAAAGAAAAATATGAAATATGAAATATGAAAAGAAAAAGGAAATGTGAAGAAATGAGGCAAAATGCCAATGTGCTTCAAATGATGAATCGATCATTTAGTTCATAACCCTTCAAACACATGTTTGAGCCTATTTTATCTTTTTTTTTTCACATTCCTTCCCTACATTACATCCCGTAAAAGTTTATTTTGATCAAATATGAATGCTTGAATTAAAGAGTTAGATATTGAACTAAGGCATACTTACGATAAGACAATGAAACCACGATTTGTTCTAGTGTTTTAGGATTGGTTGAAAATTAGATAGGGATGTAACTAATGAATGAAGTGAAAAAAAAAATGAAAAGAAAAAGGAATAATAGAAAAATAAGAAAAAAATGAAAAATGAAAAAGATGTGAAAAAAATGAGGAAAAATGAAAACTCAAATTGAAAACCCGAAAAAGCAATTTAGTTAAAAAAACTCAAGCAGAAAAGATTAATTTCAACTGACAATTCTACTGAATTGAAGCATGGTTTGATAAGCTCAATGATTTGAGAATTCAATGGAATGAGTTTTTGATAAAGAATTCTATATTAGAATTCAAAATCATTTGATTATTCATTATTTGTTGATATCCCACCCAAACAGTTACCGTGATTTACTTTTATTCATCTTTGATTTGCTTTTTATCAAATTTCTTTATTCCCTTCAATAGTAAATACCCAGTTTCTCTAATTTTTGTTGTTCTTTACTAATTTTGCATCCCTAGAATAAATTGAGGAAATGTATAGTTGCATTACATTTGTTATAAGTTGAAATGATGATAAATAAATGAATGATAATATTCATAAAAGAGTCTTGCATTCATTTGAAAGGAAATCTAGAATGATAGGGGCAAGAAGAAAATGAAATGAGAAAAAAAAAGTTTGAGAAAATGTTTTGCAAATATAGTAACTAAGTGATGAAAATAGTGATGGATCAATCAATGGAGTTTGTAAGTTTTGAGCAAGTGATGGAAATGGTAATGGATTAGTTGATGGAATATGTGCGTTAATTCTGAAATCATTAGTATTGAGAAGCTAAGAAGAAAAATTATGAATGATGAGATTAAAAAAATATGATGGGGCAGTTATGATCACCTAAGAGATTGAAAAAGAAATATTTGTAAGCTTAAAGAATGAAAACAGTGGAATGATTTTGAAAACATTTTTTGCCACAATTAGAGTTGCATTTATTAACATTGCATTCATGTCTTACATTCATAAACATTGCTTTCATACATTGCATTCATAAACATTACATTCATGTAATTTGTTTTGGTCTTGATCTTGAAATGGTGAGAATGTGAAATATTTTTACTTGATGATAAGCTTTTCCAAAGATGAGACTTTAATCTTCAGTGAAGGATAATTTTCGAAGATAAGATTTTGATTCCTAATGGAAAATTTTTGGAAAAATGAGTAAGATAATAATCCTCGATTGAAGAAATATTTTGCAAAAATAAAGCCCTTTGATGAGATTTTGATCCTTGTATGAGGAAAACTTTGCGAAGATAAATTTTGAAACCTTTAGATGAAGAAAATGAGTTTGAGAATAGTTAGTAAACCTTGGTTAAGGAGCTCATCCTATTTTTAAAGTTTTATAGCCTCTATTTAGATGAGTTTTTTCATTTCAAGTTAAGAATCTTTGATATGAATCCTTGAGAGATTGAATTTTAGATTTGAACTTTTCAATTAGGAATCTTTGAATCTTGATGTGAATATCTAAAATTTTTAAATGTGAATATTTGAATCCTTGATGCCAATCACGAAGAATTATGTAAACCTTAAGAACCTTTTAGTGAGAATCTCAAATCTTCGATTTGAATATTTCAATGAACCTTTAATCTCTTTCAAATAAGAATCACCTTTTACATTTTAAAAGTCGTTGAGCCTCTGATGATAGAAGCCTTTTTTTATATTTTTCAAAGTTGTTAAGCTTTTGTCCACATGGTTTTATTAGGATGAGATTTTAAAACTATTAAAAAAATCTTTTTAAATGCGAATCTTTGACGTGAATATCTAAAATTTTCAAATGAGAACCTTTGAATTTTGGATGTGAATATCTAAGATTTTAAATGTGAACATTTGAATTTTGGATGTGAATTTCTAAGATTTTCGAATGTGAATCTTCGAATTTTAGATGTGAATCTCTAAGATTTTCAAATGAAAACTTTTGAATTTTGGATGTGAATCTCTTAGATTTTCAAATGTGAATATTTGAATCTTAGATGTGAATCTATAAGATTTTCGAATGTGAATCTTTGAATCCTTACAAATTTTTAAATCTCTTTGAAATCTTTGTGAATCTTGAATCACTTCCAAATCTTTGAATCTTAAATTTTTGTGAATCTTTTAAATCACTTACGAATCTTTGAATCTTAAATTTTTACGAATCTTTGAATTTTTGAAAATTTTGAATCTCTTTGAAATCTTTACGAATCTTGAATCACTTGCAAATATTTGAATCTTAAATTTTTTTGAATCTTTAAATCCTTACGAATCTTTTGCAAATCTTTGAATTTTTACAAATTTTGAATCTTTTGCAAATTTTTGAATCTTTTTTTAATCTTGAACTTTTGTAAATCTTTGAATTCAATTTATTTGTGAATCTTTGAACTTTGAGAGAACCTTGAATGTTTTGCAAGCCTTTAAAGTTAAAGTGAGAATCTTTGAATTTAATTGCAAACTTTTGAACTTCAAGTTGAAAATTCTTGAATTTCAAATTACAAATATTTAAATTTTCAGTTGCGAACTTTTGAATTTCAGTTCTGAATTATGAATTTTTATTGTAGATGAGAATATCTAGATTGATTTTGTAACAAGTTCGAAGGTAATGGGTGTTTGTATCTTTGCACAATTTCTGTTTCATAAAAATTACACAAAAAGGGACAGTTGTAGATACCCCATTTAGTCCGGAGCCAATTTATATTTTAAGATTAGGCTTTAAATTTTTTTATTTATTTTTGGTATTGTATTTAGTTTAGAGTTATTATTATTATTTAAAAAATTAAAAAATAGGGAAAAAATTATTTTGCTGAAATTTGAATAAGGTTTAATTCTAATCGGGTTGTTGAATTGAAAGTATTTTAATTGAAAAAAGATTGTAAAAGGGAATTAGTTTAAGAGGTGCATTTGGATTAAAAATTCAAGATTGGAGTTGATTAAGAGATTCAACCAAGAAAGCTCATTTTCCTATTGTAATTGGGATTAGAGATAAACCACATTATGATCAATTAGAAACAGTTAAGAATCAATCAAAAAAATCAAAAGAGAAAGAGTAAAAAAAAAACAATAATTAAGAGTTTTTTTTTTAATCTTTTCTAGTGTTTTGGGTTAAGATAATTAAGATTTTCTTTTGAGAGTTCTATATTGGGAAAGGAGTTGAGAAGAAACACAAAAGAAATGCATTCAACCAAAAGTTTTGGCAGTAAAATTTTCAAGGGTTTCAGGTATAAGTTTTTGTTTGATTTTTGTTTAAACTAGAAAGAAAGGCAATCACCATAGGCGATGGGCACTAGCAAAGTCATAAGCTATTTTATAAGGAAACAAGAAAGAAGACAAATTGGTGAAGAAGCAGGAAAAGCAAAATGAGATTAACCCAATTTGAGGAACTAATCCAATAAAAAGCCCAAATTCTAATTGGTTTCAACAATCAGCAAATTGAAATGGGCAAGCACAATTACAAAGGCCCACGTGCTTTGGAATCAATTGTAGCCCAATTTATTTGGTAATTTCTATTTTTTCTTCTTTATTTGTATATCTATTTATTTTATTTAATAGTTTCTCTTTCTTCTTTTATACATATTTAAAATAATTTTTTATAGTAAATTCATGATTCCTACAAAATGATTGGAGAATTTAAATTTTGAATTATGAATTCTACCAAATGATTGGAGAATTTCATAATGAATTTTTAAAAAATAATTTTTCAATTCTACCAAATGATTGAAAGATTTAAATTTGAGTTAAATCTTGTCAAACTATTAGAAGATTTAATGATAATTTTTAAAAAAAATTTTGTAAATAGGTTTTCAAATAAAAATTCCACCAAATGATTAAAGGATAAGCATTGATATAAAATCCCACCAAAAAATTAGAAGATTTTATTGATTGATTTTTTTAAAAAAATGATTTCATAGAAAATATGTTAATGAATTCAATAATGAAGTCTTTTCAGAGTGGGATACAAGTCTCCATGAATACTTTTAAGGTGAGAAAATTATCTTGAATTTCTACCGAACGGTTGGAGTAATTTTAAGAACAATTTTCAATATTAAATTTACTAGGTAAATTACAAACACATTTTAAGGCTTTTGAATAATATGAAATCAAGTTGGTATCATCCTTTAGATGGGCAATGCAAGGCTGTTATAACCTTCTTTACATGTAACCATACTCCAAGACTTAGTCATCGTTTCGTAGACATGAATCTACCTTTTAAAAATACCCAAGTCAAGTTTGGGACATTTCTTTAAAATAAGACAAATTCAATTAGGTGGTCAATCACACCTATATAAAAAAGATTGGTGATGGCTCTTTTCCTAGTGATAGGTTTACGAATCTATACATCATAACAAAAAGTTTTACCTTGAATGCTGAAATTCTTTTAGTTCAATTTGGTGAACTTTTAAATAGTTTCCCAAGCCAAAAAGATACCCAAGTGTTTAGCCTATAATAGTAATCCAAACAAATGTTTGTGAAAGAACCTCCTTTAAGATATGGTAGAACTCAAAATCACACTCTAGCTAATAAGTGTTTGTAAAATCTGTTATATTCTCTCAAGTTTTATTAAACTCACTTAGCTTGTTTTTTTCTTGAGTAAAACTTGCTAATTACTTACAATAATAGTACAAAATGGGTGATGGCTTGATATTCCTTTTTTAATGGAAATATTCGACCAACCTTGGGTTTAATGCATGAGATGCATATTTCTATAAATAACCCATGCTAGCTGAATCTACCAAAACAAGGGAAATCTACTTCTCTTGTTTTATTTCTCTAATTTTTTTGTCAAACCAAAACCAAATTAAGTTCTACTTAATTTGTACCAATTTTAAAATTTCGCAATTATCTTATTATGTGTGATCCATTAAGTTTTTTAACATATTAGCAATAAACACAAGCATTATAAGTCTTAGTATTTGGTTATTGATGAAACAAACTTTTTGACTTCATCATTAATTCTCCTATTAGCAAATCTTATATTTATAGATTATGATCAATGTTAGCTTCATTGCCATAACCCCCAATTGCTAAAGAAAAGTCAATATGGCTTGATAACTTATCTATAAATGATCTTAGTATATAATTAATATCTTTTTATCATATAGCATCTCGATTTGAACAATGAATATGGTTTAGTGTCTACTCAATCTTATTCAATCATATTAAATCTTGTCCTTGACATTAACTTACAAATAAGTTTTAGAATAATTCTAAATTCGTATTCACTTTGACCAAAGATTTTTCAAGTTAATTCAATCAAAACTAGTTGAGGTACTCTCTTGATTACACAAGGTGATGAATCTTATCTTGATTACTTCATGCATCTTCATATGCCTCATCTTATACCCAAAAATACTCCACTTGAGCATTTTTTGTTATAATCATAAGTAAAGTCAAAGTATAACATTCATCATATAAAATCATAAGTAATTTCAAGTTAAATGATCACTTATACAATCATCACATGATAATGTAGTTATAAACACTATATGAACTATCATATAGCATTCTTATATCGGATTATGTTCAATAAACTTGTTTTTACAACAAGTACTTACATGTTAACTCAAGTTTATTCAAATTTCAACTTATAAAATCGATTATTTGTTTCATAAATAAGAGTATAATTATATATTAGTCTCAATAACTTTTGTCAATATCCTCTTATTGATAAAATATCAATTAAGAACTATTTTGAAACATATAATTTTTATACAATGATAATTTTATAATTATAATTTCCTTACAAATCTTTATTTATATTCCAAAAATTTATCATGTAAGTATTAATATTGAAATATAAGTAAATAAATTTAATAATAAATAAATAAAATTTTTATAAGATATCAAATATTAAAATATTAAAAAAATAATAATATTTTAACTAAAAATTAATTCAACTTAAAAGGATAAATACCGACAGAAATTAACTCCATCGATCAATGCAAAAGGAATCGTGATTTCATTTGCACCAATTCTTCCCACTATTTCATAGTATTATACTGATTTTGACCGGTAAAAGTGTACTTTTCTGTTGATTGTATAGAGTAGGGCCTATAATTTACTCAATTAAATTCCTCTCCTTTCGGAAAAAATTATATATATAACTTCGAGGAAACCCAAAAGCCCATATTTCATTATTTGGGCCGGTAATAGAGATAATTTAGAAAAAATAAATAAATAAACTTCATCATGAGACTTTGAGAAGAGGTAGGGGATGAGACATCTGTAATTGAAAGGGAAGGAGGCGACTTCGAGAGAGACATGGAACCTATGACAAAAAAATGTGCTTATCAAAAAATGACATGTACACAACATCACCCAGCGCAAAGATCAAACACTACCATGCAAGCAAGTGGAAGGGGAAGAATGGTTTTGTATTTTTTTTTTTTTACAAATTTAAAACGCTTTTTCAAATTTTTATCAAAAATAAATTTTTTTATTTTTTTAATTTTTCATCTATTTTTAACCTGAATCGTATCTACTTAATTTACCTAAAAAAAATTATATGTCTAAATCTTCTTAAATTTGAACTTCTAAAAATTTAATTAACATGTATGTTAGTTGAGTTAATATACAACTAGCAAAACTCTATTTTAAATTGATAAGTCGGTAAGAAGAGAGAAAATATGATACAAAGTTCAATTTTTTAAAATTTCATGATCAAGCATGATAACTTAGTAGTTTATTTTTAAAAGTTGCTTTCTCGTCAACAAAAAATGTATGTCATTCACCACAATCAACATTAACATTTAAAAAAAAAAAAAAAATTTGAAGATCTCATGTCCAATGTTAACGTTATTTTTGTTCAAATGGTCACTCCCTAGCCAAATTTTTCATGTGACTTCTCTTTAGTAAGATGTGTTTGACATTTTTCATGATTTCCAATAATATTGGTGCGCACAAAAAATGCAAAACATAAAAAAAAAATTGGGACCATAACTTGATCGACAAATCAACAAAATAAGATTCTATCCAACATTTTAATTGGAAAGCACTAATGCATTAGGAGGTTTGTCGGAACACAAAGAATAAGTTCCCACTTTCCGACCTCAATACATGACACACACCATCTTTTCTTAACATCGGATATGGCTTGCATGTGGGAATGGAATGGGCTATCCTCGACTGCTCCCTATCACGTATTGGGGTACAGCAGTTGAAATGTGCTATGATGATTACCCCCAATCCGTGATATTGCTTTTCAAGCTGTGTTTCGACAATGGCTTTGGAGTTGGAATAAAGAGGAATCACACTTTACTATTAAAACCAAAAATATTCGTGTCTGGTCTTGATTCGTCGTTGAAAATTGAGTTGGTTTCACAAGTAGTGGAGCTGTCAAATGAATATTGGTTTTGGATAGAGAGATAGAAATGCATAATAAGTTGGTTTTTCTTTTTTCCACGAATTCAAAAAATGGACGGCATATAAGAGGAAGAAGCTTTCAAGTTTGAACCATACAAGTGGAGTATTTTATCAACGCTAAACCAACATGTGGACAAGGACAATCCTTTCCTTCCACTCCTGTCTCTCCACATCATTTCACTCTCAAAAACAAATGCCCACAATTTGCAGAAAATAAAAAAATAAATAAAGTTAAATCAGCTCCAAATGCTTTGTCCTGCATGCCATCCCCCAAAGCACTTCAGATGACAATTGATAGCCTTGCTTGCTGGTGGGTACCACCTCTACAAGAAAGCTTTAATTCTCGGCCATACAATCAACTCGTTTCTTTGGTAACTAAAATTGACTTGGTAACCACTCATAAAAAAAAATCATCCCTCAGGGCATCTCAATAAAGCTCGAGGCTTAATCAATTTTAGCTTTTCCAGTTTGATCAAAATTATTGCTGTCCTCAGATTCTGGTGATTAGCCCTTTCGCTACAATTAATGGAGCCCCATCCTAAGATTCCTTGATGATTTTTTTGGTAAGTAGGGGTGGAATAGAATTGTTAGACGCATTTTCTCAACCACAAGTTTAAAAAATTTGCGTGCTTTAATATCACAGAACTTTCGTGGAAAGGGCAAAGATTAATGTAGTGGGGCCATTCATATCATGGTGCCAAATTCTATCTTCATAAACTACATATGTAAAAATATTGGGTCATAGTTTTCTCTTTCTAACAGCTTTATATATTAGCTATTTGCTCCCAAACTTAGACAATTCAATACTGACTCTCGATCGACCAAAAATGTGCAAAGGTTTACAACAAGGAAACAAATCAAGTTCTTGTCCGAAAGAGGGTGTCTCACCTAATGCAACCAGGGCTTCAGGATTGGTGAATTGTGAGCTGTGCAACTCCAGGGCTTCCCTATATTGCCCAGCTGATGATGCATATCTCTGTAGGAAATGCGACTCATGGGTTCATGAAGCTAATTTCTTAGCTCTCAGGCACATCAGATGCTTCCTTTGCAATACATGTCAAAATCTAACGCAGAGATACCTCATCGGAGCTTCACATGAGGTGCTGCTTCCAACAATGGTTAGTTGGTCAGAGAGAAGGCAGTGTAACTATGACAAGGAAAGAAAGCATTCAACAACGCTTAAAACACCATTTCTTTTTCTTTGACTGTCATTTTTTTTTTTCTATTATGCACCTTTTGGTTATGGGGGGATCTTGTCTGGTTAGTCTGAGGTATCATTGTGGAATGGAAGAAACTAGAAAGAGATTCCTGTATGGTTATATACATGTATACAATATATAGCCAAAGTCAGAGACAAGAACAATACTGGAATCATTATCTTGATGTAATCCTCAGTATTCTGTAAACCAGATTGACTTTATCGTTAATGCATTTTTGTTCTTAATTTGCTCTGCACAATCTCATATTTAGCTTTCTTTATAGTTAATTTGGAATTTAAATCAATGGAATAGCTTATGGATGTGCGTTGATAGATTCTGTTATGGTTCCTTGCTATTTGACCAAGCTTTAGGTTCTGGGAACAGAATTGATCATCAGTATATAAAACAATTCACTCTTTTTCACTGTTAGGAATCCAGTTTTTAGGAATTTTACCAGTATGAAGTTCACTCTCTAGGATAATAAAGCATTTTCTTGCAAGCATGGTTATTTTATGATCTCTTTTCTTGCTCAAATATGTTGCTAAAAGAGGATAAACTAGAAATTTTACAGCAAAATTTGTATGACTGCCGGTGCTAAAGGCAAGAGAGACTAAGGCCAGCTAACATTCCCACGAGGTCTAAAATTTACCTGAACCATTAGTCGCTTAGAAAAGTAAAAAATGATCCATCTATTTTAGGCCCTCAATTATTTCAATGATGTACTAAAATGGATCTGTTTGCCTCAAATAAGGCAGAAGCTTCTTGGAACAGCTAACCCCAGTTGATGTGTTATTTTCCTTCAATATTAGTAAGCTAAATATTACAGAACCGTTCAATTTACAAGTATGGTCAAAATCATGACCATCAGCAGAAGCAACAATCTCAAACTAAGCACTCACTACTATGGGGTTCCCAGTAATAATTAACGACAAAAATTGCATTACATCAGAAAGAGGGTTATGGAGTGAGGGACGCATCAGCGTACAGGTTAATGTCCCATGTGCTTCATGATTTCATCAGATGATGTCTGATTGGTGGCCCATAGAATTACTCAAGTTTCTGAGAAGTTCAAATCATGAGCCATGCTTTGGTTGTGCCGTCTTTATGGTGTTAAAAGGCGTCATATCTTATCATCATATGAAAATATCAATGATTGATGCCATTCATGAACCAGGTGATCACAAAATTTTCACTTTTCTATCTTCACAGATGGAATCTCTGATCATCAGTTTAATGTCCAGACCAGGTCCTTCTCGCCTTCAATAGCCAACCAAAACATGTTGTTCTGGTTAATCAATCTTTGTCATCACTTCTCTCAGACACTCCTCTATACAATTTGGTTAACGCATCCAATACACAAATGAAGGGAAACGAAGTCAAAGTTAACCGTATTCCAATCTCTCCCGAAACTACGACATCCTCTACCTCTTTCAGGTAAAAATTTCTTTTTCTTTTATATAATAATGTATTTATATATATATATATATATATCAAATTGGTAAGGATTAAAATATCCTTTCATTTTTTATTTATTTCTATATATGATCAATGATTATAGAGGATCCTTTTTTACCATTATGTATAAATAGGCTATTCTATTTGTACATAGATGGAAAAGGGCGCATTAACTCTCTGTTTGTCCATTAATTTGGTTTCTTTTATCGCAGGATAAATAGTTTGATTGCTCGCAAAGCTTATAACTTTTCGATTTAGACTCTATTAATTAGTAATTTTTTTTAGGAGGTATATTATATTCCAATTATAGTCAACTGTTTATATTCAATTATAACAAATCTTTTATCCTCTTATCTTAAATAAATTGCCTTGGGGGGATAGCAAGAATCGAACTCGCGAAGAAAAATTTTACCACTAAATTATATCCGTATTTTCAGTCTTGATTCTTAATATAAAAGAATATTTGGTTAGAGCTAGAAAAGATGCTTTCTTCAGTTATATATCTATATATATATAAACCTGTTATCCCAAGCCAGCCAGTAAACCAGCTTGTATGACATCCTAATGCAGAGTACTAAAATTTTGGTAGGTTTCAAAAAATAATGGCACATTGTTGCCCAACATGTGGTTGCATTTTATATTATTTTTGTCACAACTTCACTGTGTTTTATGTCAGCATCTTACCGTTATTTGATTCCTTCATATACATGGTACATTATCCTTGCTTCCTTTCTTGTGCTTTAAAGAGAGGAACAACTTGCTTCTGCCACTGACTCAGCTATTTCAAGCAATCTCCATATTTCATTCTTGATAGTTCATTTCATCTGCGGCTAAAAAGAATCATATATAACGAGAACATACAGTACTCAAAATACGAGAGACATCAAAAAGATAAAAGGTGATTTATTATTATGCCAAAGTGATACTCCTTATTTCAATTGGATGACTATGCATCAGTGCTTATTACAGGGAATGGAGCTGGTGCACCATACAAAGTAATATAACCAAAATTGACTTGCAACAAGGGTTTTGCCTTGTACAATGGAGATTGAAAGGTGACAAAAGCAAGATGAGGGTCTTGAGTATTTGGGAAAGGCAAAAGAATCTGCACCAAAGGCTGTGACTTCAGGGTTCTTCAGAGCCAGTTGGACATCTTGGTGTGCGTATCCTTTCTAATTTCCTGCACACAAACAATAGAATAACATACTCTGTGGTGAATTGAATGTAACTGCTTTTTTTTTTTTTCTATGGGTAAATGAAGTAGAAAAGCATCATGTCAATTTCATTAGGATGGCATGTAAGCAGTGGTTTTACATGAATAATTTATTTTTAAAAAGTCTCATTACCAATAATAAGGAACTATAACACAAGCATAATTGAGGCAGTTCATAGATCGTCAGGGATGAGATCAACTAGCTTGAGGTGTCCCTAACTCAGATAATTTGAAGTGGCCAGCACAATATATCTGCCATTGTACACATGAAACAGGCTTATTGTAATGAAGCCAAATAATCCTCATAACAAATGCAAACAAGATCACCTTCACCCACACACACAAACACAGAGAGAGAGAGAACCTATGGCAGCATTAAGTTGGAATCTACAGTTTACTGCTCCTCTCCGTGATCAAGAAAGACTAACTAAACCTGCAATAATAAGTACAATTGAAAAAGCCTAAGTTGAGCATGTGTGCAAGGAAATGACCTACTAAAAATATTCTAAGATAGGAAAATTATAAAACCTGCATAAGTTCATGTATTAGCTATTATTATCAACATTTGCAATCTGGCATAAAGCAAGAGAAATGATGATTTTGTCAGCTATTGAGTCCTAAGCGATGAATTAAAGGGTTAACACTTGAACTTAGAAAGTGCATGCAATATGCTGCCAATGCTGTGATTAACCTCTCTGTGTGCCATATTAGTGCAAAGTCGATATTCAAAACTTCCGCAAAAACCAATAACTTTTTACAAGATCTCCTCTAGCAGAAAACTTGTTTCTTACAAAGCTATCCAATCTGAATTTCCTGTTAACCTTTCCTTAAATTATAGACCAAATAAATGCAGGCTAATATGGAGATGATTAAGCTTTTGATCTGTTTATTTCTATTCTCTTCGCTCTAACATAACTGGTTTCTTAATTTCTTCAATGTAGTGTTGTAAATAAGCTCTTTAGTTCAGCAATTTGATCCATTATACACCTTTTAGTTCTTTGTTGCTAAAATAGGCTGTAGTGTCAATGTCAATTTGCCCACACCTAAACAAATTAATTGAGGATAAGACTTCAAAAAACCTGAATCACAAAGTGCCAGTTACTAGCTGAGCCAAGTAACTAGCATTTTGACTTCACTGGGTTGGATATATATGCCATATTCAATTCTAAATGATAAGATGTAACTACTTTACTGCATCTTTGTATCTTCAATGCTTATCATGTCATTACAAGTAACATTATTTACAAACATTTTCAGGTGGACTGTATATTAATATTATTAAATCTGTTACCTTCAAGATTGGGGACATGATTTTATAATGTGGCTTAGAAGTTCCGTGCAACAAGAGGATCATAATCATATGCTTCACCTGCTTTCACAAATCTGCCTTTCACACGTTTCCTAGTGTCAGCCCTGGCTTTACGAGAGGCGTATCTTATTTGCTTACCAAATCTGTAAATAACAAAAATGAAAAACCAGTTAGGACTTTAGTATAAGCAAAATTTGTCATATGATCACCCTAACCATGTGAATAAATAGCTATTTAAATGTCTTGACTGCATACTAAAAAAAGATGCAAAACACCTCCTCCATCTAATATTGGGAACTGAACCAATAATCATTAAACAGAGAGGTATTATGTTTTTGTAGTCACACTAATGGCTTCAATGCTGTAGGTCAACTTTCAGTAATTAGCCATTATTTTGTTCGAGGAAAAGTAAAAGAGTAATCGTACTTACAAATTACAAATGATGATTTCATATGTTTAAAAGGCAGTCTATACTAAAAATAACAGACAATATTATGAATGACATCCCAAAAGAAGTTGTTCTATAGAGTGTCAGATATTAAAACAAAGTGCTGTATGATTTCGGAGGACAGGGGAAACTAAGATCAACTTAAATGAGCAAATTTCATTGCTAAATGCCCTCAAAACTTTTTAACCCGAAAATGAACTACGTCAGTCATATTAACGTAAACACAGAATGTAAGCTTCACTTTCTAGGTAATAGAGATAAGAAACATACGTCCTTGTTTTCTTTTTTTCATTGTATCTCATCTTTGCTTTGTCCCTTGCTTGTGAGCAACAAGCTTCGAAATTTGATTCCCATGGGGAGTCACCAGTTAGAAAAACTGGTGATAATCTACAGTCTTGATAATCAGCAGGGCTATTTTCCCCTGTAACATTGGATGGTAGTGAAAGAGCTATGGTTGAAGGAATTTGACCAACAGGATATCCTAAATTGATGTTTCTGTTACAACCAGGATTTATAAGCATGAAATTGGAAGTGCCAGTCATGGCAGCTATCACACTAGCTGAACCACCAACTTGAGAGGATGGAAAAGGTACGCAATCCTTTTGTCCTGCTGCTGATGCCTAGGAAGATACACAACAGTGGCTTGTCAACCATGAACTGGACAAAAAAACTCTTATCTACTTCAATAAGGAAAGGTGGATAAAAACAAGAACAGAATTAAGTATGTAGTTGCAGGTTTGTTATTACTTCACAATATCAGCAAGAGGAAGTATGCCGAATACACAATAAGCACAAAACATGGTAAAACGTCTTATCAACAAAATAACATCAACTATCATGCCGGTCTTGCTTCTAATGAAAGTCAATGATTAGTCCTGACAGGTTAAAGTCTTGATCCTAACAGTTATTAACTTAATCATGTTCCAGACTTTTGTAAGTTACATATTAAATGCTTATTCCCTTTCCTTACCATATGTCTGATAGTGTTAGATTTTGTAGAACAGAAGATTTAGATTGTATTAAAAAGTATGATTTGCACATCATAAAAGTTGAAAGTAAAGCATTGAAATGAGTTTGCTATTGCAAACAAATGCTGCAAATGGAGGTGACTCAGGACACAGATTGTTGGTGTTTTATCAAAGCACAAGGCTTCATGCTCCAGATCTTGGTGAGGGGGCATAAAAGCAACAATATTTTGACTGTACTTTATATCATAAACAGACTATTGGATAGAAATATTAACTATAGTAGATGGATTTTGGTCTATTATCCCCTCTCACACCACAGTGAATGATGCACTAAAAAGTAGGATTTACAGCTCTAAGTATCAGTTCATAAACTTTTTATGAACAACAACTCGGATGTAAATGCAATATTCACAATACTAAAAATTAAATTAGAAAATGGGAAGGAAAGCAATAGAATATATAACCTCTAATGTGTTCTCAATAGGACCATCAGATTCTGTTACTGATAAGGTTTTGTCCATTAATATGCAGTCTGTCCCAACACCCTCAAACTGGTATCTTGTTTGACCTTGCGAACAGCCAAATATCTTGTCAGCAGTTTCAAGGATTAGTTGAACATCATTTATGTTGAGATCTTCGCAGAGATCATCACCATCAGGCACTTTGAAATCTTTGAGGTCAGAATGACCCTGCAACAAAGGAGGCAAAAATATGAATCATGTAGCGTCTGAGATATAACAGATCCAAAATCAAACATTCCAGAGGAATCAGCTCAAATGTCACACACAGCTATCAAATAACTGCAGCTTGCAACCATGACTAAATAAAAAAGATCCATTATATCAGAAGAACGAAGTTATTACTTGAATTCAACAGTTTCCATCACCAATTCAAACAAATTCAGCAGCAAAAAGCATTTACCTTTGGTATATTCAACTCCTCTGAGAAAATAGGTTCTTGATCTCTACAGTAAGGCATGTAATTTGCATTTGTTGATATCAGAGAAGATGGCTCCATGCATTGCTTTGGTTTAGGACAAGAATCTAGTTCATTTAACTTGATACCAGCCAATCCAAATGAGACCCCTTGTTCTCTTTGATTCAAACAGGAAGCAAAACAATCGTCATTAGCAGGCAAAGCACCAACAAGCAAAGCGGCATCAAAACAACCGGGAGAAGAAGCATCAAGAACAGAAGACCAGATTCTTCTAAACTCAGCCAAAGAAGGACAACCTGTGTAACAATTCAGGGCCTCTCGCCTATGTCCCAAACTTGAGCAACCATTGCCATTCCAATCACAATCTTGACAAAGAGATAATTTCTCATCTAAGCATCGAACTACTGCAGATTGAGAATTGCATTTCTCACACAAAAGTGAACGAGCATGTCTACGTGACAACAAATTTGCAGAGTGAACACATCCGTCACAGCTCAAGCAAAGCCGAGCTGAATCTGATTTACAGTAAACTACTGCCCTTACCCCTCGACAAAAATCGCATAGAGGTTCCATACTACCCCCCCTCAGACCTTTATTATCTTTACCAAAATACTTCTCCTAACTTGAAACTAGTAAACTGGAAAATCATGGCGGTAATTCTCAACCCCAGCAAAAACAAGTCTTCATCATTAAAATCAGCATAAACCCATAAAAATTATGTATAAAGAACTGCTGATTTGAATCATTTGAATGGTTAAAAGCATAGAAAAAGAATCAAAATTGAGCTTAAGCTTTACCTGTTCAACGAAAAGCACCAAACTCCCGCCTCTGAATCAGTATTGCTTGGATCAGTCAATGTCAAGGAACACACAATCCATTAATGAAAGCAAATAGATATGAAGGTTTATTAAGAAAAAGCAAATAGAGTGAACAAAACACAAGAACGAAAAAAAGATGAACAGTGAAGAACACTAGGCCCTGGTTGGTTACTGGAAGTTAATGTTTCAGAAATCTGCAGTTGGTAGCGGTTTATTTATTCGCGTTTGTCCTAGTTTGTCTGGGCGGGTGCCACGTGGTGCAATTTGAGCTTCGAGAATGTGATACTCTGGGTTGATGTGGATATAAAATTTATTGCGGTCAGCCGTCTTAGTCGGGCGGTGGAGAGGATCGTGAATAAACCGAAAGATGAGGTGGTTTGCTGAGAAGATTGATCACAAACTGATTGCCATGTCAGAACCCAGATATCTGCGGGTTTTTCGTTTGACCTTTGAGACGAGTATGCAGCCCTGTATCTCGAGATCAAAGATGGACACGTGGCTCATGTGTCTGAACGATTTTTGATTTGTGGTAGAGACATCGCTGATGTGGCCGGCTAGTAGTGCTGAGTTGGCTTTTGAGGTTCTAAACTGAATTCGTTTCGGTTGCAGCTTCACTTTTATTTCTTACCTCGTTGGTTCTAGTTAAAGGTGTTTATGCATAAATGAATCTAATAATAACGTATGCAATGTGATATATAAATTTTAAAAATATTTAATATAATATTTAAATTATAAATTTATTAATTAATATAATATATTTTTAAATCATTAAATTTATGATAATATTTTATTGATAAATAATTTTTTAAGTATCATATTAATTAATAAATATATAGTTTAAATATTATATTAAAGATTTTATGTTAATTTTTAAAATTTAAGTATTATATTATATATTTTATTACAATTCAAAAAATATTCATAATGTTAGCCTTATTTTAAAAAAATTTATATTCAAGATCTGTGTACTTAATGAGTAATTGACCTTTCTACAGAATCGATTATTTGTCCATACCTTCGAGCTTTATAGACAAAAATTTTTAAGTTTAATTGATCAAATTTGAATTATTAATTAATTAATTAATTTTAATTTTAATTTTAAAATATTAATATTTTATTGTTATTATTTTGACTAATTAATAAGCAAAGCTTCAAAAGTGTCAATGTACCCAATTCGATTCAACTTGACCCATAAACATCTTTAGTGAATAACTCGACTCATCAATAGATCTATTCTTGAGTGTTTCCATGATTTTTACTTTGTCATTTTGTTTATCATTTTAATTATGTAATGTAAAACAATTAATCCTACTTTTTTATATCAAAGTAATAAAAGTTGAAAGCATATCATATGTAATTATTGTATTTCAATCAATCAATTAATTATAATTCAAAATTATGTAAAATTTCACTAAGATATTATGTAATGTTCACATTTATAATTGTAGATTCTTATATAATTTTTTTATGATTTATAAGATTGTAATAAAATTATATGAGAAATACTCATGTAAAAATAATACTTACTAGAAAAATGCCCGTGGTAAATTTTTTTTTTTTTTTGCAATCTCTATTCACCGTATTTTTTTTACAAAATTTATCTAATTAAAAAATTAAAAATAAATTAAAAATTAAAAATAAATGGGAATCACATGTGAATATCTTAATAGGACTTCTTTTACATAGAATTTATCCAATAAAAAGAATAAATACAAAAAAATCAAAAAAAGTGAAAATTAGAAAATGAAAAAAAAACAAAAAAAGAGAAAAAAAGAAAAAAACCGTATAAAACGTGCCACATTGATACCCATATTGAGTTTAAAATATTAATTTCTTAAATTAAAATAAAAAACTTTATTAATACAACACATACATATGTATACAATTAAATAAATAATAAAATATATACTTTTATTTATTTCTTGAAATGGGTAAAGACAAAATACCCTAAATACGCTTTTTGTTTTTCTTTAAAAAACTCAACATGTCTCAACTTAATCCCAATTTAAAAAAAATGTCCCTTTATCAGATTAAGATAGATCGAAATTTATCGACTACCAATTATTTTGGCATCTCTATCAATTGACACATTTTGTTGCAAAATTTATATAATTAAAAAAATATGAAATTGGAAAAAATTGGATTCCATGTCGGCAACTCTATTGTTTTTTTTTTTTTTTTACAAAATTACTTTAATAAAAAGAAAAAAACACAAAAATGAAAATAAAAAATAAAAAAAATAAAAAGAAAGCTCATTGAAGTACTATGTGGATATCCTAATTGAGTGGAGACTCATCGAAAATGAATTGTTTTACCATTCTTATCCGTCGACTCCTTTAGTTGAAAAGTTTATTTAATTAAAATATAAAAAAATGAAAGGAAAAACAATATATTAGGGTGTCACGTACATGCCTATGTAGGTTTTTTTTTAAAAAATTACATAGATTAAAAAGAAATAAAAACAAAAAAGTTTTTAAAAAGCAAAAAAAAAAAGGGAAAAAAGGAAAAAAAAAAGTAACACATTCAGACTTTCAATAAAGGTTAAATAAGAGCCAAAATAAATCAATTTTATATAATGAATAAATAGATGGATTACATCATAATTACGTATAAATATAATATTTTATTAAATTAAAAATTAAAAAATATCTTTATTAATGTAATACATACATATAAATAAAATTAAGTAAAAAATTAATAGATAATATATATATCCAAGACTATACGAAACACCATAAATATACCTCCAATTCGATTTTGATTTTTTTAAATAAACTCAATTCGATCGCACATAAAAAGGCGCATCAATTGGATCCGGACAAACTAAAACCCAACATATACAAGTTATTTTATTATCCAAACCTTCATTGATTTTTTTAAAAAAATTTATTTATTGATTTTTTTGTTAAAAATTATCTTATTAAAAAATTTAAAAAACAAAAATTATCAAAAAGGAAAAAAAAACAAATAGATTGCAACTTGCATGTATCCTTTAGCTTTTTTTAATAAAATAATGTAATTAAAAAACAAAAAATTAAAAGAAGAAAAAAATTAAAAGACAAAAGCAAAAAACAAAAAAACAAAAAAAAGAAGAAAGTCGGCACGCGATATTAATAATAATGAGTTTTTCTTAATATCTCTTTCAAATTATCAAATTAAAAAATGAAAAAATAATTTTTTAATAATAATATCAAATGGATTCCACATTAAAAAAGTTAAAATATTATAAATATTTTATAAATATTTAAAAAGAAAAAAAAGAAAAAGTAAACAAAAAATGATAAAAGAAAAAAGAAAAAATAACTTAACAAATGATATACCTTTCGTATCAAGTTGGAGAGAAAAAATTTTTAATTTTAAAATTTTTATTAAATATATAAATTTGAAAATAATAGTAAAAAGAATAAAATAAAGACACAACACTCCTTCTAAAAAAGGGTTTTTAAACTAAAAAAGGAAAGAAAAAGAAAATGGGTCACACAAAAAAGAATTTGAAATCTAAAAAATATTTATTAAATGTATAAAACAAGAAAATAATTAAAGAAAAAGAAAAAAAATGTAAAAACAAAAGGCATACCTTTGGTATTAAATGGTTCTCACACAAAAAATTAAAATCTAAAAAAGGTATTTTAAAAAAGTAAATCTAAAAAGCAAAAAAAATTTGATATAAAGGGAACCTACCTTAAAAAAAAATTAAATCTTATAAAACTATTTATTAAATATTAAAAAATCTATAAAATTATAAAAGAATTGAAAAAAAAATCAAAAGCAAAAAAGAAAAAGAAAAGGGAAAATGAGAAAGTGCCACGTGGTAAACCTAAAAGGAGTTATACATGAGTTAAATTAACCATATAGACTCCCATGTTGGCTTTATAAGAGAGAAGCCTTTGATTTAATGATGAAAAAGAATCTTGACGTGGCAATTACGTTGTAATTATTCTTTTATGAAATTATAAGTGTAAATTATAATTATAATCAAATATTAAATCATTGAATAATCAATCAAATATTACAAACTAACTAACAATTATAACATTACAAGACAAATTCAAAATAAAATTGAATTAAACCTACACACAATGAAATTTATCTTTTAAAATTGATATAAATTGTAAATACTTTATTTTATCCAAAAATTTATAAGAATTTAAATGGATTTTAATTGTCAATTGGGTCTTAATGCAAAATTTTGAACCCAATAATCAAAAGGCCATAACAATTTTTTATTTTAGGTTTTGATTTAATTTTAATCTTAATTTTATTTTTGGTCAAAGGAAAAATAAAAATGTCAAAATTAAAAAAATGTGGAAATTTGAAGGTCTTAATTTAGAGAATCAAAAATCCGATTTTGTGGTTTAATGGTTGAATCAATTATGGAAATACTTTGATCTCAATCTTTGTAAGTAAGGAAAAATCACAAAAGATCCGGTGAGTATTAAAATTAGTCCAAATTGAAATGAGATTGATTCCTATAAATGAGACAATCGACAAAATAAAGAAGAGAGCAACCAAGTATATATATCCTATAATCAAGACCAAAGAAAACACAGAGAGAAAATCGAGCAAATTCCTAGCAAGCTCTAGTAAATCCTTTGTGCCAAGTTTTCATACCCATTCCCTACGGTCACCATCCCATTGCCAAACCAACTAGCCAAAAAGTTCATTACCACCAAATTGTCTAATCCTATCACCACTTGAATCACTAGAGACCGAGTACTAACAGCACCTTCGACAACCAAACAAAGCCCACTAATACCCGAATCCTTACTATTCCAATCCCCTTAAATCACTGTTATAGTCATTTTACCGTAACCATTGCCACCACTGAAAAACTATACCCAGCAGACACATAATCAGCCCTACAGATTAAACCTAATCGAGCCAACCATTAGCTAGTTCAAGCATTAGAAATCACCATACAGGGTAGAAATACAATCATAATAACCCAAGCAATCAAGCAAGATATAAGCAGTTCATAATAGAGAAAATACAACAATTATAGAAGCAAGCATGCAATGAAAAGTTTTAAGGGCTATGTAATATTTGGTTTTCGATCAAAAGAGCTTTTAGGGGTTTTTTTTTTTTTTAGGAATTCGCAGAACATTTAGAAAGAAAAGTAAGCTTGGCCAATTGGTGACTGGAAATTGCAGAGGCACAAGGTAGACCGGTGATTGGCAAATCAACAATAGAACCTTGTCGATCTCTAGGTTAAGATATTTTAAAAGCTTGTTGATCTCTCGGTTAAGATCTTTTCTGGTTTGGTTTTGTTATTGAAATGGGTTAGTGGCTAAAGGATAAAGCGAGTGAGGAGATTTGAAAAAAGCTTCTTCATACTAAAGATTATGATTTTCGACGATTGATGGTGGCCCATGGTGGTAGAAACGATTAAGGCCAACAAGAATTCAAAAGTTTTGGTTGCTAATATTTTGAAATCTGGGTTACTAATATTGGGAGTTTCCTAAGAATGCAAAGAAATAGTGGAAACAAAGAAGAAGGAAAGTTTCATTTGTTTTAAGCAATAAGGAATGGCACCGTATAGGATTTGGGGTGGTTCAACCCGGTTTGAAGACCTGGTTCAATTGCAATGACCTGCTAGCCCGTGGCCTAACCTAATTTTAAACTTGTTTGCTAACCTGTGGTTAATTGAAGTTCAGGGCTGGCAAGTTTTAATCCAAGCCCGTGTTAGGCAAGCCAAGATTGGAATTAATCAAGGCCTAATCTTCTAAGCCATTCACTAGCCCAAGTTTGTAATAGGCCTGAGCTTTGTCCTGAAATAATTTTGAGTTTGTCTTCGTCCATTAAGGTAATTTTTATATTTTGTTTATTTGTATATTTATTCATTTATTCACTTATTTTTTTTATTACTTTATATGCATGTTTAAAATAATATTTAAAGATTGTGAGTTGAAAATGATAGTAAAATTTTTAAAAAGTTTGATTTTTAAAAAATAAAATAAAATCTTTTTAATTTTACTAAATGATTGAAAGATTTAAATTTTGAGTTGAATTTAACCAAATTATTAGAAGATTTAACTTTTTTTAACATAAAGCCACACATAAATTTTCAAATAAAAATATCACAAACTATTGGGGGATGTAAATTGAAATAAAATCTTACCAAATAATTGAAGAATTTTATTGATTGTTTTCAAATAATTGAAAAAAAATAGTTTTCAACAAGCTTTATCAACATATTGGAAGGCTCGTGGTTTAAAAAAAGATTTTACAAACATATTAGAGAACTTTATGATTATTAAGATTTTTAAAAAAATAGTTTTCATCAAATTTTACTAACATATTGAAAGATAATTTTTAATAAAAATTTTACCAATATATTGGACGATATTTTTGAAAATAAATTGTTATTATAAAAAATATATTGTGAATCTTCAATAGTTTTTATAAAAAATATATTGTGAATCTTTTCTAAATTTTACATTATATTAGAGAATTTAGATAAAACTTTTCGATATCAAGGTTCTAAATCTCATTTGTTATCACAAATAAAGTTTTTTTTAATTAAATGAATCCAACAACGGAGCTTCTTCAAAACGCGACAAACAGTCTCATTGAACACTCCTAAAGTGAGAAAATGTTCTTAAATTATTGAGAATATATTTGAGTAATTTAAGGAAAAATTTTAAATATTAAATTATTCAGTAAATTATTGGGCGCTATGAGGGTACCATAACTTTCCTCATGCATAACCCCATTTTTGAACCTAAATCTAGTTTCGTGGACTACAATTTATCATTAAAGATATTTAAGTCAAATTTAGGACTCCTCTTTAAAATGGGATAAATTAAGTTAGGTGGTCAATTACACCTAAACAAAAATAATTTGTGGTAACTTTTTAAGTCTGTGTCAGTAATGGATCCATCGATCTATACATTATGACAGTTTGATGACTCCATTAAGGATGTCGAGAGTTAGGCTACTAAATGATTTCTTATTATCCAAGCCTAATTTAATAAATTTAAGAATTTTTCTTCTTGTTTGTATTTTATTTATTTATGTATTTATTTCATATCTATCATTTATTTGCACATACATAACATGAGCTTTACACCTGAGTTTCGTCCCTTATGAGAGAGTAAAATGCCTATACGTTCAAAAGATTTTATATCTTCGCATAGGCTAGCGAAATACTCTCACTCAAATTAAACCATTTTCGCTTGTAACTTATAATATGTGAATATTAGGGTGCCTTACTAGTTTATAATGAATAATGAAGTAAGAACCAATTTAAAAACCCTTAGATTGTCAAACTTTTGAACTAGCATATCAATAAACCTTAAGGTTCCGAATCCAAGTTAAAGCCATGCCTTCCTTGGTGTTAGAAAATTCTAAATAAGATACATGATGTGACATTTATTATTCTGCTTGTAAATTTATAAACTGTTCCTTGTATATATTATATGTATACTAACCTTTTATATTGTCTCTTGTATATATCATGTTTACTGATCTTTTTCTTTTACTATATATGCATGCATCACAACATTAAACCCTTCTTATTCCATTCATGCAAACATGCATATGCATTATTCTATTTCATTTTTTCATATATTAAAAGATGTGAATGCCTAATTGTAAATTAAAGAGTAATTTTTTTTTTTAGTTTTTTACATAGTTGTGAATATGAATTTTTATTTTTTTACTATGTACTGCATACATGCATCCATGTAAACATCATTATATGTATATTATTCCATTTGTTTGAGGCAGTCATTGCCTTTCTTGTTTTGTATATAGTTATGAATATGAATTCATTATGTATTGCATATATGTATTTATATATACATCCATGTAAATATCATTGCATGTACGTTATTTCATTTGCTTGGGAAAATCTTTACCTTTTCAATTTTGTACATAGTTTTGAATATGAATTCTTGTTGTTACTATGTATTGCATACATGTATTTGCATATATATCTTTGTATGTAAATTATTTCATTTGTTTAGGATAATATTTGGTACGTAAATATGAATTTTTGTTTTTCATTATGATTTGCATGCAGGTCTTTGTATATATTTTCTTCATCCGTTTGAATTATTTGATAATAAAAGCCCATATAATTTCTTTCCATGATTGAAAAATGTTCTTTGTGGAAACAATTTTAAGAGAATTGTTGATTACTACCAAGAATGAAATATATAGTTGTTTCACTTACCATTTTATACTTTAATTCAATTGAACTTCATATCATTCAAAGCCTGACTTTTCAAGTCCCATGATTTTGATTTGCACTTAACAAAAAAAAGATTTCCAAGTCGATAATTTTCATTAAGGCTATGAGCAATGAAATTTGCAAAAATCTTTTTTGGAAAATTCTTTGTAAGCTAATATATGAGGCATTTTCCTAAATATTCTAGATTTTGATAATTTGATAAGTGTCAAGACTATTCCAAACACATCATTACCCATGTTTTTTCACAAAACCTAACCTATCCAATTTCTTCTTTGAGGCATAATTAATTATCCAAATTTTCCAATATCCTTTCTTTTGGATGGCATCGATTTCATCTCTTGGTGTGGGTTGTGAAAGTGAAGATTTTTACATTGGGATTTCATTTGATGTAATAAGATGATACATTAAACTTAAGTTGCAAAAAAAAAAAAATGAAAAAAATGAAAAAAATTGATTGTAACATTTTGTATATGAGATATTCAAAGAATTCCAAAATCAAAGAAAAAATCTATTTCTAAAAATTACTTTTTAATAGAGGTATCCATATTTGATATGATAAATGGCCATATTTCATATTCTTTTCATAAAAAAAGATATTCATTTGCTACCCTTTTAAGCTTATTGAATTCTTTTTTAAGAAATCTCAATCAATGATCACTCTCTACACTGAGGGGCAAGTATGAAAGATGATTTATTTGAGAAATCATTAAATCCAAAGTTAAGGACAAGGAAAGAATGCTTATAGTTAAAAGGCAAGCTTTAAAATTTTAGGTAATTTGGCAAGGTGTGGAAACATAAAAAAAAAAAAATAAGAAAAAAAAAAGAGAAAAAAATGAAAGAAAACTAAAAAGGAAAAAAAGATGAAAATGCATGTTCTGAAAAGTGAAAACGACAAATGTCCTTAAAAAAAGACATTATCCTTGGTTTGATTACCCTTAAACACATTTTTAGGCCTATTTATCATTTCTTTCAAAACCCTATACCTCAGCTCACGTTACTTCCTTTAAAAAGTCAATTTTGATCATGTGGGAATATCTAAATTGAAGAGTTTTTCTTTAGGAAATCATTATCACTTTTTTATTTTGGATGAATTTTAAGTTTTCAAATGCATGTTAAATAATAAAAAAAGAAAAAAAAGCAAAAAAAGAAGAAGATTGAATGAAGCTTTAGGGTGAAAACCCAAAAGGGCAGTTTACAGCAAAATTGAAAGTAACTCAAGCAATGTCATTAGAGGAAGTGGTTTTGAAAGAACCAATGAACAATGAAAACATTTGTGAAATTCAAGAAGGTAAACCCCAATATGAAGATCTATTTTGAAATTTGAGCTTTTCTTTCGTTCCTAGAAATTTTGAGCCTATCACAGTCAATCTTGACATTAAAATGCACCATATCAAAAACCTAAAGGAGTGCCAAAATGAATTGTGCTTTTAAAAAAATCATTTTTCAAATTTGAATTTTTATTTGTGAGCCTAAATGAAAAAACATTGATTTACCTTTTCTTATTTCTTGACAAATTCTTTATTAATAACTGAAATCCTGATGTGCCAAACCATTTCATCCTTTTTGAAAGACTAAAAAATGATTCATCTAATTTATTTTAGGTAGTAAGCACCAGTTTTTAAGAGATCTAAACATCATATGTTGATACATTTTATTCATAGAAAAATGATATATGGGGTAATTTTAGGGCAATTGGTTGAATTTTTTGGGAGTTTTTAAAAATTTTCAAATTTGAAGTGTTGTATATATAAATTTTGATGGGAGAAAAATGATTTTCAAATCAATATGACAAGAATGACTTTTCTAGAGCAACAAAAATGCTTTGTTTTGATAATTTTGTTCCATTATTTAGTAAATGTACAAGTCATTGTTTTGATAATTACATCTGTATAATTGTTGGGATATGCGTGTACATCATTTGAGGAATTTGTAAGTTGCATAATTGATAAGACCATGCATCCGCATTATTTGGTGAATATTTAAACCATTGTTTTGAATAGTGCCTTTGTATCATTGTTTGTTTGTATCAAGCATTTGCATTATTTGATGGGTATCTAAATCATTATTTGAATATTGCATTTGCATCATATAATGAACATTTAAATCATGGTATGGCATTTGCATTATCGTTTAGGATATGCATTTGCATCATTTAGTGAGAATCTGACTGTTGCATTTGCATCATTTAGAAGACATTTTCATTGTATCATGACATTTATCACATATAAGATTTTGACTTCATTGGGATCCTCAAATAAGGAAGATTTTTCATGATAAGATTTTTTTTTTGTTAGGAAAACAATCCAAAATTTTAAAGTTATAGAGCTTTTGTTTAAAGGTTTCTAAAATAGCCACGATTTATAAGACCTTTAGGTATAATCACTAAAATTTTTTGAATAAAAATCTTTGAAATTTTGATTGTGAATCTCTAAAGTTTATCGAATATCTTTGAAATTTGGGATGCAAAACCTTAAAATTTTTCAAATGAGAATCTTTAAAATTTTGATCATAAATCTCTAAAGTTTAAAGTTTATTGAATGCGAATCTTTTAAATTTTGAGAGCAAAACCCTTAAATTTTTTGAATGAGAATATTTAAAATTTTGGATGTGAAATCATAAAGTTTTTTGAATGAGAATCTTTGAAATGTTTGATGTGAATCCCTAAGTTTTTCGAATGAAAAATCTTTAACTTTTGGGTATGAATCTTTGAAATTTTTGATGTGAATTCTTGAATTTTTCAAATATGAAACTTTAAATTTTAGATATGAATCACTAATAAAAATCCTTTGAATGCAAAGCTTTGAATTGTGTATGTGAATTACAGTTTGTGAATATTTACAATGATGAAGTTGAAATTCTTACAAACCTGAAAATCTTGGGAATATGAAGTTCTTGCGAATTTTAGTTCTTGCAAATCTTTCATTCTTGCAAAACTAAAATTCTTATGAAATTGAAATTTTTATGAATCTGAGTTCTTGCGAATATGAGTTCTTGTGAATCTGAAATTCAAATATTCTATTCTTGTGAATATGAAAATTCTTGCGAGTATGAAAATTTTACAAATATGAGTCCTTGTGAATATGAGTTCTTGTAAATCTAAAAATCTTACGAATATGAAAGTCTTACGAATTTTTATCTTGCAAATCTTTAAATTTTTATGAACCTGGGTACCACAATCGAAAATTCATCAATTAACATTTGTATTATATATATTGCATATAGGAATATCCAATGCATTTGCTTAGAATAGGGATGTTGCAATATCCAACATGGAGAATGCGAATGTGAAGGCTGTTTAATGAAAAGACTTCAAATTTCTAAATGGAAAAGAAACTTTCGATGTAAGATTTTTAATTTTTGAAGAAATAAACATTTCAAGAAAATCAATCATTTTTTGAAGTTTTTAAAGTTGTTTAACCTCTATATAAAAGAGCTCATTTCTTGATTTAAAACTATTTAGCCTTTGTATCAAGGAGCCCATTTTTTAATTTAAAGGTCTTGGGCCTCTGTATAAAAGAATCCATTTTGTTTAGCTTCTATTTAGAGGAGTTATTTGAAAATTTTAAGCTTTATGCCTCTATTTAGAGTTCTTTAAGATTTTTTGAAAGTCATATGCCTTTATTTAGAAAATTCTTTTTAAAAAAAAGGTTGACTAATTTGAGCTCGAACGTAATAAGTATTTATGTCTTTGCACAATTCTTGTTTCTTATAAAATGTGCAAAGAGAAATAATTGTAGATACTTTATTTTGTTTAGGGATTTATCAAAATTAAAATAGACTTCGATTGTCAATTAGGCCTTAATGCAAAATTTTGAACCCAGTGATTAAAAGCCCAAACAAATTTTTTTTTAGGTTTTGATTTAATTTTTTTTATTTTTATTTTTTATCAAAGGAAAAGTAAAAATGTCAAAATAGAAAAACGTGAGAATTTGAAGATCTCAATTCATAGAATCAAATATTCAATTTTGTGGTTTAATGGTTGAATCAATTATGGAAAGACTTTGATATCAATCTTCATGTGAAAGGAAAAATCACAAAAGATCCAATGAGTGTTAAAATTTTTCCAAATTGAAATGGGATTGATTCCTATAAAGGAGGCAATCGATAATATAAAAGAGGAGAGCAATCAAGTACACATATCTTGCAATCAAAACCAAATAAAACACAAAGAGAAAATCAAGCAAAGATCACCATCGATTAACAAATTCCCAGCAAGCTCTAATAAATACCTTGTGCCAAGTTTTCATACCCATTCTTTATGGTTACCATCTTATTGCCAAACCAAACTACCAAAAAGTTCATCACCACTAAATCATCTAATCCTATCACTACTTGAATCACTAGAGGCCAGAATACTAGAAACACCTTTGACAATAGAACAGAGCCCACTAATACTCGAATCCTTGCTACACTAGTCCCTTTAAACCACTATTATAGTTCTTTTTACCTTAGCCACTACTACAAATTAGAATCCAATTAAGCTAACCGTTAGCAAGTTCAAGCATTAGAAATCATCAAACAAGGTCAAAATACAATTGCAATAACCCAAGCAATCAAGCAAGATAGAAAGCAATTCATAATAAAAAAAAATACAACAATTACAGAAGTAAGCACACAATGAAAAGTTTTGAGGGCTATGAATTGTTTGGGTTTCAGTCAAAGGAGCTTTTTGAATTTTCTTTTGGGAATTGACAGAACATTAAGGAATGAAAGTAGGCTTGGCCAATTGGTGACTAGAAACTGCGACGGCACAAGGCAAACTGGTGACAAGTGGCAAATAAGCGATAGAACCTTGTCGATCCCTTGGTTAAAATCCTTACTAGTTTAGTTTTGTTGTTGAAGTAGGTTAGAGGTGAAAAGATAAGGGGAGTGGAGAGATTTGAAAAAAGCTTCTACATACTAAAGACTATGATTTTTTATGATTGATGGTGGCCTAATATGGTAGAAACAATTAAGGCCAATGGGAATTTGAAAGTTTTGGTTGCTGACATTTTGAAATATGGGTTACTGATTTTGGGAGTTTCCTAAAAAGCAAAGAAATAGGGGAGACAAAAAAGAATGAAGGTTTCATTTATTTTAAGTAATAAGGAACAGCACTATGTAGGAATTGGAGTGGTTCAACCCGATTTAAAGACCGATTCAATTGCAATAACTTGCTAGCCTGTGGCCTAACCTAATTTTAAACCCACTTATTAGCCTATGGTTAATTGAAGTTTTAGGCCTAACAAGTTTTAATTTAAGCCCGTAGTAGGCAAGCCAAGATTTAAATTAATCAAGGCCCAATCTTCTAAGCTATTCACTAACCCAAGTTTGTGATGGGCTTGAGCTTTGTCCTGGAATAATTTTAGGTTTGTTTTCATCCATTAAGGTAATATCTATATCTTATTTATTTGTATATTTATTCATTTATTTCACTTAGTTTTTTTTTTATTTTTAATGCATGTTTAAAGTAAGATTTAAAAATGGTAGTTGAAAATGATAGTAAAATTTTTGGAAAGTTTAATTTTTTTTTAAACAAAATCTTTTTAATCCTATCAAACGATTAGAGGATTTAAATTTTGAGTTAAATCTTATCAAACTATTAGAAGATTTAACCTTTTTTTAAGATAAAACCACAAACAAAATTTCAAATAATAATCCCATCAAACTATTGAAGATGTGTATCAAAATAAAATCCTATTAAACAATTGGAGGATTTTATTGATTTTTTTCAAATAATTGAGAAAAAACAAAAAAAGAAGTTTTCAAAAAGCCTTACCAACATATTGGAGGGCTTGTGGTTTTAAAAAAAAAGGTTTTACCGACGTATTGAAAAACTTTATGATTATTAAGTTTTGGTAAAAAAAATTTTTTTTTTCATAAAATCATTTCAACATATTAGAAGATAATTTTGACAGAAAATCTCACCAATATATTGAAAAATATTTTAAAAAATAAATCGTTTTTATAAAAAATAGATTATGAATCTTTAATGATGAAATTGCTAAAAGTATTGCAAATAGCAATATTTATGTAAATTTTTAGGTGAGAAAATCTTTTCTAAATTTTACCAATATATTGAAAATTTTAGATAAGACTTTTTGATATCAAGGTTCAAAATCTCATTTGTTATCATAAATAAAGTTTTTTTAATTAAATGAAATGGATAACAAAGTTTTTTTAAAGCATGGCAAATAGTCTCTTTGAATACTCGTGAGGTGAGGAAATGTTCTCAAATTGTTACCAACATGTTGGAGTAATTAAAGGAAAATTTTTAATATTAAATTATTTGATAAATTACAAAAATGTTTTAAGACTTGAATAACTTGAAATCAAACTAGTACCATTTTTTGGGTGGGCATTATGAGAGTGTTATAGCATTTCTCATACGTAACCATATTTTTGAACCCAAATCTGATTTTACATATTAGAATCTATTAGTTAAAGATACCTAAGTCAAGTTTAGGACTCCTCTTTAAAATGGAATAAATTCAGTTAGGTGGCTAATCACACTTAAACAAAAAATATTTGTGACGACTCCTTAAATCTATGTCTAATGATAAGTTCATGGATATATACATTATAAAATAAATTATTAATTCATTAAATCTTGATTTAATACTATTAATAAGTAACTCATATTTTTCCATTCATTCCTACGATTTAACTAATGTTACAATATGTCATATAACAAGCCTCTAGAATTATGAATTGACAAACCAAGCATTAATAGGTATCCATGACTTAATTTGACTAAGTTAGGTTTTGGACATGTCTAAAATATTTTATATTAATAAATAATATAAAATACATTAAAAATATTAATGTAACAATAAATAATTATTTTAATTTAAAAATAAATTTAAACATATTAATATAAATATTTTAATATTTTAATAATAAACTTGATTTAAATGGATAAAGTGAGGTGAATAGGTTGAATTGGGCCAAACTTATCTTAGATTTGAGTTTTAAGATATGCTTTGCCGTAAAATGAAAAACGAAAAAAATGGATAGGAAAGAGTGTAAAAATACAAAAAAATAAAATTTGAATGTATTTGATAGAAAAGAAAAGTAAGATGAAAGAAAAAAAAGAAAGATTACTGCTCTTTTTCATACTTATTTATAAATATTAATCATTCTAACTTAGAAAAAAAAAATGAGAGAATATAAGAGAGATGTGAGTAATTATTACATATTTATGAGATTGTCCGTTATTTTTTATTTTTATTTTTTATCTTATTTAAAAAGGTTATAATGGTAAAATCATATAACTTTCATTTTATTTCTTTTTATTTTTCAACTTTACTAAGCCATGCATGGAAAAAATTAAATTTTCTTTCACCTTTTTCATCTTTTCAACCAAGCACGTCGATGGAAAGAAAATTTTATTTTCCATTTTTTCACTTTTTTTCTCTTCCAATTTTCCATCTTTGCATTTTTATTTCACCATACCAAGTAAAACCTTAGGGTGCACTTGGTAGAATGAAAAAGTGAAAGGACAAATAGGAGATGGAGGAAAAGTGAAAAGAAAATGAATTTTAGGTGTGTTTAGTAAGAAAGAAAAATTAGAGGAAAAATTATTATTTTCTACACTTATTAAGAAAAATAAATCACTCAAAATTAAAAAGAAAAACAAGTGAGAAAATGAAAAAGGTTCAAGAATGTGTTGTATATTTATAAAATTGTTCGTCATATGTAAATTTTTCTTTTTCATCTTAGTTTACAAAAGGTTATAATGATAAAATCATATAATTTTCATTTTTTTCTTTCATTGTTTAACTTTACCAAGTAATTGATGAAAAGAAAATTACATTTTTCTTCATTTTTTTTCATCTTTCAAACCAATGAAATTTTTTTTTTTATCTTTCCTTTTTTTTTCTTTTAATTTTTTATCTTTTAATTTTTCTATTTACCATTCCAAGCAAACCTTAGAGATGTCAAGAGGATTTTGTGCAACTTGATCCAATGACATTATTTTTCTAAAATTGCTTGAGCAAAGGCAAAATCAGAGGGTAGGTAAGGACCTTGAACTCCGTTTGGCTTGTGCATTCTTTGAAATTTGATAATCATGTGTATATATAATAAATATAAGGTTGTAATTTGTTAATGAAAATATTTTTCTTTTTCTTTTTTTGTTTTCATTTTTTAAAAATAATTTTATTTTTTATTTTTTAAATTTTAGAAAACAATTTTGGTACACAAAATGAAATTTTGTTTTCAAAAATGAAAATTATGAAAATGTGTTTGGTATTTGCATTTTTAAAATAAAAAATATGAAAAATAATAATTAAAGTAAATTGCATCTTTTAAAAAATGTAGTTGAATAATAAAAGTGAATTGCAATTAAAATAAACACAAAAATTCAAATAAAAATCAATTCATAATGTTAATAAAGAAAATTAAAAAATGTACTTTAAAAATAGACAACTAACATCATTTCTTAATTGTTATAGTTTTTGAAATCTCAATCAACTATTCTATAAAAATGTAAAAAAAGTTTTTCCAACTTGAGCCATTTAAGTTGTTTGTGACATATCAAATGCAATTTGCTCATTATTCAAATTAGTAGAAGTTGCTTCTATGTTATCAAATTTTTGCATGTTTTCTTTTTCACTCTCTTCAAATAATTCATCTTTTTTAACTTAAAACTTAATAAAATTATGCATAATACAACATGCTTTTGGTATATGATGTTGTTTTGTAAAAAGATAGTTGGGCATATCTTTCAATATAGTAAATTTTTTTCAGCACTCAATACTTCGTTCAATCATATTATGAACAAAAGAATGCCTCATATTAAATAATTCTTCCTTCCTTATTGGTTGGTACCTACTTATAAAGTCTCATGCATATATTTTGTCCATGAAATGGCCCTAAAAATCTAGCTATGTTTAGGTATCAGGCATCTATTACATAATTTTTACATACAATATCATAAGAAATATGAAAACTCATAAACAACACTAACTAATTAAGTAATCCTTAAAAATAATTATATAAATTTAAACGAAATAGTACTTGACATTAGCAAAAAATGTTGTGCAGTATAATTACTTAGTATCGCATTAACGCAAACTCTTGTGTCATGAGTTGTTCCATTCCATCCTATACACAAAAATGTAAAAACATGTCATGAAAGCAAGCTACCATTACGTTCTACAACACATTTTGGTTTTTATTTTGAAATAGTACTTACTTTGATTTAGAAGTCCAAGTAAATATTTCAATGTCATCAATAGTTTCAATACAATTCTTAATTAATAAAAATAAATAAATATATAAATTATGGTATTCTACATTAAAAAAATGTCAAAAAATAAAAAATATATAAAAATAGTATTATATATAACATAACTTAAAATATAGGACTCAATTAAGATTTCTAACAATATCTGATTGAATCTCACCTCAATTTTTAGGACGAATAATTTTAGTTCTTAATGTACAAACAACCAAAAAAAAATATTTTGAAAGCATGTAGAAATAGTCTTAGTTGAATGTTTAAATCGATCACATAGAACTTTTTTTGTTCTATTTTGATCAATTATGTATAAAAATATTGCAACTATTTTTTTCATAGAAACCAATTTTTCATCTTGTAAAAGATGTTATATTTTTAACTTATCACAAAACTTTATAAAAATATGTTTTCTCATATGAAATATTTCATAATATATGGTAAAGTTTCCATCTAAAATCTCTATAATATATGCCTTTCCACTTACTTAAGAAGTCTTACATGGCATCTTAGGTAAGTTGGCTTTATAATACTCATAGATAGAATTTATAAGCATAAATTGTCCCATTTCGTCATCTAAATCAAATGAACTTTTTGAACTAGTGCTAATACTCGTTATAATTACATGCAAAAATGACGTATATTAATGTTCTATTAATGCATTATACTTATTATAACAATTTCAATTACTATAACAAAATAGAAAAATATTTATAAGTCACAAAATAACCATAAATTTCATAATATAATGATAAAATATCATCATATACTCCGTACATCCCATACTTTAATGTTAGAATATTATTATATAATATAAAAATATAAGTCAATTATTGATAAATAAGAAAAAAATAAGATTAAGCAAGACTTTCCACCCAATCTTTTTGCCTTACATTAGACATATCAACAAAAGTGTTTCTTTATTTTGTTGATGCGAATTTTTCTATTGCTTTATTATAAGAATACCTTCCATTTGTTTTTTCAAAAAACTCATGCATATACTTATAGAATAAGGATAAAAAAAAAATCAAAAGTTGTACTTCCACTAATGGTAGATGATTGTATCTTTCATTTTTGTTTTGCAATTTCTTCTTTCGCACTCAATGTAGTAGCTTAATTCTTCAAAAATAAATCTATCTTATCCACCTTAATTACCTTGCTAGATCTACGCTAACTAGGAATTAGATGAATATTATGCTTTTTAGCTTTTTTTATCCTTTTCACTTTTTGAACTGTTGTCGCCTAAATTAACATATATAATACAAAATAAAAAATCTTTTTCCTAGCGCCTTTTTTCAATGAGAGATAATGGATCTTTAGAGGATAATTGCTGAAACTTTTTAATTGTAGTCATTATATTGAATATTTCACCAAATAATCCATAATTTGCAAAACTTTGTTTTTTGAATTTTTTGAAATCTTTATTTTTCTATGACATAAAAAAACAAATGCGTATGATTATTAAATATATATTATAATCTATAAGATCAAAAAATTATATAAATGAGTTATATCTTTAAAATATCTTTCAAAACTTATCGTTTTGCATTAACAATGTTGGATGTTACATCCCATTTAACTTCAATATATCCAATTAATTTGGAAAAATAATGATACTTTATATGTAATTGATTGAACTTATCATTTAATCTTTCAATATCATAATCTACTTTAATTGTATTATGTAACTCATTATTTATTTTTACCATAATTCTTTATTAAACGTAGATAATTGCAACTTTCCTTCTTTTACTTTTTTAATTAAAAGATGAATAAATGCTACCTTATTTACTTTTTTGGCTAATCTTTTACATTATCAACATATTTACCCTTCTCTCTCATCTAAACTACTATATATAACACAAATCAATTATCAATAAAGTAATGAAATTTTGTAAAACATGAGCAACTCCAAACTCTAATGAATTAATAAAACTAAAGGGAATATATTATAATAAATAAAGGAATATAAAAAAAAAAAGAGATTGATTGAAATGCCCTTTTTTTTTAAAAGGAGATATATCATGACAAAGCCTTTTCCTTAAATTAAAAGCAATAATAGTTGCATATATATCTTTAATGTACCATTAGTATGTAATATGATTTCTTTTGGATTGTTTAATAATAAAACTGCTTGTTGCAGATTTTAAGGGATACTTCCTAATTAGTAAGCTCCAAAGTAGAGAAATAACTTTTAAAACTATCATTCACTTTTGATAAGTTCAAGAGTAATTAATTTCTGTCAAGTCTCTTAATTTATTAATGTATGTCTTGGGGTGGTATTTAATTACAATATCATTAAAAATTTTCTTTCATTTCCCTATGCTAAAGTAAAATGAAAATTCAACTTTAAATCTTGAACCTATTTGCATACACAATAAATTCCATTTTTCATACATATATCAATTATCAAGCTTCTTGCATGCAATTGCAAATGATCCTTGTGATTGTCATTACCCCAAGAATAATTAAGCTATCAAAGTGTCAATAATGAATATATTATCATCCATAATTAGTCTCAAATTGACATGTATAGATGATCATCTCTCTTTTTAATTTCTTGGGCTTTATTAATGGCAATGAGAATTTCAATTATTAATGTTTTTTGTAGTTTTTATTTAATTTCATCATCACTGATATTAGGTTTGAAAAGGTTGAGACATAAAGGGTGTAGGAAATGAATGGAAGAAATAAAGAGAGAAAATTAAAGGATAGGTAAGGAGAGCTTGCTTAGCATACTGTTGATTAACTTAAATGCTTCTTATTTAATTGTTGTACCTACATCCTTACGTAACTTGGTCTAGAAGCACACATGCTTTGTTTTTCCAATTACTCTTTATATTCTCTTAATATTCGAACAATGTTTATAATTGGTTATGCCTCACTCAAAAACTATTGCATATAGTAGTCCATATGTATATAAATACTCCACTTAAAAACACTATCTACTCTAAAATGGGACAAAAGTCAAATTGAAGTCCATAATGATATGTCTTTCAATCATCACTATAATTAATGTAAGTGAACTAGCTATAAACACTTCTATTTTTTTTTTTACAATGACAATATAGGCTTCAAAAACCCAGTTAATTTTACTAAATCAAGCCAAACATGATTTCTCCACAAAAACAATTTCACAACTTTATAATTTTAATATGTAATTTTTAATAAAAATTGCTAAAACATATACACATTAATAATGTCTGAAAAAATTAAGAATATATATACATATATATAAATTACTAGCTCAGATTATGCTAATGGAAGAAAATTTGTTATTTTTATAAGCTTCGATTTTATAAGTTAGCTAAAAGATTTCATCTCCTAACTGAAAAGAGAGAGAGAGAAAAAAAATAAACAAATTTAGAATTAACGTAAAAAACACTTAAAAAAGAAAAAAATGAAAAATAAAGCTAAAGAAAATCACAACCTTTGAAACTTTTCATTTTGCTATTTGAATGAAGAAAAAGGGTCAGAATGAATAATGCTATTTGAATGAAAGAAAAAAAAAGTGAATAGGAAAAGAAAAGACTAGATAATTTAGTGAGAGAAGGAAAGATCAAATAAAAAATCCATCAAATCCAGAATGAATGAAAAAGAATAGAATGAAAGATAAGAATGGTTTCGATTTTACAGTTGTAAAAGAAAAAAGGAAATATAAAAGGTATTTATCTAAATAAAAAAGTTTTTTTTAGAGACCTAACAACTCGAACTTGAGCTCCCTAGGTTTATGTCTCAAAATAAAAAAAAAATTTAAACCACCAGGTTTTTTAACTTTTCCATTTCTTTCAAATTGTTTTCAATGAAAACAATCAAAACAACTTTTTTTTTTCTAATTTAGGCCTACTTACATTATCATTTTCTAAAAAGATTTTATAATTTTTTTAACCAAACAGGTTTTTAAACTTGTTTTTTATTTTTTATGAAATTGAAAATGGAAAACATTTGCGTTTTTATAAACTAAACACTACCTTCCTAATAGAAAAGATTATGGTACGGCCTAAGTTACCAAAATTTTGTTTTAATTAGTTAAGTAAATTAAACTTTAAGCTAAATTCAATTAGTTTATATAATTATTTTTAAGAAATAACATCTAATAGGCTTAAAATTTGAATCTTTGTACTTGCAATCCCTACTTATCCATGAGAAGGATAAATTATGAATCAAAACACAATAAATTAAATATCTTCAACAAAGAAACACCATCAAGACATGTTTTATTGATTTGGAGACTTGGAAAGTTATGAAAGGGGCAACTGGGATTGTGGAAAAAGGAATGGGTTAAATTATCAGAGATGGCTTAACCATGGCATTTGAGCATGACAACTGGACTGGGTTGGAAAGTATACAATCTCTTATTCAAGGGACTCTAAATGTCAATAAGGAAAAGATTAAAGTTAAACAGTTTCTAGACACTACTCAACTTGATCTAGATATTTCAATTTCCTTTCAACTCCTCCTAACATTACGAATGCATCAGGGCTATCCTGAGCCAACTTATGAAGTAGCAACAAGACATTATTTATTGGACTGCATCCAAAAGTAGAATATTTACCATTTAGTCTGTTTATGACCTTGTCAAAGGGACTTCAAGTAATCACATGGAGATTGAATAGGATTGGATATAGCAACTTAAAACTCATTCCAAACTTTAATTCTTTTATTTTGGAATGCATGCATGAGATTTTTCTAACACGATCCTGCCTTGTTTGGAGAGGGCTCAACATATAGGATATGTGTTTTTTGTAACCAATACTTAGAAAATATCAAATATTTTCATGGAGTGTCAGTGGGTTAAGAACATCTAGAATGGTCTAAGAGAAATGAGAAACCTCATTACCACCTTTGATCTTAACATGGGAACGTGGATTAAGATAAATGTGTTAGAATATGTTGTCAATAGTTATATATTTAGTTATGTGTAAATATGCTTGTACTCTCCATGATATAAAATACATGCCATAATCCTAAATGAGAAAGGGCAGAACATTTGTTATTTATAGATTCGTTTCATGGTATAAAAGTGATGGCCTTCCCTTTTTCCTTATATTCAATTCTAATCCAAATATTTATCTTTTTCTCATATCTAAAAATAATTACTTTATATTATTTTACTCCAACAACTTTCTTTATAATATATTATTTCTTAAACTTTCTAGTGGCTTTCAACAACTAATCTTCTTTCATATTGCCTTTTTCCTTCCCTAATATTTCTAGCCTTATCTCCATTAAGTTGAACTCAAAAAATTATTTGCTTTGGCATGATCAAATAACACATTTTTTATTATACATTGATTTAATGGGGCATGTCGATGTCACCATTGCGCCTCCTTTTAAAATAATAACCAAAGATAATTAAATCATATCTAATCGTACATATACAAAGTGGATGAAGAAAGATCAATTTATTCTCTCCTATCTGAAAGTAACATTATCGCAAAGTGCACAAGCACAGGTCTTGAGTTTGTCATCTTTTCATCAAATTTGGATAACTTTAGAAACTATTTTTCATCAACAATATCAAAAAAAGTTTGATCTATTGTGTAATGAGTTGCAGAGTTTTAGTAAAGAAACTATGTCTATTGAAAAATATCTTTTCAAGATCAAATTTATTTATGATAATTTAGCAACTATAAATCATCTTATCTATGATTTCGAATTGGTCACTCGTACTTTGCATGGACTGTCAAATACCATTGAATATTAATTAGTTGTCTTAGCTATTGAAAATAGAGAGAATTCTATTTCATTTAATGATTTGAAAGTACGATTATTAGTTCATGAGTAACGCTTGAAAAAAAATGCAGGTATTGTCATCACAACCTATGAATGTCATTGTTAGTTCCTATGAGACAGCCATAGTAACTCACCCAAATAGTCGAATGTCAGCACTTCAATAATCCTCGTCATGATTTTAGGTGCACTGGACAAATTAATCAAAGGTATGGTCATCATGATTCTTGGTTTTTCCTTGCACAAATCATATTCCTTAACAAGACTTTTAATCAAATAACCAAGATAATAAGAACTTTTCATGTTCTCTATATGCAAACAGTGCCATAAGGTGTCAGATTTTCATCAATTCAATCATAATATTGTAACATGTCAATACTGTTACAATAAATCTGATCATAGTCTAAGCAATTCTTTTGCTAGTCTTTATCTTTCTATTGCTACTTCAAATGATACTTCATTTAATGCTCTAATAGACAATGACAATGATGTCTACTGGCTGGCAGATTTAAGTGCTACCAGTCACATGACTTTCAATCCCTCATTGTTATATTAGTGCACTCATTATACTAGCAATGAAGGTGTTTTTATTGGAGATTGTAATTCTCTTAACATCACTCGTATTGGTGATTCTACTATATATCTTGGTTCTACAAAATTAGCATTGAAAAATATTCTATTTATTCTATCATTACAAGAAAATTTATTATCTATTACTAAGCTAACCATAGACAATAACTGTAGTTTTTATTATTTTTCTTGGAGTTTTGTTATTAAGAATATTCACATGAGAAAGATAATTCTAGATGGACTAGTTAAAGGTAAACTTTATGTGATTCCTGCAAGAGATGTGAAGTGATTTGTTGATGCAAGACAATGCGACTAACAAGTTTTGTTCAGTGGTAGTTCTTCTTCAGTTTTTGGAATAATTTGGCATCCACGACTTGGACATCTAGCTAGTAAGGTTACAACACAGTTAAAATCTAGTAAGTTTATCTGTCCTAAAGATTCTTTCTTTCTCTAACTTAACTTGTGTAGCTTGTTAAGCAGGAAAAAGTAAACGTTGCCTTTTGGTTTATTTACTAGGATAACTTCTAATGTTCTTGAATTAATTCATTGTGATCTTTGAGGGCCATCTCCCATTGCTACTATTATTGGTTTTTGTTATTATATTATTTTTATGGATGATTTCAGTTGTTATACTTGGTTTTATCCATTGAAGTGTCATTCTGATAATGTTACTTATTTTGAGAATTTTAAGATTGGCTGAAAATTAATTTGGCAATAAGGTCAAATTTTTTTTAGTGTGATGGAGCTAATGAACTTGTTAAAGGTGATTTTAAAAATCTTCTTGATCACCGTGGTATTTCTCTTTGAATTTCTTGTCCATATATCCATGAACATAATGGTTTAACATAACAAAAACATAGACATATTAAGGAAATGGGCATGACTCTGTTGTTTCAAGCTTTCTTACCACGATATCTTTGGCTTGAAGCATTTTTTATAGCTGTTTATCTTATCAATCGGCTTCCTACATCAGTTTTAAATAATCATTCTCCTTTTGAGATGTTATTTAACTTTATGCTAAACTATAATCATATAAGCATTTTTGGATGTGCTTGTTATCCTTATTTAGAAACTTATCAAAAACATAAGCTTTCCTTAAAATCCACTCGTTGTGTCCTTTTAGGGTATAGTTCAATCCACAAAGGATATTGTTGTTTAGACCTCTCTAATGGTCGGGTTTATATCTCACGGCATGTTGTCTTTGGTGAAAATTGCTTTCCTTTTGTAAAACGTTTTGGTTTTACAACTCTTGAGATTCTTTCTTATCCCATTGACTATTTTACATCTTATGAGGTTAGTTTTATGGTATCTCTACCCATACCTCTTACTACAATTGTGTTAGAACCATTAACAAATGCTTCAATCCCAAATACAACTATTTATGAACTTGATACAACTGTGTTACTACCTTCTACTCAACCATCATATGGGTCGTCCACTTTTTCTGGTTTTAAAACCATACATCCTATGGTTACATGAAGTTGAAATGGTATTTGAAGGCCTAAAGTACCATACTTTTTATATGTTACAAATTATCCATCTCTTAAGCCAAGATCTTTTAAAAAAACATGTCAGGATGAAAAATAGATTTCAACTATGAATGATGAATATTTTGCTTTGATGCAAAATAATACTTGATCTTTAGTGCCTTGTAATTCATTCATGAATGTTGTTGGTTGTCATTGGATCTTTAAAATCATAGAGCGAATTAATAGTACCATTGAGCGGTATAAAGAAAAATTAGTGGTAAAAGGCTTTACACAACTAGAAGGTATTAACTTTGACTCCACCTTTAGCCTTGTTGTTAAGGCCACCACTATTCGAATTGTTCTCTTTATTGTTGTTAGTAGAGGATGGTCTATCAGGAAATTAGATGTCAAAAATGCATTTTTACATGGCAAGTTGCATATAAAAGTTTATATGGTACAACCACTAGGGTTTGTGGACCCAAATCATCCTTGTCATGTTTGTAAATTACATCACACTTTTTATGGTCTTCATCAAGCTCCATGAGCTTGGTTTCAAAGGTTTAGTTATACTCTTCATGCCTTTGGTTTCAAAAGTAGTTAAGTAGATCCTTCTTTCTTCATATGGCATTTCTTATTTGACATGATGTTACTTTTACTTTATGTGAATGATATCATTCTCACTGACTCTTCATTAAGTGTTATTCATTCATTCATTTCATAGCTTTATTAGCAATTTTTAATGAAAGATCTCGATGATCTTCATTATTTTCTTGGAATAGAGGCATATCGTACACCTAAACATTTATTGTTGACACAAATAAAATATGTGTAGTCTTTACTTTCATGTTTGGGTATGAAAAACTGCAAACCTACTTCTACTCCAGTAACTGTTAGTAATAAGCTTTTCTATATGATGAAACTTTACTTTCAGATGCATCACAATATCACACCATTGTTAGAGCTCTATAATATCTTACCTTTAATAGACCTGGCATTACCTATGCTGTATAACAAGTTTATCAATTTATGCATGTGCCTTGTGATATTCACTTTTAGGCTGTAAAACGAATCTTGAGATATCTTAAAGAACTATCAATTATGGTATTTGATTATTTCCTTACACTACGTTGAATTTGGTATGTTATGTTGATACTAATTAGGCTAATTGTCTAGACACTAGACGTTCTACAATGGGTCACTATCTTTTCTTAGGTTTCAATCTTGTTTCTTGGTGTGCTAAAAAGTAAGTTTATGTTGCTCAATCTAGTACTGAAGCAGAATATATGGCTTTTTCTATAGCTTCTCGAGATATACTTTGGTTTTCTTATATATTGAATAAGGTTGCATTTCCTTTTGCACTACCTTGTTTTGTATATTCTGACAATATAAGTGCTACTCAACTTAATGCCAATCTAGTCTCACATGCTTGCATAAAACATATCAAGACCTCTTATTACTTTGTTTGAGACTTTATTTACAAGCATTTTTTTCAAGTCTTTTTTTTTTTTCGTTTTCAATCACAACTAGCTGATATATTTATCAAAGGATTTTTTTCCTCAATTTTTCATCCATTTAAAAATAAGCTATTGTGGAGTTCTTCCCAATTGCTTTAGAGAACGTATTAGAATATATTGTCAATAGTTGTACATTTAATTATGTGTAAATGTGCTTGTGTTACGGGCTCCGACCTTAAACTCAGAATTCGTGCGACCTTAGGCTTGGAATCTCCTATTTTATGCCTAAGTCAGCTTAAAACACAAGCGTGCGGGCACTAGAACAATAGGAAGGGCTGATTACGTAAGTTAAAGAGAAACAAGATAACAAGACAGAATACTGAAATATACTCTGTATTCACTGAAACAGAAGTTTTTGATGGTGTACAAATGAGGGTGGAGCAGCCTTCTATTTATAGTTGAGGCTCTAGCTACACTTAATGGTAATATCCCTAGAATAAAGGCTAAAATGAAGGGATTACAAAGATTACAATCAATCAAGATTCTAACTCCTGATTTTTAGGGTCAACCAAATTTACCAGGAGGCTCCTATTGATCCTACAAGCTTCCAGAAGCTTCACTTGCGTATCTCTCACCTTGGGCCCCTCTGGATGTGGTGTGGGTAGCTTGCTGGCTAGGCCTTGGCGTCATGGGCTAGCCTACAAGCTGGGCAAGCGTTCTGGCCTCGTCTCCTAGGCCTTCCGCATAAATACCCGCCAGCTCACCCGGTGTGCGGGCCTCAACCTCTGGCTCGTATGTTGGTATGCTTGATGTGCCTAGCACGTCCGTCCAGGGTGTGACATTCTCCCCCACCTGATTGTGCAACGCCCTCATTGCATCTTCTGTATGGTACTACCTAATCTGGTCCCCAAACTGCCATAAGTCCTCTACTGGTTCCCAACTCACCTCACTGTTTGGAAGTCCCTTCCAGCGTACCAAGTACTCATGTCTTGGTTGATAGTTTTTTTATCTCACCTTTCGATCAACTATGATGCTGTGGACCTCCTTCTCATATGAGGCCCTTGCTCCCAATGACGTACTTTGACTTTACCCGTCTTAAATCTTCCTCATCCTCATGAAACGGCTTAAGCATGCTTACATGGAACACCAGATGTACCCTCAGCTTGGGTGGCATATCCAGCTTGTAGGTAACCTTGCTTACCCTCTTGACTACTCGAAAAGGTCCCTCATACCTTCGGACTAGGCTTTTGTGCAGCCCCTTGTGGCACACAATAAGATGTAGCTTCACCAACACCAAGTCTCTAACCTAGAACTATACGTCCCGCCTATTCTGGTCTGCCCACTTATTCGACCTCTTTGTCACCTTGTGTAGACAGACTCTGGCCAAGTCAATTTGCTCCTGCCATGCCTTGGTAAACTTGTATACTGCTGGATTCGACCCTGTATAACCTACAGCAATCGGACCAGGTGTTAGTGATTGTTGCCCTGTCACAACCTTAAATGGGCTATGGTTTGTTGCCTCGCTCATCTACAAGTTGTAGGAAAACTGTGCAACATCTAGCAGCTTTGGCCAGTCCCTTTATGTGGCACTCACATAGTGCCTGAGGTAAACCTCCAATAGTCAATTCACATATTCTGTCTGCCAATCGGTTTGCGGATGCATGCTGGTGAAAAAGTTTAAGTCTGACCCCAATAGCTTGAACAACTCAGACCAGAACCTGCTTGTGAAACGCCTGTCCCGATCACTAATAATGGTCATCAGCACTCCCTAGTACTTAACCATGTTATTCAGGAACAATCGAGCTGCCTCCTCGGCTGGGCATTTTTTGGTTACTGGAATGAAGATTCCATACTTGGAAAACCTGTCCACCACTACCATGATGCTTCCAAACCCCTCTGCTTTGGGTAGATCGACTATAAAGTCCAGAGAAACACTCTTCCATGGTCACTCTGGCACTGGTAATGGCTCCAAAAGACTGCCTGGTTTCTTGAGCTCCACTTTGTCCTATTGGCACACAAGACAAGTCTTCACATAGGCCTCCACATCGTCCCTCATGTACGGCTAGTAATATCGGTCTTCGATCAGCGTCAAGGTGCGGTTCACTTCTGGGTGTCCAGCTCACCTTGAATCATGGCACTCTTACAAAACTTCTTGCGGAGCTTCTCATGCTACGACACAAACAGTCTATTGTCCCTTGTGTACAACAAACCATCCTGTACTTAAAATCGCCTAGTCTTACCTTGTTGGGCGTACTCTATAAGAGCATTGGCTGTAGGATCATGCGTAAGTCCCTCCTTTGATGCATACGGTACCAGTGACCCATTTGGTTGGTTAATGGCAACAAGGTTAGTATTCCTGCTCAGGGCGTCTGCCACTAGGTTTACCAGCCCCGGCTTGTACTCCATCTAGAAATCAAATTTCATAAGAAAATCTTGCCATCTCGCTTGTTTAGGGGACAACTTCTTCTGTGTCTAAAAATAGCTGGTCATCACATTATCCGTCCTAACCATGAACTTCGACCCCAATAGGTAATTGGCGTCAAGTGCAGCAAGCAGTGCACCACTGCTATCATTTCCTTCTTTTGGACCGTGTACTTGCGTTCAGTTTCATTCAGCTTCCTACTCTTAAATGCCGACTGGATGTCCCTCTTACATCAACACGCCCCTTATGGCAAAGTCTAATGCATCCGTATGCACATCATACGGCTTGGCATGGTCTGGCAAGGCCAAGATTGGCTCTTCGATCACAGCCTACTTCAACCTGTCAAAGGCTTACTGGCACCTTGCGTTCCACTTCCATGCTCTTTTTTTCTTGAGCAAGTCAGTCAATGACGTGGCTATTGGATGAGTGACCTTTGATGAAGCGCCTGTAGTTGTTAACTAGCCCAATGAATGATCTCAACTCAGTGACCTTGACTGGCAGTTCTCACTCCAAGATGGTGTGCACCTTACTTTCATCCATGCGTATCTTGCCACCTCCTACTATGTGGCCTAAGAATGGGATCTCCTGCTAGGTGAATGAGCACTTCTCCTTCTTGACAAATAGCTTGTGCGCCTGTAACACCTTGAACACCTGTCTCAAGTGGTCTACATACTCTCTCAAAGTCTGGCTGTAGATCACAATGTCATTTAAATAAATCACAACAAATCGATCAAAGAACGACTGAAGTACCTTGTTCATAAGGGTGCAAAATGTTGCTAGGGCATTCGTGAGTCCGAATGGCATCACCAAGAACTCATACGAACCATACTCAGTGACACATATTGTCTTTGGCTCATCTTCCTCCACGATCCTGACTTGGTAGTAGCCCGACCTCAAATCAGCTTGGTGAACCACTTCGCGCTCTCAAGTTGGTCTGAACAAGTTCGTAATGAGTGGGATAAGGTACTTGTTCTTGACAATCAGCTTGTTCAAAGCCCAATAGTCTATGCACAACCACAATGACCCATCATGCTTGCGTTGGAATAAAATCGGTGCACCATATGGTGCCTTCGATGGCTTGATGAAGCTAGCATCAACTAACTTTTTGAGCTGCTTCTTTAACTCCTTTAACTCTGGTGGGGACATTCGGTAAGGGGCTCTAACTAGTGGCTTGGCCTCGGACACCAGCTCGATCTTATGGTCCACCTCCCTCTTAGGTGGTAGCTGGCTAGATAGCTTTACGGGCATCACATCACTAAAGGTCTTTAGCACCTTTAACACCTCTAAGGGTGACTCGATCTTCTTTTCCCTTGGCTCATCATACTTCAGGGCTGCCAAGAAGGTGTTTTCTTCTCTGCTTACCGCCTTGGCAAATTGGATGGCTGACACCACCCGCGATCCAACTCCAAACCCTCTCCTCAATGGTATTAGACATTGGCACCGTGTATCCAAGATGTAAATACAATTGGCAAAAGGCACAATGAGGGCATTAATTCAAATAAAGAAATCCAACCTAATCATAAACTCATAGTCATCAAGGGGTATTACCTCTATGGTCTCCTTGCTTTTCCAGTCTCTAAGCTGTAACTCCATTCCTCGTGCTACTCCAATGGCTGGAACCTCTTTGAAGTTCACCGTTTTAATGGTACTAGTCCCTTTTTGCACCTTTAGTCCTAGCTTCCGGGCTCCATCACCTAAAATAAAAAGATGTGAGGCACCTGTGTCCACCAGTGCATTCACCTTCTGACCCGTAACCATTAGATCTACAAACATCAAGCCTTTTAGCTTACGGCTCCCCTTACTCTGGACAACATTGAGCACCAACGACCTAAGCTTTGCTGCCCCTGACTCTGGCTCCTCGTCAGACTCCTTGTTTACAGCAGCCAACTTACCTTTTTACGGGCAATTACGTGCTATGTGGCTCCTTCCACATAGGTAGCATGCTAGTGGCTCTCGGTCCCCCTTTGCTTTCTACTTGCCTGCTGGTGGCTTCCTCTCGCCATCCTTGGTCGAACGGTCTCGATCCCCATCCTTGGACTCTTAGTCACGATCCTTCCTTTTGGACTACTTCTTTCGGTCTTTATCGTCCCTGCCCTTACCCTTGGGCTTAGAAGACTCGAACTTGTTCAGAGGCTTTAGCTAAGTCATGAACTTCCCTCCGTTGTAGCTCATGCTTCACCCACGGCTTCAACCCATCCATGAAAGCAAATAAGGCATCTTTTTCGTCTAGATTCGAGATCTGTAGCATCAGTTCAGAAAATTTTTGGACATACTCCCTTATGTCCCCTTGCTGGCTCAACCTGCATAACTTTGCCCGCTCCTCATCATCAGCATACTTCAGGTAAAATTGCTCTCTAAACTCTTTTTGGAACTCTACCCAAGTTCCAATCTTGGCGTTCTCATGCCTGACATCATCACACCTGCGCCTCCACCACAATAAAGCTACATCAGTGAGATACATAACAGCGGTGCTTACCTTTATTGTCTCATCCTGCATGCCCATGGCCTGAAAATACTACTACATACCCATAGGTAGTTGTCTACTTCCTTGGTCGTCCTAGTCCCTTTGAACTCCTTAGGCTTGGGGACATCCATTCTGGACTTGGACACTTCAACAAACATGCCCAATGGCAGTCTTGCAAGTAACGAGCTCACTGGCAAGCTCCTCCATCCGCTGGCGCATGGCTTCCATGCCACGCGTAAGGTCAGCACTTTAGCCTCCAAGGCTTTATTCCTTTGGGTGATCACGTCCATGCCTTTATTGAGAGCTGCTTGTAGCTCACCTTGGATTTCCTCCCCCATGGAGTCTAGTGATGCAATGTGAGTTTCCACTTCCTCAACCTTCTCCCCTATGTCGCCCATGGTCACCTCCACCTTAGCCAGCCTACCGTCTATGGTAGACCATATATCTCTTGAACTGGCTTTCCTGCCTCTTCAACGCCCTTGCTCCTGGGCCTCTAGTTGTTGGCTAACAACGTCGCTTTGGGATGCCATCTCCTTAATCACGATCTAACTTGCACAACATAAACACGTAAAACCGAACTTGCTCTGATACCAACTGTCACGGGCTCCAACCTTAGACTCAGAATCCGTGCGGTCTTAGGCTTGGAATCTCCTCCTTTATGCCTAAGTCAACGTAAAACACAAGCGTGCGGGCACTAGAACAATGGGAAGGGCTGATTATGCAAGTTAAAGAGAAACATGATAACAAGGTAGAATGCTAGAATATGCTCTATATTCACTGAAACAGAAGTGTTTGATGGTGTACAAATAAGGGTGGAGCAAACCTCTATTTATAGTTGAGGCTCTAGCTACACTTAATGGCAATATCCTTAGAATAAAGGCTAAAATGAAGGGATTACAAAGATTACAATCAATCAGGATTCTAACTCCTGATTTCTAGGATCAACCAAATCTGTCAGGAGGCTCCTGCTGATCCTGCAAGCTTTCAGAAGCTTCACTTGCGTATCTCCCACCTTGGGCCCCTCTAAATGTGGTGTGGGCAGCCTGCTGGCCAGGCCTTGCCCTCACGGGCTGGCTTGCAAGCTAGGTGGGCATTCTGGCCTCGTTTCCTAAGCTTTGCGCGTAAATACCTGCCAACGCACCTGGTGTGCGGGCCTCAACCTCTGGCTCGCGTGCTGGTGCGTCTGATGTGCCTAGTGCACCCTCCCAAAGCGTGACATTTGTACTCTCATAATATAAATATAGATGTCATAACCTTAAATTGGAATGGAAAGAACATTTGTTCTTTACAGATTTGTTTCGAAATGCGTCATGCAAATAAGGATTCTACGATAATGGGATTCCTTGGGGATTGAAATTCATACACTATGGGATATTTGGAGGGAACATATCAATATAATTTTTAAAGGCATTATAAGCAAACGGGACACCATTAGGAGAGCAGCCGAGGGCGCAAGAGAGTACTTTGCCATGAACCGGGGAAGATGCCACGATTACTTCAAACTCCTTTGTTCCCATTCGATGGACTCTTCCAAGAGTCGGTTGGTGTAAGTTGAATATTGATGGGTCTTTCCTAGGAAACCCAGGTAAAATTGGTGCTGGAGCCCTTATTTGAGATCGTAATGGGAAGTGGATTAGAGGATCTTCTAGATTTATTGGTATTAGAACCAATATCCTAGCCGTCCTGGCTAAGAACCTTAAATCCAAAACCTTGAAATTGAACTTGATGCTTCTGTAGTCAACTCTATGGTTAAAAGTCAGAGTTTACCTAACCCTATGTTTCAACTTCTTATCTCCGATTGCAGGCAACTCCTGAGGGAGCTTGGCAACCAGAAGATTCTCCATGTCTTGAGGGAGGGCAATAGATGTGCAGATGCTCTTGCTGTGTTCGGAAGTAGTAAACTTTGCAATAATTTAACTGGCAGTGAAACCACTTTTGTTACGTTTGTGGAAAGGGAGTAAACCACTTTTGATAATGCGTGGTAATATTTTTAAATTAATTTTAAACTCTTTTTTTTAATGAAAAAAAAAAAAACTCTTAGACCTGTAAAGGGGGGACTTTGGGCCAGAATAAAGATGTCTGGAGGGCCAGATTAGGCATGCGAACGAGCAACCGGCAGATCAGAGCTGGTCTGCATGATAAGACTGGACTCAACTCAACTCAAAGTGTGGTCCATGTCCATTTACATGAACTGGGAAACAAGAGTTGGCTTGGGTCTGTTTGTCGGATTATCCATGTTGTTTTATCACCTATCACCATGCAAAAGTTAAAATGTGGAATTTGGTTTAGGGTATCGGTAATGGGAGATTGTTTGTTACGTCCGTCAATTCCTTTTTTTTTTTTTTTTAATAATTTGATGTTAATGTATCATATTTTGTCATTTCATCAAAGTTAATAAATATCAAATGAATTTAAAACTTTTAAAATGAATTTAAGTTCAACCTTTATGATAAATTATGTTTAAAATTCTTAATAAAAAAATATGTTATTGATGTATTTATATTGTATTTATATAGTATCAAATATATTTAAAATATAAAAATTATCATATTAAATTTACATCGGTGTACAAAATACAAAATATATTTTTTCATTTTTATCAATCTCATATATAATTTTTATTAAAATTTTAAATCATGTTAATTTCGTATATTTTTTGGTTTTATTTTTGTATTTTATTATTAGGTTTTATTTTAAATTTGTCATGTATTCTCATTCTAGTTACCTAAAAAGCACTAAAAATGCTATGAAAGAATTTGATATTATGAAATTCTCTTTCTTATCATTGGGAGAGAAAAAAATTAAATTAACAATTATGTAATTTGTAGGTAAAATGTTAGATTTTTAATTTTAATTATCAAACTTAAATTTTAACAATTTTAAGTAAAAAAAGAAAACATTATTCATATTGATTTGAAAAAAAGGAAAAATATTGAACCCATAGAAATAGGAATTTGATATTAACAATTTCCTTTTGATGGAAAACCGACACAACAATAGGGCCAACATATTAAAGGAGTAATTAAGGGACAATACAAAAACATAAGGCTTCTCTTTCGAATTTAACATTTCTCATTTTCACAATTTCATCAGCCGGGTCCCGAAAACACGTTTATGAAAGCGAACCAAACACGCCTTTATGTTTTACCTTGAATCCGAAATCCAACCCCGCACTTGCTTTTACATTGTAATCAGGTCCTGCAAAAGCAATTTAATCACCCTTTGGCTCCGTTTCCTTATAATTCATTCAAGCAGCCCAAAAATTCAGGTTGTTTTGAGATCCATAAAAGGAAGTCGGAATTTCAATCTATCGCAGTATTCGAAGCATTATTATCTGTCGACACTTTTTCTTTTTAAGTATAATTCTGTTCTGATCAGGGTTCCAAAAAAAAAACTTTCCCAGAAAATTGTGGCAGTTGATATCTTCACCCGAAACAAATTCTTCCTGTTTTATAGGAACTGGAAATTCCTTAGTTTTCCATTTGTTTTCGTTTCTTTAGATATTGGGCAGCGCCAAGCTCTCTTATCGGGGACATCATTGCCGGGAACTTTGATAGGTAAGGCTAAACTTTTATGTATGGATTTTATTTTTCTTTTCTTTTTCTTGATTCTCTTTGGACTCTATGCATGTAAGCATGTAAGGTTAATTATATAATTGGATGTTATGTGGTTGGCTTACAATGTTGGGTGATCAACAGTAGGATTAAGGTTTACTAAATTAATGTATGTCTGTTTTTACTTTGTAATGTTGTCTAAATTTGCTATGCTGTTGCATTAACTAACCCATTTTTTCTAAATGACCATCTCACCCTAAGAATGTCTGGTTAACTCATTCTTGGAAGAAATGTCAGCACTGAACTTAGATATAAGCTTGTTAAATGACATGCTCGTGCCTACCGATTATATAAGATATGCTTATCCATATGCTGTTATTTTCTTCCATATTTCTATTCAATATTATGTGTTGCAGGTTAGTAGTGTAGCCGGAGTGGTGCTAATAGCTTTACCATCTTCTAGATACATCTATGTTTGGAGGTCCGGTGGCAGCTCCTATCAATAGCCCGCATTTGAGAAAGTCTGGTAGCAGAGTTGTTGTATCTGATATTGGTACAAGAATTATAAGCACATGACTCTTGGAATTAAAGGCTGTTGTTATTTAATTATGCTTCGTAGACCTAATATTTGTAGAATATTTGTTAGGTGACGAATTGGGAAATGGTGTTGAGAATAGTCACTTTCATCCCATAGAGGTAAATGGATTGAAGAATGCAACTATACCAATGGTTACTGTTGCAATAGTGCCATCACCTATATTATTATGGAGACTCAAGGTTTGTTTTCAATTATATGCTTTCTGTTAATTATCCATTTAGTTTCCTTCTTTTTTGGTCTTTTCATTTGTTTAATAAATGTAGAGTGGTTAAATTCAAAGAAAAATGCATTCCATGATTTGAATTCAATTTTTGTCATTACTTTAGTTACAAAATGGAAAAGTAGCTGCATCTTTATGGTATGTGTTAAAAAAGTTTCCTCCACATTGTTTTCCCCTTTTTTATCTATAATTTCTCAACTTTCTAGAATCCTGATCTATTTAGATATCCAGGTTCTGTTGTTCTTGGTCTGGGGTTTCATCTGTAGCAAGGTTAGTCTTATTTTATATAATACTTATTTCAAGCTATAAAGTTCAAATTTGATGTTAATAGAAGTAATATCAAAGGACTATAAGATTTGTTCATGTTGCTTACAAGTTCTCATTGTGTATGTCAAAACATTGCAGATTGGATGGCATTCTGTAATGAGAATGAGTGTGGACTTACGAGACCTATTTCTATATGAGGCATTTTTGTATTATAATCCTCTTCTTCTTGTGGTTAGTAAGATTTTCTAAAAGAGAATATGTTATGTTAATCTAACTCTTCTTTATCCAATTTGAATGTGTGTGTGTGTTGTGTAAAAGAACCCTGCATGATAAGAGATTTTTCTTCTGGTTTTGATATTGCAGACTACAATGGTATGGCTTTGGGGAATCAATTTATGGGTGTTTTCTCAGTCTAATGTCAATTATGCCAAAATTTTTGATCTTCATCAGAATCATCTCACTCATAGAGAAATATGGAAGGTAATTGAATTTTCCAACTAGCTGTAGATGTTGTTTTGATCAGAAGTTTTCTGCTACATGCTGATCACCCTCTTGTATGCTGGTATCATTTTATGGATAAATTATATTTGCTCGCCTTGTGTTTGAAGTGTGTACTATTTAACATCTGTTAGATGTTGTTTTGATTAGAAGTTGTCTGCTGTGTGCTGTTCACCCTCTCGTATGCTAGTATCACTTTATGGATAAACTGTAGTTGCTTGCCTTGTGTTTCAAGTGATATACGATGTAGCTGACAACTAATGCAGTTTATTTCTGATATACTAGTGAAATTTATCTTGGTCCCAAATCCCTGCTTCTTTAATAGGATTTCAGTACATTTGACGTATGTGTAGCTGATTTATTATTTTGATGGAGCCATTTATAGTTTTCATTTTTAGCTTTGATTTCTGTATGTGTGTGTGAGAGAGACAGAGAGGATCATTTTACTTTTGAAGGAATAGTTTCATTTTCTTTTTTTATTTATATAGTTTTTATTTTTAGCTTGAAATGTCTACAATCTACATAGAGCCCAATTGCTATTGTTAATAATAGTACTTGGTAAGTTTCCCCAAATAACTCTCTACAATTGTTGTAACTGCAGTGTGCTACATGGATGACCATCATTGTTCCTACTAGTATGACAGCATATCTTTATCTTTATTCTCATGGAGAAGTATCATTGGCTGCCTCTCAACCAGTGTAATAGATGCATCCTCTCCTATGTGTATTATTATATGCTAATTCTTTTGCTCCTTGCATGACTGATAAGCTGATTATAGTTTCAACATCTTCAACGTGAAGAACAAATTGCAGCACTTTCTTCATGGTTCTGTTACTGATTAATATAGGATAAGCCTACAAACAAAACCTATCCTCATTCTGAAGGGTCATTCCTGATTTCCCAGTTACAGTTCCACCAAAGCACGTTCTTAAGAGATGTTCTAGGCACACTTACTCCTTACCATTTCTGCACATCACTAAATTTTACATGTTTTCTACTGCAGGTGCTTTTATATTTTGCAGTTGTGATGATTCTGATATTCCCTTTTGACATCTTTTATTTTTCATCCCGTTACTACTTGCTAAGGACTCTTTGGCGGATAATTATTCCACTACAGGTGTGCCTGTTATCTCTATGGACATATCTGATAATTTTCATACCATCAGTAACTTATCAATCTGTTATATTCTCATGAGTCATGAAATTTCAAACTATAAGCTCAATAAATATCTTTCTTATCCATCAACTTGTCCATTAGATTTACCTGTCAAAATATAAGAAGCCTAGCAAGTAATCTGTTAACTTGTCCATTATGTTGCATATCTCTTTTGCAAAGGAAGTTATTAGTCATGTCAAGTTCTTCTGAATAATAGATAGCAAGTAGGTATCTAACTTGTATGGAAGTTTTTAAAACTGATAAGCAAGTCAGAATTTATTTGTCTTGAAGTTCAATTGATTTTTGCTTCATGTTCTTTTCTTTGATCAAAGAAAAGGTGCATGACATACTTTAGTGTAAATCTATGTCTGCAACTTTAACTCTTCCAAGAACTTACGCAAAAGGGTCTTGTTTTTCAACTTGGTTGATGATCTTTGGCTGCACTAATCTTGTGGTTCCTGATAATGTTTAACCTATTAGTACATGATGCAACTAGAATTTTACGTGTGAACTATCCTAATCCTTGTACTATAGGAACTTATATTCTTGTTGTAGTGGCTGCATGTATGCAGACCATGAACTAACAATCTTCTATGTTTGGCCATGCTCATCCAAACCTCACAAAAAAGAGGGGCACATTCTTTTTTATATTTTATTTCTTGCTTTTATATTATGTGGATATGTTGTATTTAATTGTTATGGTGAATGCAGGCAATAACTTTTTCCGACTTTTTCTTGGCTGATATTTTGACCTCTATGGCAAAGGTATGTGTTCTACTCAACAAATTTTCAAATGCTTAGAGCTAGAGACCCTCTAACATAGAGAAAGAGACCCTACTGAAAGCTTGGTGAAATTGCACCTAATTGAGGCTTGTGGCATGAACTAGGTTGCTGAAGATGTAACTTAAAAAATGAGCAAATCGGTGCAATATGATCCATGTAGCTGACCCGCTTGTAGTGAGACAAGGCTTGATTTGTTGTTATGGTTGTTGTAATAGTTGTATTCCAATAAGATGATGACTGCCCCATTGAAATTGATTTCATGCCATTTATTTTTGTGCCCTTATAATTAGTGCTTCAGGAGTAACTGTTTAATGGTTTTTTGTTGTACATATGGATTAATGACTTCTTAATGTGAAACATGAATACTGGTGTATAGCAAGGATGGTTAGCAAATACTTTTTATTTCTGCTTCTAGATATTTAATGGTTTTAAACTTTGTGCAGGTTTTTTCTGATTTGGAACGTTCCATTTGTAGAATGGTCCATCGACAGGTTTGTCTATTTGTTTTAAACATTGACTGCTGCTTCAGTCATTCATATTAATGAATGTTACGGATAGGGGAGCCTTTAAAATCATGGTGACTTCGTAACCATCACTTCACTTGACATGGACAAAAATATGCCTGATATTCCTTTTGGTCTGACTTTGATAAGATTTTTGTGGTTCTTTAATTTGTTGGTTTTTTGAAGTTCAACCACTCTGGCTCCATCTTATCCTTGGTACTAGCTGAGAGAAACTAGCTGTAATGTAGGGTACAGCTTTTTTGGTTCTTAAACATACTAGTTCCATGAGATTTATTGGGACAGTGGATGGTAATGCCATCAAAATGATGCTCCACTGTCCTGTAGGGTCTGATAGACGTGAAGAGTACAGTAAGAGGAATTCATATTAAATTTTACTATGTTTTTCAGCTAAATAGGTAGTTTCATGCTAGATAGTCCTTTGATAGAAATATGTTTCATCTAATCATGTTGATTTATCATGTGGCTTTCTCAATATCCGTGTTCAAATGGTTTTGGATTTGTACGTGGTTGCTTTGGTTTAATGAGGCATGGAGTTGAAGTGTGGAAACAACCAGAATTATCCTTTTCTCTTCTTTAAAAAAAAAAAAAAAAAACGAAAACAAGAACATTTTTGTTTATAAACCTTGAGGAAGGAAGCTTGAAAATATTATTATTGTAATATTCTTACTTGACTTGGATGTTGTCTGCGAAAACTCACAAGGTTTTCCTTCTGTATTTTTGAGAGAGATTTCTTACTCATGCAGGTTGCCACTATTGCATGGTTTGAAGCTGATTCTGTTTGTGGCAGTCACTCCATTGCAATCCCTTTGGTTCTTGTTTTGCCTTACCTTTTTCGGTTTTTCCAATGTCTTCGACAATACAAGGATACTAGTGAAAGATCAACACTTTTAAATGGTGCATCTCTTACTAACTTTCTAAATATTAATGTTTTCCTCCTTCACCACCTGCCTTCCTCCCTATATCATTTTGCTTTTAGTTTTGACTTTTGCATGTTTTTGGGTGGGGTAATGAATGTGTTGGTTGTGGTTCTGTCAAGTCAACATGAATTTAAAATGCACTTGAGCTGCATGTGGTGATAATATGTGCTCCTGGTAATTGTGGGCTAGCTCCCTGCTTTGCAAATCAGCAAAAAAATGTTAGATGGAATTAGGTAATGAAAGTCTTGAATTTATGTTTGTTTCAACCTTGATACTTGTGGAAAAACTAAGAAATAAAATTGTGTGAAAAACTAAGAGTAAAACTGAATGTATATTGAAAAACTGCTCATACATAATTATACAAATACCTTAAGTTTATATATAACTAACTAGTGGGTAAATTAGGAAACTAAATCTTCCTAAAACTGATCCTATAAATGAAGGATTGTCTATCTTAATTTTTTGTCCTTAATTCTAAGGATACAAATATTTAATTTTAGAGATACAAATATAAATATACAGATTACAAAATTACAACTAGTTATAAATAAGTATTTTTCCACAATACCTTTTGTTTTGTGCATCATTTCATCGACAAAATAATTTAAACTGGAATCCAGAATCTGGACCTGCAGAACATCTTCAACAGTGAAAAATTATAATATCAAGTTTGACTAGTGTGTTTTTAGGTCAGAAATTTTTACAAGCATTAGGTTGTCATGGATTTCAATTTCTTCCAAGTTTGTAGCAGTTGGAATCTTAATTGGTAGTGAAATTGTACCTGAAACTATGACACCCTACCTGAGGGAAAAACGGAAAGGATCTCATAGTTATCTGCATTGCATATGATTTTGTTGTTTCAGGATCATAATAAGTTTTTTTTTTTGCTTATGGTTTCAGCATTAAAGTATTCAACGGCAGTACCTGTGATTTTTCTTTCAGCCCTTAAATACCATGTCTTACATGATAGTTGGACTAATTTTTATCGGCCTCTCTGGCTTCTTTCAAGTGTCTTGAACTCGTTATATTCATTTTATTGGGATGTGACACGAGATTGGGATTTGAGGTGTGTAAAATACCCTTTAAACTTTCATAATCAGTTTATAAATTATAAATCATCCTAGTGATGTGGCTATTAATATTTTTTCTTTCCTGCTAGTGGCTTCACTCGAACTTTCAAGTTCAATAAATCACATCTCTACTCACGCCTGTTACATGGACGAACATGGGTAAGCTATTCCTATCATATTAAAGCACCAAAGTCAGAGCAATGCTTTTATACTTATCTGCTTCAACAATTTAAGAAATTTGATTAGTTCAACACTTGAACTTTAAGCATCAGCAATGGTATAAACTGGCCGAATTGGAGAATTCATGTGTCCTAACTAATTGGTCAATTTTTACATGCAACTTCATATCTAAAATATAAGCAAACTCCATAAGAAACTTGTTCTTACCTTCCATGACCAGTTAACTTTTCTGGTGTACTTAGTGGACCATTGGCGCTCACTCAATTATCTCATGTGTCTGTGGAATTGATTTGCAGGTTTACTTTTGGGTGATAGGAAGCAACTTGATCCTACGATGCACATGGACGTACAAACTGTCAGCTCATCTCCGTCACAATTACCTTACGGTGTTTACCATTGCTGCTTTGGAGATTTTCCGCCGTTTCCAATGGATTTTCTTCCGTGTAGAGAATGAGTGGAATAAAATGAACTCCAGGTCAAATATTCAGCTCTCCATGAATGATCCAACCAATGAGGAAGTGAAATTACTTTCTTCTAATGACCACGATGTATAGATTGCCGAATGATTTTATCTTTGATAACAGCTTCATGGGGGGTTTATCTATCATCATGATTGATAACCTCCATATTTTCTGCCAAAGAAAGGTTTTAATCATTCATTTTTGAATTATATATATGATCATATCAAAATTCTTTTATTAATACGTTCATACTTATTCGGAGATATCTTCGACTCTTAGAGGAGTCAACATTTTTTTTTTCGTTTTGAAAATATGTTAGGAAGCTTGTCTGCTGATTGCATATTGAAGAGTTGGACTGGAGAGATCCTCATCCATTCATGCATCAAATGAAAAAAAAAAAAAAGTTAATATAAGTTACTGCTGGATTTCCCATGGTTTTCGTTTTATATGATTGTGAAAGTATCATATATATGCTGAACTCGTGTGGGAAGGTCCCAGCTCCACAACCGCCAATTTAGAAAGGAAAGAGCAGCACTGTCGCCGCAACCATTGATGGTAACAAATTGCAGCTTTAACTACCCAGATCGATGTTGCAAACTCCTATGTCCTGCCACTGCGGCCAGTCTGTAATGCCACTTTTCAAAGCCTTCACGATGTACTCTTCTCAGTTGGAGCAAGATTTAATCTAACAGTCATCTTTGGAGACAACCAGTTCTTAAGCATGTCTAGATAGCACAAGAATAAAGTCCAGATGCTGTAAATGCCACGTAATAACATCAATAAAAAGTAAAAATTTATATTTGACAAATTAAAAAATTAAGTACTAAATTAATACTGAACTTAATAAGTATTAACTATCAAAATTATTTGGTATTTTATTAAAAATTGAATGCTATGTATAAATATATCATTAGATAAAAAAGGTAAAATATTGCAAAAACACATTAAATTTGATATCACATAACTTTAGAGCTGGTTATATGAAAGGTCAAAAAAAGAATCATGTTAAATCATAATTTTAAATTTTCATATGCCACATATTTTTATCAACAACAACCTTTTTATCTACTTCTTAACTCATATTATTTTTAATTACTTGCATCCACCTCTATCGCAATTTCTCTTTAAAAATTTTGATTTTACCTAAATATAAAATCTCACTCCTCTTAATTGGTGCACAAATAGACTTATGTTTTATATATCTAAACCATCTTAAATGACTTTTTCTTATATTTTCTTAATTGATATTACTTTTAATTTTTTTTCGAATTTTTTCATTTCTAATTTTGTCTCTTCTAGTATTACCACATACTTATCTAAGCATTCTCATTTCAGCTATGCTTATTTTCTTTTCATATTGTTTCTTAATGATCAAACATTAAATTTCATATAACAATCTAAGCTTTACAATTATTTTATACAACTTCACCTTTAATTTTAAAGGCATGTTGTAATTACACAAACACTTTGCCATCTCACCTATTCTATTTGAATCCTATAATTTACATCATTTTTTATTTCAGTATCGTTCTAAATAATTGATCTTAAATATTAAAAATGAGTACTTTTTGGTATTATATCAACATCCAACTTAATCATGTTAGCATTCACTTCCCTATGATTATTAAATTTACATTTTATATATTCAGTTTTAAATATACTTAATTTAAAGTTTCGAGAATCCAATATATGCTTCAATAGTTTTAATTTTGTATTGAAATCATCACTAGTTTCAATAACTAAGATTATATTTATAAGCAAATAACATACACCATGATATCTTATTTTGGATTTGTTCAATGAGCTCATTTATAACTAGTACAAAAAAAAAAAAAAAAAAGAACTTAGTGTTGAACTTTGATGCAAATTTGAGGTATTGGGAAAGTTATTAGTCACTCTTATAATCATCCTCATATTTGTTATAATTTTTTCATACATATTTTTAACTATGTTAATTATCTTTTTTCTTATGGGTTACTACATTGCTAGTCTCAATCCTGAATAAAGCAAGAAGGTTGTAATAGGTTGATAACCAACATAAAATATACTCAAAAACCATGATTAGAGATCAAAATAATAAAAAAAATGATAAAATGTTAAATTCTAAAAATTTATCATTTTATAATTTTACTTTATTTTTGTTGTAGATAATAAAATAATATTTTTAAAGGATAGTAGTTTAAAATAAAAAAAAATTATTGAATTTTTTTTTGTATTAGGTAATATGTAAATCTTTATCTATTTATCTTATTCAATATTTTTTATTGAGCAAATTTTAAAATAAACGTATTAACAATTTTTAATTATTAAAAAATTTCATTTGCAACTCATTAAAAAAAATTCAATGGGTTATCTTCTAAATTTTATTTAGATTTAATAATTCTTATTTTTGTATCATGTCTCATATTGTATTTGACGTATGTAATGAAGTTAATTATTAAAATAAACATGGTAAGAATTATAAAATATATTTAAATTTTAAAATTATGAATACGAAACATTTATTATACAATTACACGTGATATGATACAATTAATATGTGTACAATTAATCTGTTTAAATATAACACGAATAAACATAAATAACTCGGATATATATAAACAAACACGATTAATACAGATATATACAAATAGACACGATTAATACGAATATATATAAGTATATGACTAAAGTAATAAATAATTATAAACTATATATCATTTATCACTTAATAAATTTGACATATTAATAATATAAAAAGTACTTATATATATTAAAAAATAAAAAATTAATACCCATTTAATATGTATTTAATATATATTTAAATTTTAATATATATTACATAACTATATTAATTTTTTGTATCAAATTTGTAATGATAAATTATGAAAGATTAAAGAATAAAATAATAATGTATAAGACTAATATTAATATTAATATTATATTTATATTATTATTATAAAAAATAATTTATAATAATTAAATGACTATCATAATTAAATATTTTTAATAATTTTTATATATTATTAAATAACTAATTAAGTATCACAATTAAAAGATTAAAAAATAAAATAATCATTATATGTTTATATTAAATTAAAATAAATATAAAAATGTATTAAAATATAAAAAATATGTTCAACATATTAAACGTATATTCATATAATAAGATTAAATCAAATGTATTATTCATATTGTATTATATATTTAGATGTATTAATACGTATAAAATACAAATTATGTTATATCGAAACTCTTATTGACATGAATAAAAACAAAAAAATATTTTTATTAAATACATATATGATTTTTTTATATAATTTTTATATCTAATCATTGAATCTTTGTCTAAATTATTAGGTTTAATTTTATTACGCAACAAGAAGTAATTGAAAGGGAGCCAATATGATAGCGTCCACTACGCATTCGAACGAATTGTTGCTATCCAAGTAAACTCAATCTTCTGTTATCCACGCGTGGAGCCAAGTTAAATCTAGCGGCTCAAAATCACTCGAAGCCAGCCACGAGCCTGGCATCTCCACCATCCAAACAAACTCCCTCTTCTTATTCACATAAAAAATCAATCACAAACTTTTGTAGCATCTGTTATGAACACTAGTCAAACAATTGGCTCTTAACCACCCAAATGTCTCCAAAACTTTTCTTCACAATGGATTAAATGTTAGCCACTGACGACTATCCCACCCACCAAATCCGGCAGCCGGATACCGAGACGACAACGCCAAGAGTCCTGACCATAATTTCTACAGTGCTAGAAAAGCTAGTAGCCCGAAACGACAGGCTTGTTGAGGTCCTGAGGGAGCAGCTAGATGGGTTGAACTTCAATGGTAGCTCTGCCTGGCTAGGGAAAAGTTTGCATGCCTTTGATGGCGTTAGGGCTCCAAATATAAGCATAACAAAGTACTTGGAGAGGATATATAAGTACACAAATTGTAGCCCTTCCTGCTTTGTGGTAGGATATGTTTTTATAGACAGGCTTGCGCATAAACATCCTGACTCGCTCGTCATATCCTTGAATGTGCATAGATTGCTGGTTGCCAGTGTCATGGTTGCTTCTAAGATTCTTGATGATGCGTAAGTGCTCTAATTCTTATGTCTTCTTTTTTGTGAAGGAAAAGTGGGCTGCTCTAATTCTTATGTCTTCTTTTTGTGAAGTAAAAATGGGCTATCTTTGATGTTGGTTAATCTTAGTCACGCGATTCAACTAACAAATGCAGCATTTCATTGTCTGATAAAATGCGGTTTCTTTAAGTTTTAGTTTTTCTGGCTCTTTGGAGTAATGGGATTAATGGATGAAAAGACAAAAATGCATGAGTTTTGGTTCAAATTCATTGTATTTTTTGTACATAGAAAATTAGGTGAAAAATAGATGATGTAAGGGCCATAGCTTGTGCCTTTGCCCCTGCCCTACACTGACAACCCTTTTTCTGTTTCCCATGACAAATGAAACAATCATGTAACAGCTATTTTTGTTCTTGTTGTTTTTAAATTTTATTTGGTTGTTGGTAATGCAGGCATTATAACAATGCCTTCTTTGCTCGGGTCGGAGGAGTGAGCAATGCTGAACTGAACAGGCTAGAACTAGAACTACTTTTCCTATTGGATTTTGGAGTCACAGTTAGCTCCCGAGTCTTCGAGAGCTATTGCTTCCACTTGGAAAGAGAGATGTTAAAAAATGGTGGCGGACAGAAAGTTGAAAGGGGAATAAGTCCTGTTGCCATCGATGATGCGACTGAAATATCAGTTGAAGATACACAATGCTGTTCATCACCTCAAGCGGTGGACTGACCCCAAATTCCTCTCTTCATGTCTTAGGCCTTACAGTAACTGAATCCAATCTCTTGTTCACTCATAAAAATGCAACAAATGGGTTCCATTAACAAATTTGAAGAAGAAAAGAAAGGAATGTAGTGCCTGAGTTAACAGAATTGAAAGCTACTATTGAACTTGTTATATCTGAATGGGATTTATTGACTATGAAACTGTTGTTTGCAACAAATATGTTGACGCTCTTTCCTTTTTTTATTTTTTTATTTTAACTATCTGAAATTGAATTTGGATCACTACAGCTCAAAGTCCAACTTTGTTACTATCTCTTTTTTTTTTCCTTGATTAACATAATTTTGTTTTGAATCTATCCTACATAAAACCGTATTTTTGTTTGTCTTTTCCATTATTTTCTTATATCATTTAAAGTGAAAAAGAAGGGAGACCTAGATTACATTTACCCCCTTCTTTGAAAAACCATACTACAGTCTACAGTTGTCAGTTGGGATTTAATCATAAAAGCATGAAACTCCAAGGCTAATCAGGTGCCTGGTCGAGGAAATTGCCATTAAGTTCCTTTCAGGGTTGGACTTGAGAAGTAATTACAAAGACGACTATTGCATGTCAAGATTTTCCATCGAGACGTACCACTAAAAATTCAAGCGCCTTGGCCACCTAAATTTTGGGTAGGGGGTGGTTATACTTTGTTTTGTCTAAAAATAAAATAAAATAAAGATAATATTATCTATAACTCCCGCCAGAACTGTCGAAAAACGTTTAATTTAGTACATGAGTTAAAAAAAATGGCATAAGGGTAAAAAAAAAAACTTTCAAATAAAATTCAACAATAATTTAAATCATTGATATTTTATTATAATTAATCAAATCTTAAATTTTTTGTGTGATTTAGTTAAACCCTCAAACACTTAGTTTTACTAATTATAAATACTAATTTTATTTTATCAATTTAGATTATAATATAATTTTATCTGAAATAATTTAACACTGTTGATTTTGAGCCGTGTTGTAGGTATAAAACAAAAACTAAAATTAATGATTTAACAGTGATTGATTTTTGACTTGCAAAATTATTAAAAAAATGGGGCCCAATCAAGGCCCATTAAACCTGAAAAAGAGTCTAATTACATGCTTAATTGATTGTCAAATCAATACCTATGCATAGTTCGTTTTAAAAGGCCCATTTAGAAGTCGAATAAGAATTTTAATATGACTATTTTTAGGTCAATTAAAAAAATAATAATAAAAGAATTAAAAAAAAAGAAACTCAAATTGCATCGTTAAAAATGACTCAAAACATAAGCTACTCAGCATGGACCCTTTTTATAAAAATAGGAATGAAAAACTCATTTTAATGAAATCCCAAGACAATAAAAAGAAATGGACATGATTAGAAAGCTTAAAGTCCATGTGAACAATGCTTTAAAATAAAAGGATCCCATTTTACCACGTGAAATTTGATACACTAGGAGACAACCAGCTATAAGTAAGCTGGTTTGCCACAAAAGAGATGGAAAAGTCTGTGGTACTAGCACATAAAAAACCTGTAGAGAAAACGACAACGGTTAGTGGGCTGGTACAAGTAGTGGATGAGGCATTCAGCAGTTTCTGCTAGGGAGGTTGCTGGTTTGAAGTTTAAAAAGGGGGAGGGCGATTCAAAGAAGAAAAAAAAGAAAGGAAAGAAGGAGGAGGAGAAAGCGAGGAAAAGAAAAAAGAAAAACATGAGAGTTTGCAGGAAGGAGAAAACAAAAAAAAAAAAGGAAGATATTATAAGAACAAAAAAAAAAAGGAACCAGAGGAAGCGAAAAAAGTGACAAGGGAAAGTGCTTAGAAAAGAAGGCAAAAAGAAAAAAAAAAGAAGGAAGACAAAGAGAGGTTCGGCGGCAAAAAAAAAAAAAAAAAAAAAAGCACACGAAAAGAAAAGCTTGAAGGAAAGGTTGGAACTTGATCGAAGGAAAGGAAGGTCACAGCTTTTAAGGAAATTTGGTAGAAAAAGGTAGTTCCTTCTCAATAAAGAAAAAAAAATTAATTTTTTAAAATATCAAAATTAAAAGATAATTAATGATTAATTTAATAATTTTTTTTAACGAGCATAGTAAGGATGTTAATTTTTTCTTATGCATAACCAATTTTGAAACCAAAATTTTTTTGTAAACCAAAAAATTATTTTTTTGATAAAGTTTTATTTAATTTTAAAATTTTTATTAAAAAGATAAGTTTTAATAAGTGACTAATTATATTTAGCTAAAAAAAATTAGTAACGACTCTTTTTTGTTTGTCAAATTCATCTAGTGATCCCCAAAACTATTATGACAACTGACAATTCTATTAGAGACGTTATTTTTTTAGAGAGTATGGCAAAAGGTTAATGATGTGTTATTTTTAATTTCAATTTAACGGTCTTAATTAGTATCTAACCTTAATTTCCTTAATTTTGTTCTTTATAATATTGATAATAATAATAATAATAATAATAATAATAATAATTTGCATTTCATTCTAACGATTCATTTATTACTTTATTTATTTTTGCTTGTTTATTTTATGGTTTGTATATGTTATTGTAGTTATTATGAGGTACTTAGAATAAGGATTATAATACTCTGTTCCCTCAATCACACATGATATATTCATATCATACATGAGCTCTATACCCGAACTTTAACCCTTTTAAGAGGGAGTAAAGTATTTATATTCTCGTGAGATAATAACTTTCGCAATGACAAGTAAAATACTTTCACTCAAATTAAAACTCAAATTGAATAATTTTTGTTTATAACTTATAATAGATGAGGATCAAGGTGTTTTACTAGTCCAAATTGAATGTCAGTGAGGAGTAATTTGGGAGCTTTTTAGACACAATAAAATTCGAACCAAGCATATAATAAGCTATAAGAGCTAACCCTTGGTAGAGCCATGTCCACCATTTGTAAATCATCCCTGAAAATTAGGACAAGTAAGGGAATATTTGTATTTTAATACTTTTCTAAAGCAAATCATAAATTTATGTATTCTTATTTGTTTTGATTTCTTGAAAACAAAAATAATATCTTTGTCTCATTTCCTTTTCTTTTTCTAAAGATAATATAAAGAGAAAACTTTTTTTTTGTCTTTTTCATATTTCAAGCTTTTATTACTATTTATTATTTCCATTTTTTTATATACTAACTTATCATTTTTGTTTCTCTTCTTGTATTTCTGTTGCATAAATTATATTGGTATACTATAATAATATAGTAAGGTATTTGTTCCAAGACATCTTTTAGCAAAGTTTCTTTTCATGGATCCCACAGTGTTATGGATATGTTCTTCTTCTGTAAGTACCCCATGTGAATCATACAATGAGTGCATGAATGGTCCAAGAAGACTCAGCAAAAGAAAGAGGATTGCTTATCTATTGGTTTTGTATCAAAGTTGCTAGAAAAAGTGCATTTGAATCTTACATAAAATAATTTAGAGGATTTGGTTACCATAAGGAATCAGATGTGTCATAACGATTTTGGGGATTGCTAGACGAATTTGAAAATAAAAAGGAGTCGTCACCATTCTTTTTTGCCTAAATGTGATTGGTCACTTATTAAAACATATCATTTTAATAAAATATTAAAATTAATTAAAATTTATTAAAAAAATAATTTTAGGATCTATGAAACAGTTTGGGTCAGGGAGTCAATTACACATGGCGAAGGATTAGCATCCCCAAAGTGCTCATTTAAAATGGTATCAATTAATTACATGTTATCCATTAATCTTGACAAAAACGATATTAGTTTTGGTGTTTGAAAAAAATAATCCTTGATTTTTTTTATTTATCAATTTTTTTCTTTTTTTGTTATTTGTTTTATTCGAGAAAAATAAATTGAAACCCTTTTATTGAAATAATTCTTAAAATATTCTAATACGTTGGTGACATTAAAAAAACTTTTCCTTACCTAGAGATTTTTTAGGCATCACTTCTTGAAATATGTTAGAATCTTATCTTTGAAGGCTTATATTTATTTTTCATAAAAATAAAGACATGCTTGTAGTACAAATGATAATATATTAATGCACACATTTTATTTTATTTTTTAAAATTTTATTAGTTTTTTAATTATTATTTATTTTTAAAAGAAAATAGAGGTTTTTATAATATTGAAAAAATTTTATAAATACTCTAATATATTTGTAGTATTTTAAATTTTTTTTTCACTTAGAGATTTTTAAGACATCACTACTCGGAATATCTTAACATCCCATTGTTAGGCAAAATTTTCTTTTCCATAATTTTTTGTTATTTTTATTTATTTTTAGTTAATTTTTATTTTTATTAATAGTTTTTAGTTTAGCAAAAATTTTATTTCAATATGTTGGTAGTATTTAAAAACAATTTTCATACCTAGAGATTTCGTAGGCATCATTATTCGGAATACCTTAAAATCTCATCATCAGATAAGAATTTTCTTTCTTTATTTTTAATTATTTTTATTCTTATTTTAGTTAATTTTATTTTTTTATGAAAAAATTTTGTTTTAAAATTTTTTATGGAATTTAAAATTATTAAAAATTTAAACTTTATTATTTTTTTAAAATAAATAAAATAAAAAAATTATTCTGGAACACAAATGTATAAAACAAATAATAATAGTAAAAAATAAATAAATAAAAAAATAAAAAAATAAAATAAAAAAATTGAACCATACCAGTTAACAATTTAGTTAATGATTCAGCCAATTTATGTAGTCTGGGCAGTTTATGTGTGGTTTGGGTAGTTCATGGGCGGTTTGGATCAATTTTCACATGGTTCAGCTGCTTAGCCCGATTCGATATTGGTTCAATTGGATCACTTTAGGTTGTGGCTGAGGGAGTTATGACGGGTCGGGCATGCGAGTTTTGGGTCAACCCGTGGGTTGGCATGCGGACCCTGAGGGTCTTATATGATGTCATTTTGGCCTATTTGCTTATATATAAACCACTTTGTTTTTTCAATTCATTTCTTCTCTTTTTACAAAAAAAAAAAAAACTTAAAAACAACTTTTAAAAAAAAAATCAGCCACTTTGGTAATGGATGAGTTTGTGATGGGGCAGCACAAGGTGGTGAGCAACTGGGTGTGGTATTAGATGTTTTAGGGGATGGCACCCACTGTGGGACTTCTTGGTCATTTTTTGGTGGAGATTGGAGGTCTGGGTTAAGGTTGTTGATGGTGTTGGGGTTGGTTGAGACTAGTGTTGGGTTGGTTAGGATTGGGTAGGGCTGGGACAAGGGTGGGCTGTTACACAGGTGAAGGGTGTGGGCAAGGTTGTTAATGGTGCTTGGTTTTATGGTCATAGAAGGCTAGTACCATAAAGGTGGTTTTTTAGGTTTAGGCGAGGTCGATTAAGAGGTTGGGGTTGGATGAAGGTGCTCATGAGGTGTAGATGGCTAGATGCTTGGGGGATGTTGTGTATGGCATGATTTGGGGCTATAAAGTTGGCAAGACTAATTGATGGTCTAGAAGGGTGCATAGGAGAGTTGATAAAGGTGATCAAGTCTTGGAGGTCCCATGCTGAAGATTGGCCAGGTTATGGGTACAAAAACTAATGAAAATTGATCGCTTGGAGGAAAGATGGATATTGGAACCTCCCCCCTCTTTATGTTTTTCCTTTGGTTTTTAATCTATGAAATTTTTGTTGTCTTGCAGAGCCAATCATAGAACCCTATTACAGTAACACAAGTGTTGCCTCTGAAAAACAAGTTGGAGATTTGGTTGCTCGTGGTGTGGAGTGGGTAGGAGAGCCCCTGACATTGCTGGCCATTACCATTTGTTGTTTAATTATGTTTTTCTGCCTTTTTTGTAATTTAATTTTAATTAATTAATTAATTTTTTTGTAATTTTTCAATTAATTTGATTAATTTTAAATAATAATAATAACAATTTAATAAAAAATGAGTACTTTTGAACAAGTTTGAACAAATCCAATTAATTCAAATGAGAACATGCAAATTGAGCATAAAAAATTAAACAAATTTGAATTAACCTGGATAAAATTAAGTATCTACAGCTATCCCTTTTTACACATAACTAAGAATCAAGAATAGAGTAAAGGCATAGACAATAATTTTGTTCGAGTAACGATTCAAAAGTTTTTAAAAGTTTTTTTTATTTAGTTTTTTTTTTTGAAAATTTGTTTTTCCTAATATTTTTGTTTTTTTTTCTTAGTTTTTTTTTGTCTTGATTGATTTTTTTTTATAATAAATTTTGTCATAATGTCTAGATCCGGGGATCTATCGCTAGACATTGACTTTTAGGGAGTCGTCACCAATCTTTTTTATCTAGGTGCGATTGGCCACCTAAGGAATCTGTCCTTTCAGGGAACACCTAAGTTTAAGGGTCCCTAAAAGAATAGATTCAGATCTGCTAACCAGAACAGGGTTCGGTTACGTGTGAGAAAGGTTGTAGCACCCTCACAACGCCCATCAAAAGATGGTACCAGCTTAAATTTATGTTATCCAATGAGCCTTAAAATTTTACCAAGTAATTAATTATTGGAAATTATTCTCAATTAACTCTAATACTTTTAGCAGAAAATCGAGAAAATTCCCTTACCTCAAGAGTATGCAAAAAAACTACTGTTTCACTTGTAGAGGCTCTGTCGTCAGATTAATTAAAGGAAAAAATCAAAATCAAAATCAAAATAGAAAAGAAGGAAAGGATAATTATTCTTGTGTAGGGAAAATTGATACTTTCAACTTTTCCCCAAAAATATATATATTTTTTTTGGAAACTTTGATTTTCAAGAAAAATTGATACTTTCAACTTTTCGTCAAAAATATTTTTTTTGAAAAAACTTTGATTTTCAAAGAAAATTGATACTTTCAACTTTTCCTCAAAGATGTTTTTTAGAAACTTTGATTTTCAAGGAAAATTGATACTTTCAACTTTTCATCAAAACCTTTTTTTGAAATTTTAATTTTAAGAAAAATTGATACTTTAAACTTTTCCTAAAAAAATATTTTTTTGAAAATTTTGATTTTTAAAGAAAATTGATACTTTCAACTTTTCCTCAAAACCCTTTTTTTGAAATTTTATTTTTAAGGAAAATTGATACTTTCAACTTTTCTCCAAAAATATTTTTTTGATTTTTATTTAAAGAAAATAAAACAAAATAAAAGTGAAAATAAATAAAGATAAAAAAAATAAAGAAAAGTAAAACAAAAATAAAAATAAAATAAAGATAAAAAATTTTAAATAAATCTAATCTAATAAATAAATAAATAAATAAATAAAACAAATAAACAAATAAATAAAAAAATTCCAAAAAAAAAAAAAACCTGGAGTTGCTCGGCTATCGGCTTGGCTCAAGGAAGAAAAAATCGGCTCGGAGAAGCGGCTTTGGAGCTCGGCTCGACTCAGCTCGGAGGGGGCAGATACGCGCGGGTCAGATAGCGGATCGACGCTCGGGTCGGGTCGGATCTTGGCAAAACGCGCGGATCCTCTGGATTACTTAAGGCCAAAATGACATCGTTTTGGAAGGGTATATAAGGTCCTTTCCTCTGTTTTTCGACAGAACACTCCTCTCTTTTCTCTCTCTTATTCTTTTTTCCTCTTCCTTCTCTCTAAAAGGCTGAAGAACTCCGGTTGAATGTTCGTCAGATTCTAAAAAATTTCATCAGAATCTGAAAAATTTCATCGGAAGTTCACCGGAAGTTGATCGGAAGGTTGTCGATTTTTGGAATTCTTCACCGAAAACTGGGCAGCTCATCGAAAACTTCAAATTTGACCGGAATCTTTGCCAGAAAATTCAAACTTCATCGAAAAATTCAACCGAAATCTGAAATTTTCCAAAAATTCCCAGAAAAAAAATCGCCAAAAATCGTCAAAAAATTTTTGTTAGCTCCCAGAACACTCCTAAACCTTTTCTTAGCTTCTTATATACCTCTTTTTCTCTCAAATCAGTAGCTTTGCTCACTGTTTTTTTCTGTGTGTTGCATCTGTTCCAAGAGGTCCCTTTTATAGGGATTGATCAGGAGTTTCTGATCAATCCCAATTCCTCATTGGATGGGAATTTAATCTTTGAATCCAATCTGGACTCTTCTGATTGAATTTTCATTCATAGTGGGATTCTTTAACTTTCAATCACAGTCCTAAAAAAATAATATAATAATCAGATAATAAAAAAAATCAGATACATGAATAAAATAAAATTAACAGATAATTAAAAAAATAAAATAAGATAAATCCAAAAAAATATTACAAGATAAAAAAAATATAATAATAATAATAAATATAACTAATAAATAAATACATATAAATATTAACAGAAAAAAATAAATAAAAAAAGAAAATAATAAATAAATAAATAAATAAAGATATACATATATTAATACATAATAATAATAAATAAAT